>OZ025244.1:24259374-24371874 GCA_964019155.1 Osedax fenrisi | reverse complement strand
ATCAAAAACGTCGGTAAATTCTCATTCTCGCATATCAACATCATCGTTTAAGCCTCAGCCTCAATGTTAATATTATTACTATAGGTTTACTTCATTTTATACTGGTATATCACTGTCAGTGTTGGGTTTCATTTACATCATTAGAGTTCACGGTTCACTGATCACTGTCATTTGAACACTATACATTTAAAACTGTTCACTGGACACTGTGTATAGTCATATTAGTGGAAATAACCGAATACGGTCGGTTCCCGAATACGTACACTCTCGGTATCTCAGAAACCATAAATCCTACACACACAAAATTTATGAATATAATATTTATAATTATATAAATAGTAAAAAAAAGTATTTTTTAATTTTTTAATTATTCATGATATATCCAATAAACTGTGTTTTTTATTACGTTTTTAAATTTATGAATAAAATATCAACTTAAAACAAACTAACATTTTAAAATCACGATACTATCTATAATCATATAAAAGTAATATAATTAATGTATGAAATGTTAATTAATATAATTCTAATTCATATAAGTAAACTCTTTTTTTAATATTTATATTTTGTTAATTATAAACAAAAAACTGATTTTTTTCGTTACTAATCAAACAACTAAATTTATTTAATTTTTGAAGTACAATATAGATTCTCAATATTTTTAAAATATAGGTATTTTAAATATTAAAAATAAATCTTATAGATCTAATTATATTTTACAATGTGCCGAAAAGATTTTGTATTTTTCATAATTTGTTACAATGTTATTAACTTTAACCTAAGCATCATACATTTTCATAATACCGACACCCTAATTGCACATAATATCAACACCCCTGTTATCCCAGAGATAAACAAACTAAATTAAATTGTAAAATAGTTATTATATGTATATATATAGGTATACCTAAATACTTATAAAAAAAATTTGGAAATATTTTATTAAGAAATAATAAAGTTATGGTGATTTATTTTTAGGGTGTATGTATTCGAGTACTCTACACATTAAAGTATACACATTAAATATATTATGTTTATGTGTGAATTGTAAGTTGGTATATATAGCTTTTTATAAACTACCTAAAATATATGTTAATAATGAATGTTATAGGTTTATAATTGATAAATAATTTAATGTAGGAATGAATTACACAATTATAATAATATATGAATATGATATTAGATTAGTCATAACTAAATTAATATCATATGTGTATTATAATTCTAATAGAGGATGCACTATATGCACATTGTGCACTATAGTATATCAACTAACTTGGCTTTTTTCTTCTTCTTTTTACTGTATTTTCTAGATTCCTTGACGTAGGTTTCTAATGAATAAGATATGCATATTATATGAACGCATGCGTCACTACAGTAATACGTGACGTGTGTTAGCTTGCCGAGTACATGTGTACCTAAACATTATACGTATACACCGTACAGTGTACTTTATAGCTAACGAAGTACTTTACAATGAAGTAAAGAGTTATTTAGTATTATCTAGTATTAACAATAAGAATATAATCTATATATATATATATATATATATATATATATATTCTATAGGAATATAATTCAATCGAATATAATTTTCATAGTATTTTTGATAAATATTAAATTCGTTAATTTATCTATTTTAATAAATATATATATATAGTATTTAAATATGATTTTTTATAAATGTATGCGTATATGCGACACATTATGCGTATATATATATTTATATATATATAATCATATATCATTATAACCTGATGATTCAGCGCCATTTTTATATTTCTTTTCTTTGCGTACTTTTGCATAAATATCGAAAATTAATATGTATATGTATAGAAATATATATATATATATATATATATATATATATATATATATATATATATATATATATATATATATATATATATATATATATATATATATATGTGTCGGTACCCCGATATTTCTATCTCGCGAAATCAAAAATCTAACTCAGCCAAGAGTGGTGGGAGTGTTCAAAGACGCTTTTCTTTACGGATAAACCAACATCGCACGGTTCTAGAGTTACCTTGTACATACATATACACATATATGTATATATATATATATATATATATATATATATATATTGTTTACCTTTAGAATGATCGCGTTTTTGTGTCTGTAATAATAAATAATCAATATATATATATAGATTTGTTCACAAAAATCCAATTTTTCAAAAAAAAATTCGGATGTGATATATATAATATTAATGTTATGGCGACATCCATAAATAAATAAATTATAATAAATGCAGTAAATTAAGGTGTGGGTGGATAGTAAATTTGTAATTAAGTTAGTCCGTTTGTAAATGTAGTAAATCAAATTAGTTAAGTTCAAGTAAGTGTATGTGTAGTTTTGTTTTAAATGTACTTTATAATTTCCCATTAGTAATAATATTGGGGAGTTTATTCCATAATGATGAGTAGTTAGTCGATGGGTTGTGTTTCAGGAGGGTACCCTTATGAAACACAACCCATCGACTAACTACTCATCATTATGGAATAAACTCCCCAATATTATTACTAATGGGAAATTATAAAGTACATTTAAAACAAAACTACAGTATATATAACAGTATATAACTATAGTACGTACTATTTGATTATATTAATTTAGTTATTTCTTTAAGTTTAATTGAGTCTCTAATGTATTTAGGAAGATTGTTATATATGGCAGTATGTATAATATTGAGGGTTTTATAGGTGGATATTTGTTTATATGTAAGCAGTTTAGTTTTTTTCGGAAGTCTGTGGTATGTGTTCGTTTAGGTAGTTAAAAAATGAGTCTGCATGTTTGGTTTTTTATTTTGTTAATTCGTCTGTCTTGTAATTTAGTCTGTGTGTGTGTGTATGGGTATGTTATATAAAACCTTAGCTTTCAATCCATCATTAATCCCTTTCTCGTACATCTGTTTTGCCAGTACTATACGAATAAAATATTTCAAAATTAAGAGTTTTTATTTATTATTATATTAAATAATTATAAAAAATGACAATACAGTTATGTAACTGTATGTGATTATGTAAACCATGTTATATGCTTTTAATATATGAGCAATAGTTTAATATAAATATTGTTATATTTATTTATTAAACTTAAAAATATTGTTTATTAAAGTATCTTTTTTATTAAAGTATAATTTTAAATGTATATATATATATATATATATATATATATATATATTAATAATATATATATATATTATAGTGAGTATACTAACTTAAAAACTATTTATATACACTATTAATACTATTTTTAATATTTACCACTACCGATTAAGGAATTAATTACTTTTAAAGAATATGTCTCTCATTATTTGTTTATTATTTTTTGTGTGGAGTTCTTTCATCTCATCCAGGAACATAGATAAAGTTTTCACTTATAATTGTATGACTCTAATGTCCCTTCGAAGCCATTCCCGTAATGATCCTTTCATTCATGGTGTTAAAGAGAGCGCAAATGTGTCTATACATTATATAATATCACTTCTAAATATTGTATTATGAGTCATAACTTGTGACCTATGTTATTATACTCACGTATTACTGCTTCCATAGCTGGTGCATTAAAAGGGGTATCCCATTAACATTATTTTCTAGAAAGTGATTTTCTAGCAAGTTAACTACAATTGTAGTGGGATACCCTCTTACTTTCCGGAAACTTGCCGGAAATATAATCAATTTATAAAGAGGCCATCCCACTACAACTTGCTATAAAATTAATTTCCAGTAAACATTTCAGGATATTATTTCCGGAATTACTGGTAGTAGATAACCCCCGTAAGACTAGTTCACACTAATATATATATATATATATATATATATATATTTATATATATAAGTATATATATATACAGGATATAGCCTGATTTTATATACAGATATCGCTGCTTCAAAGTTATAATTTGTTGAACTTCTACTAAAAATGGGCGAGTAATTTGAAGTAAATATTCTGAAGCGGCCGATGTTTGGTTATAAAAACAGGATAGATTTGTTGGTGTGAATGTGGTTTTAGCCTGACGAAGTTATACTTATACACATATACCTATACTATACTTATGCACATATCTGCCTACTTATATATATATATATATATATATATATATATTTTTTTATTGTTATTGTTATTTTTATTTGGTGGAGTCCATATATATATATATATATATATATATATATATATATGTATATACATATATGTATAATATTTAGATTATCACACTTTATATATTTCTATAAAGTAATATACATAGGTATACGAAATATTTTATAAATCCAGATCATATTGTAATATGTGTAACACATATGTAACATATATATATATAATAATAATAATAATAATAATAATCAGAATTTAGGTATGACCATGGTAAAAGAAGATGCGCTATGCTTATCTAGTCGTTTACCTATTTCACTTTCCTATAGGACAATTATGAGGAGAAAATTATAGTAAAAGTAAAATAAAAATAAATAAAATATTAAGAGTTAAAGTTAGTAAAAGAAATATATATG
Organism: Osedax fenrisi; assembly: GCA_964019155.1. NCBI lineage: Eukaryota > Metazoa > Annelida > Polychaeta > Sabellida > Siboglinidae > Osedax > Osedax fenrisi. The sequence continues at coordinate 24,367,339 of OZ025244.1, read as the reverse complement.
TATATAAAATATATACACAAAATATATACAAAAATATATGTTAAAAAACAAATTATAAATAAAATTTAATTATTTAGTAATCTATTAGAATAATACACTTATAAAAATACGATATATTTAATCATTAAAATTATAACCAGAGTAGCCAACAGTAACTGAAACTAATGAGGAAATATGGTGTATCAACTTCAGGGGTATGGGTTCGTCAGGTCCAATGCCTTAGGGAACCTATTTGTGCCAATAATAAGAACACTGGCAATACTTTCCTCTCAGTAAAAGTATATCCCTTTCCCCGACACGTACCATACCACACAATTACAAAAACATCAGCCACTCCGTCACCAAAAAAAACACAATATAAAATAGTTAAAATGTTACTATAAATGTATATTCATATAGATTACTTTTTTAAATTGTTAAACAATATAAATATTTTTAAAAAACTCCCCATAATGCCATTCATCATGTAAATAAAATTTGAGATAAGATAAATAAATAAAATAATTAAAATATAATCAAAATTAAAACAAATAATTAGGTAATTAAACAAAACGTAAAAAACACAATACAAAGCTATACAATTACAATTACACCTAATATACAATAATAATACAATACACAACAATAATCACTTACAATTTCAGATTAATTATATAGACCTCAAGAAAATTTAAATTAAAAAATAAAATATTAAAAATACACATAAGTTAAAGGTTTTAAAAACAGTTAAAAGGTTTTAAAAAAAATTTCATTTTATGGTTTTTTTTATATATTTAAAAATATATTTATGTAAATTCTAAAGTTTAAATATCCTTAGTTTAATAGTTCTCATTTATTAATAATTACCATTAGTTAAATATGTATCCTTAGTCAAAGAGTTATCATTAGTTAAATATGTATCCTTAGTCAAAAGGTTATTATTAGTTATCATTAGTAAATATGTCTATTCAAAAATGTAAATTAATCTATAGATGTATACATACAATTTTATTATAGATAGTGATTTATATATCGTTTTTTCAAATTCCGTTTTAATACTGATTTCGATAGATAAGTTTTAAAAGAATTTTCTAAATTATTCCATAATATATATATAGGTCCGTTATAAAATATACTAAAATATTTTATTTGTAACCTATATGATGGTATTATAAATTTATATTGACTTCTTTGACTATAGTTATTTTTTTTTAGAAAAAATATAGATTTATATGGAGATGTTGATTTACTATTTAAAACATCATATATAATTAATAGTGTTTTACATTTATATATATCCTTAAATTTCAAAATATTTAAAGAATTATAAAATTCATCAGTATTAATTCTATTTTGTAAATTATAAATAGCACGTATAGCTCTATTTTGTAATATAATAATTCTATTTATATTTGATTTATACGTATTACCCCATATAGTTATATAATAGCTAAGATTATGTAGGATAAAAGCATTATATAATAATTTAAGTGATTTTATACTTAATGAAAATTTGAGTTTATGTAATATTGCAATGAATTTTGATACTCTTTTGCAAATATAATCAATGTGAGCTTTCCAGTTAAGTTTATCATCAATATACATTCCTAAAAATGTATAGAATTGTACTCTATTCAATAGTTTATTATCAATATAAATATTATTATCAAAATAATGTTTATTTATATTATCAATTATTATATAGCAAGATTTTTCAATATTTATTGTTAATTTATTCATAATAAGCCAATTTTTTAATTTTATAAGTTCATTAGTAACTAATGAATTAAGATTATTAATATTTTTATTTTTAAAAATAATATTGGTATCATCAGCAAATAAAATAATTGAACATTTATTAGAAAATAAATGCAAGTCATTCATAAATAATATAAATAGTATTGGCCCCAGAACTGAACCCTGAGGAACTCCATAATTAATATTTTTTATATCTGACTCATTATTAAAATATACAGTTTTTTGTTTCCTATCATTTAAATAACTGCTAAAAAAATCTAAAGTAACACCTCTAAAACCATAATTTGATAATGTAGTTAATCAAATGTCATGATTAATTGTATCAAAAGCTTTCTTGAGGTCTATAGAAACAATTGAAGAAATATATATATATATGTGTGTATTTATTAGTCACATATTACTATACTATTAAACAGAGCACACAAATCATCATTTCTTAAAGGGTTAACTCGGAAATTTAAATAACATATATGTTCTATAGGAGCCTACTAATTATACGAGCTATATATCTATATAACTATTCTTATTAAGGACATTATATGTTAAATGTAAATAGGTATAAATTAATTATATAATATATTATATATTATATAACTATATATTATATAACTATAGCTTAATTATAGGCTAAGTTAATGATTACTTCATCTCAATTACCAACCTTCGATGTCGACATTATTCTTTTCATTGGCTAATAGGAAATATTTATAGTTTAACATTAGTGCATTATATATAATAAATATATATAATATTTTATATTTGTATATATATATATATATATATACTTATAGGTAAATATCTTAGGAGAATTATATGAATAACAATTATATCTAAAATATGTATATATATTTATATTTATGTAAATATATTTAACTGCCTATGTGGCTCAGTTGGCTTAGGAGTCAGACACTAGAGCAATAAGACGCGTGTTTAAGCCTCGTCCGGACTATTAATTAATTTTATAAAATGGGTCTTAAAATATTATTTAGAAGCTATCTTATATAAATGTGTATACATAAATGATCGGCTCTCGTTAAAACCATGTATGCCTTAACATGAGAGCGGCTTCGAAGGGACATTAGCGCCATATGTATATCTAAGGCTATGTCTGCTTCTTGACTATCCCCTAATACTAATTCTGATAGTATTACCTTCTTACTTATCACTATATTTTTCACACCTCCATTCTCCTTAAAAAGCCCTCATCCACTAAGTCACTAATGCATTATAGAGATTTAAAAAATCTAAATTATACGGATCGTTGCTCGAGTATCTCCCACTGTTTATGGAACACAAATATATCTTTTAACAACCTCAATGTATGTCTTTCTTCCTCCCTTAATGCATTGTACCCCATAAAATCTCGTTATGTTACCCTCCATGTTTCCTCTCTTTAGTTCACCTCCCGTCTAGCTACAGTAAAACTCTCTATCAGGAAACTTGGATATAAGATGCACATGTATCTCTTGAACAAATCTAAATTTCTGATAGCGAGGAAAGCCTATAAACTTGAATTAAATCTTCATAAAACGTCCTACTATGAATCGAAACTTAATGCTTATGAAAATGACACTCGGAAAAATGGCTAATAGCATCCTTGGTACTAACATCAAATCTAAGTCTACTGCACTGCCTGGTGTTGTTCTGTATTCTTCTTTTGTCTCCTCCATCTACTAAGCTATCCCGTATCTTTGACAATATCAGCTTTAAATTGGCGCAATCATCGATAACCCTTTATGCTCCTATAACGACTAACCCTATATCATGTAAACTATTTTGTTTCACTCCTCCTTCTATTACTTAAATCCTTAATTTGATTTTCACTGCTAATACAATTTCCCCAATTGACCCATTACCACTGATCGTTTTCAAGAATATTGTCCATATAACTGAAAATGCGATACTTTACTTGATCACTCAATCACTCTCAATCACGATGGAATCATGGTCAGATTCATGAAATATGCCATCATTAAGCCCATCCTTACAAAATCTTCTCTTGATTCAATATATTGACCGATCTCACAACTTCCAATAATAAGTAAGATCATGGAACGTGTGGCCAGTCGTCAGCTCATCAATTACCTTGAAAATAACAATCTACTTGATTACTTTCAAAGTGTTTATAAAAAATCTTTCTCTACTGAGAATGCCCTCACCCATGTCACTGACCTGATTCATAATTCGTTTGACTCATCTTATTGCGTACAACTACTCCTGATTGACCTATCTAGTGCCTTTGACATACTCATATTCGATCCTCATTAACCGTATCATCGAACTTGGTATTGAAGGTTCCCCCCTTAAGTGGCTGATGTCGTTCATCACTGATCGAACTTCGATGTTCAAATCTATGACTTCACATCACCTCCTTCTAAAATTCTTAAAGGGGTCCCTCAGGGATCAGTTAATGGCCCACTTCTCTTTTCTATATACTTACGTCCTATCTCTAATATTATTCGCAAATACCATAATATCTATTACCACATCTGTGCTGATGACATTCAACTACTACTGAAACTGCTCATTGACTCTATGAACTCTAACTCTGAGCTATCAGATTCTACCTCTGAGATTACTAACTGGTTACTAACTAATGACCTCTTAGTCAATACTTCCAAAACTGAAATTCTTAACATCTCGCAGGTACCTGTCACTTTCCCTATTCTGTCAATTGACGGTATAATAATTAAGCCTTCTGAATCTGTACGCAATATTGGTGTTTTAATTGATAGTATGCTATCGTACGGTGCTCATATCAATGCAATCTCTAAATCCGCTAATCTCTATTTGAGAACAATTCGCCACATAAAAACTATTAATACTGTTCGCCCAACATCACTAAGCGCCTTCCCAATGCCCTAGTACTATCTCGAATAGACTATTGTTGTTCTCTATTCTACGGCATTAATAACTCTGAAGTTATAAAAGTTTACCGAATTATTCGCTCATCCGTAAGATTGATTCATAGGCGATGCGATTATGCTTTAAATTACACCCACCAGTGCAATATGAAATGGCTATCGTTTAGAAAACGTTGTTAATTTAGGCTTCTCTGCTTAATACATAAAACATTATTCCTAGGCAGACCTGAATACTTACGTGGATTGCTCACTCGTCGCAACATCCTCCCACATCTGCGATCGTCTGATGCCACACTACTTGACTTACCTGTTACTCGTAACGTGATGCATTCTCGTTCCTTTACAAGCATGGCTCCTACTGCATGGAATCTGTTGCCTTACCGCCTACGAAGATTGAAGTCGCCTCACGTAATTGCTAATAGTTTCAAAGACTATTTCAATTTAAACTTATAGTAACCCTTTCCGTGATGTTGATCTGGTTCCATCTCTATTCTTATATATTATTATGTTATATTGCTATTTTATTTACTGTTATTGTTTCGTTTTGTTTTTCGTTCCCAACACCAGTGAGGGTAATCGTTTTTTTTACCATATTTGGTGTATAAATAAACCGTCCTATCCTATCCTATATGTGGTTATAAGTGAAAAGTTCATCTAAGTTCCATGATAGGATAAATGGACTCCACCAAAATAAAATACAATAATAATAACAATATATATATATATATTAAGTAACTGACTATAGTCATATATGAACCTAGTAAATATATTTACTAACTGTATTCAACAAGGTCGTCACACTGTAATCGTAATCAATTGTCTTACATTACATTTAGGAGATAGAACATATGTTCTATAGGACATCATAACTTACTTCTGATTTCATGTATATTTATATTTATTTTTATTTATATTTATATACCATAGGGTGTTAATGGTTAATAAGTTAACATTATTTGATATTTGGTGGAGTCTATTCATCCCATCCATAAATTTATATAAAGTGTTACTTATAAACAAATATCTATACTCAAATCCATTCTCATGTTAATCATCCATGGTTTTAACGAGAGCCAATTAATTTTGTTATATAGAATTATACAATATCACTTCTAAATATTATATTAAGACATATTATTGGTCCGGACAGGGTTTTTAAATATTTTATGAACCCAAATCCTATTTCCTTTATTTATTATGCCTTATATATAAATATATATATATATATATATATATATATATATATATATATATATAATAACCATCTTTTTTCAAGTCAGAATTTTCTTTTGATAAGTCTAACAACAATTTAACGTAAAGTAAGTTCATTTATAATACTTAATTTATTGTATATTAAATTGGACAATAATAATCTACATATTTAATCTTATATCAAATATATTGCAAATTTATCGTTGTATAACTTGATATAAATATATAATTTTAAAATACTAATATATTATATAAAATTTCACTATAAATTATCACTATAAATTACATTTATTATAATAATCTAAATAATTAAGTATACGCATACATTACTTAATTAAAGTATCTCTAAACTTATATATATATATATATATATATATATATATATATATATATATATATATATATATATATATATACATATCATTAATTTCATATACGCAATACTATATATAGTAATATAATACATATATTAGTCATCAGATATTATAATTAATAATCGGTCGCTAACGTTCTATGTATCTTTGATATTCGTATGCATTTCTGTTACATTTTTCTGTGGATGTTCAGTTTATAATAATAAATAGTATTATTATTAATAATTATAATATATATATATATAATTTTGATATTAATAATTGTATTTAAAAAAAATGAGAATTCGAAAAAAGAAGGTGATGTGTAAACAAACGATACACACATGTATCATATGTATATATATATATATATATATATATATATATATATATATATATATATAGCCCTAGTTATATATGCTATATGTAGCTTCCTAATCGTTATATTAGTAACAAAGATTTTCGAAGCAACTTCCTTCGGAAAATATTTGTTAGTACTAACGTTAATTCGAAAATAAATAAATACAGTACTATTATTATATACAAACCTGCGCCCACAGATGCCAAGGAGTCATACATGTACTGTAGTAATGGCGTGTGCTTAGTTATATATATATATATATAATAATAATAATATTTATTAGAAGAATTTTAATTTTATTCTTCTATTAAATTACAATGATATATATATATATATATATATATATAATATTTTCTTCTAAAGGGCTTCAAAATAATATGAATATTTTCTGTTTTATTATATATATAACGATATGCATAACATTCATAGTTTTAACGAGAGCCGATCATTTATTTATACACAATTATATAAGATATATATATAAACGTATCAATCATGGATATAGAATGAGGTTGGCTGTAATGTATGTGATATTAATTCATACACCTAAACTAATATCGGGAAGCTAAAATATTACATTAGATATAGATATCCGGTAATAGGTGAATTTGATTAATTTAGCATAATTGAGGAAGTGTATATATATATGATTATGATGATAGTATACGTATTAGTATGCACTAGAATAGGGACATATGTACATTGTACAATGTACATTGTATATATAGACCCATTAGCTAGTGCGGGAATAAAATAATAATAAGATAATAATAATAATACGATAACAATTAGATAATAATATGTTGAAGATAAAACAATACAAAAATAACGAATACAACATAATATGTTAGATGATTTAGTGATTAGAGGTAGATAGAAAATAAGAAGTAAGATTTATATATGTGAATCACGACATATTAATTAATAAACTTCACCACTACGGTATACGTGGCTTACTATTACTTTGGTTAAAGACTTATTTAATAAAAATACCTCAATTTCTCCAATTTAAAGATGAAATATCAAATGAATATTTCTCAAACTGTGGTGTACCTCAAGGAACTGTATTAGGACCAATACTTTTTTTAATATATATAAATGATATTATAAATAGTTATAAACTTCTAAAATTAACAATGTTCGCTGACGACACTACTTTATTTTTAGAAGACAACAATATAGTTAGACTTCAGGAACATGTAAATAATGAACTTTTAAAAATAAATAACTGGTTGATATCAAATAGACTATCTATAAATTTGAAGAAAACATATTATATGATTTTCAACTCATCCAATATTTTAGATCTAAATATAGCTGGTATTAATATTAATTGTGTGAAAAATACAAAATTTCTAGGTGTAATAATAGATCAGAAGCTAAACTGGAAATTAGAAATAGCAGCAATTAAAACAAAACTATATAAAATAATATGGATTTTTAAAAATGTAAAAGAACTATTTGATTTTAAAACGTTAATATTATTATATAATTCATTAATTTTACCACATCTAAACTATTGTAACATTATATGGGGAAATAACTATAATTCTAATATTAATGATGTATATATAATTCAAAAAAAAATTATTAGAATAATATTTAACAAACCAAAACTTACAAACACGGATACTCTTTTTATACAAGCAAATATACTAAAATTACCTGACTTAATTAAATATCAAACATGTAATTTTATGCATAATATATACCATAATAATTTTAGTCCAAACTCTAGTTTATTCAATAAGAAAATCATACCATACAATACACGAAAGAAACATGAGCTATACACTCATTTTACCTCAACAAATAGATGCTTATATACACTATACATTAAAGGCCCTACTATATGGAATGAACTTAATGATGAGCTAAAGGAAATTAAATCACTCAATAAGTTTAAAAATAAATTAAAAAACTATCTCATCTTAAACTAGTATATTTTAATATTTTTATCTATATTTTTTCAGTATTAATGGTCTAGTGTATATCACTTATAGGGTTTATATGACTTTTTTATCTACATTTCTTCAGTATTATTGTTCTTTTTTTTTTTTCATAATGTTCATAATTCTTTTAGTTTTTATATATTAGAAAAAGATATTTATTATAAATTTTACACAATAACATATTTTAATGTACATGACTTTTTATCCACATTTCTTCAGTATTATTAATCATTTATTTTCATAATTCTTTTAGTTTTTATATATTAGAAAAACATATTTATTATAAATTTTACACAATAATATATTTTAATGTACATTGTTTTTAAATATCCAAGTCTTTTAGTTCTTACTATGCTTAGTTTCTTATTCTATTAGTTTTTATTCTTTTAGTTTTATTTTTATTTTATAACCTACTTATTTTTCAATTTCATTACAATTTCTTCTCTTATATTACTATTATATATGACTTTTTATCTATATTTTTTCGGTATTATTGGTCTAGTATATATCAATTATAGAGTTTATACGTATTTTTTCCATATTTCTTCAGTATTATTGTTTATATATTTTGTTCATAATTATTTTAGTTTTTATATATTTGTAAAACATATTTTTTTTAAATTTTACACAATAACATATTTTAATGTACATTGCTTTTAATTTCCAAGTCTTTTAGTTCTTAATCTGCTTAGTTTCTTATTCTATTAGTTTTTATTCTTTTAGTTTTATTTTTATTTTATAACATACTTATTTTCAATTTCGTTACAATTTCTTCTCTTTTATTACTATTATATATGACTTTTTATCTATATTTTTTCGGTATTATTGGTCTAGTATATATCAATTATAGAGTTTATACGTATTTTTTCCATATTTCTTCAGTATTATTGTTTATTTATTTTGTTCAAAATTATTTTATTTTAGTATTTTAGTTTTTATATATTTGTAAAAGTTATTTATTTAAAATTTTACACAATAACATATTTTAATGTACATTGCTTTTAATTTCCAAATCTTTTATTTCTTAATCTTCTTAGTTTCTTATTTTATTAGTTGTTATTCATTTAGTTTTATTTTTATTTTACATTCAATTATCAATATACTTTATTTATTTATTTATCCTTTTTTGTTTAATTGTTTTAAATAATTGAAATGGTGTAATCGTTAACGGTAATATGATGATTTTTTAAACAGTTAAAATTTTATTATTTTATTATTGTAAACAGGAAGTCAAAACTTATTATTATATTTATGAACTGTTTAAAATTAAAATGGGTTGATAACTAGAAAAGCCGCAAAGGCTTCTTTATCTTTCCTGGGGTTTACCCGAATCTGATACCATACCATACCATACCATATATATGTTATGTTATCGATAATAGAACGAATGGTATGAGGGATGATTATTGGGGATTGGGATAGGAATTAGGACCGGAATTTTTTAAATCTCTAGAATGTAGGTAAATTTTACTAGAGTTCCGTGAGATAAGGAGAGGACCATTTTAATACTGTACGTTTTTGAATTAGATAAGAGATATATCTAGGGGTGAACGAATATATTGATGTATGGAATATAAAGATGACATTTACGTAATTTACACCCGAGGGAGAAGGGTAACCACATACGAGATGATTGATGATATGTTGTAGTAGAGTAATCCAGTCGTATTATGCGGTAAGTAGTACGTATTGAGGAACGGATAATCCGATTAAATGGAGCACTATCTTTATCAGGAAGTAGATTCAGTAGGGAGGAGTAGTAGTCAAGTTGGGAGAGTATATGAGTATTTTCATTAGGTTTATGGAAAGTGAGGTTTTTAATTCTATATCTTCTTTTTTTAATTCTTACGATTACACTACCTCCATCCAATACAATACCCCCATCACGATGTTAATATCTAAGATGACTATATACCCCAAGGATATTACACCTATACCACATATTTAGAAATAAACTATAGATCTGTCTAATTTACAAATTGCATGACTTATTATAATGGTATCTTTTTATAGATATTTAATTACCTATTTGAATTATAATATATTAATTATAATTAATAAATACGATATTCTATATATATATATATATATATATATATATATATATATATATTGTCCTATATGTATTATAAAATTATATAAAGTCAGATCAAATCTAAAATAAATACTATGAATGTACTATTTTCACTTTTAGTATATCTAAGACGTCACAAAATCAGTATAAAATATTTAAAAATAATTCGAAATGTTTCATCGAATAATCGATAAACAATTGAAATACTTGTTTTTTTAAATAATATTGTTATTTAAGGAATACCATAAACATTGTTGATAATATTCACAGATATATATATATATATATATATATATATATATATATATATATATATATATTCGTGTAGCATGAGTTTGATCTAGTATTCAATTGATTTAGAATTGAATGATGCACTAAAAACCCACAGTGATTGTATACATATATGTCAATGGTTTACCTATAGATACCCCAATATAGGGTTATTGCGAGTATACTGTAGTGGAAAAACTAGATAAACTTAAATAAATATTAATATATAATATTGATTAATTATATGTTATTTAGTATCTGTCAATAAATTATCTATGAAATCAGTTTAGAAACAGCATAAAAGGCATATTTTATAGCAGTTTGCACAATTTTATATCACATATATATATATATTATCCTACTTAATATCCTACTTATTAATAAGTTATGTATTGAATTATAATTATTCACATTTCAAACGCGAATTTAACAGAATAGTTTTTTTTGCTACATATATATATTTCTTTTATGTTGTTTTCATTTAACTTCATATAATATGCGCATATTTGCATATAATATTCATATATCTTATGTTCGGCATGCATAAACCAAGGCGTTTTTTTATTAATTATAAACCTAATTTTAATTTTTGTACCATGTCGTTTTGGGTATCAATTTATATCTATTTTTTATTCATTATTTTTGTTTATATATTAATTTTGTTTACCTAATAAACTATATATTATTATTATTATTATATAAATGTCATTGAGAAATAAAACGAATATATGTAGCTATCTATAGATAGGTATATATTATGTTCTTGTTATCTGTAAATCACATATTGTAATCTATAAAGCAAACGATATATACATATATGTACATATATATATACTGCTATATCAGTATAATTATACGCATATATATATATATATATCCGTATATATGCGTATATATGTTCAATTTCTTTCTCTAACGTCTATTTAAATTCATTAAAAACGATGGATTCGGGCGTTCGTCAGACGTTGGCTTCGACTACCTTCAGATACTTCACTCGGTGTATTCTACGCACCTAGTCGGTGGGATAGCTATCACTCGTCTTTTTCTGGCAATACCGGTGCTGCGGCTAAAAAGGATTTCATCCATTAGAAGGAATGATGACACTATTATTCAAACTCTTCCCGATAGTGTTATTCTAAAATGGTCTACACCTCGAGTATACGATGAATACACGTTTATTGATAACACCTCCATAAATAAATATCATTCAATATATTTATTTAATTCTGTCGATGGCAAGGGTTTAGAATTAGGCACGCATAGTCCTTTTATTAATAATTGGATAACTTCTCCTATAAAGATGTTTTCTGGTCGCGATTTTGTAGATATGGTAAAGCAAAAGCACGGTCTACTATATACACATTACAGATGTAAACGTATGTTTCCAAGTTTAAATACAAACTGTTTAAGGCGAGGGTGTAATTATAAATATGACTGCCTAAATCATATTATGCAGACCTGTAGATTTAATTATAATAACATTATTCACAGGCATAATTATGTTAACGCTCTTTTAATCACTCTACTTAATAAGTACAAATTTACAACTATACTGGAACCACACATACGAACACAACTTGGCTTACGCAAACCTGACTTACTGGCTTACCGAAATGACATTGTTTATATTATAGATACGCAAATCTCAACTGATACAATAGATACCGATACTAATTACCGACACAAAACTGACTACTATAACAAACCTGAAATACTCTCCTACGCAAAACAACTTACTGGTGCAAAGCAGGCTAAACTAAGTGCCTCTTGTTGGAACTGGCGTGGTATACCCTCATCCCTAACGTCTAAAGACCTATATTCGTTAGGCCTGAGGAAGCATGATATTACGCTACTCAGTATTCGTGTCATGACAGGCAGTCTAAATATTTATCGCAAATACTGCTGCAGTGGATTATTGTAATATCCTTAATTACCTGGCCTCTCCCTTGCCTACTTCGTCATATTTTTATTAATATGTTTTCGCTAATAAATGGGATAATTGGCTCTGGTTATTAACTAACCATTGTCCGAAAAAAAAAAAAAAAAAAAAAATATATACTATAGAGTATTTATATATGTATAATATAGTATACAATAACAATATTAGTTCATGTATTATTGAAAGTTAATTTAAACATGCAGTATCAGTGTTGCCGTGTCGTACGTGAACGTATACATGTATACACACATATGTATTAGATAAGTATACTTGTCACTAATACTTGTCGCAGATCTTTCCAGTTTATTATTTAATTACATATATTGTAAATTTACAATAGATAATAATGATGAATATATTCATATACGATGGATGAATAATAACATTAGATAACTTATATAAACAGTTTGTTAAAGTAATTTTTTATATTCATAAATATGGATATATATATATATATATATATAATGATTAAATATAATACATATAAATCAATTAATATAAAATGATTAATATATTTTTTTCCGTATAAATATATGATATTTATAGATGTAATTATAATTTATAATAAATAAATATCATAATAAATATCTCCAAAACTCGATATATCGAAATATTTATTCGGTTCTTTGGAATCGGAGAAATCGGGAGTTTCGGGTATATATATAATTTATAGAGTATGAGTTATTAAAATATCTATTATATATACTATAGTATCAATGATACTATAGTATCAAATGCGTATGCAATTAACACATTACTTCTGTATATACTTATATAATTTCAAATATTATTGTTTTATATATACAAATCATAAAAGCATATATAATATATTATATATACTCTATAATATATCATTATAATATATAATATATAATGATTGTATCATGTGTTATTATCATCGGAGATATTTTTCTAATCTGGTATTCTCTTATCTTTTTAATTTTATAATTGTATCATTTATTTATATTATTACATGTTTAATATTAAACTATGATTTAAAATATAATTATATTTAATATATAATAATGTATTTACAAATTCACCTAAACATCATATGTAATATATATAATATATATATATATATATATATATATTTCGTTAAAAATAAAAGTAACTATATATAATACCTCGTTCATGTTGTTAATGTAATAGTTTAATTGTGTTATTTGTGCATCATCTTAATATATTCCATTGTATCTTTATTTATTATATTTTATTTCAAATTAACATTTTATTTTTAAAGTTTGTTATGAAAACATTTACTTCAATATAATTTATAATATTTTAAATTAAAAAATAAGATTTTTTCTAAAACAAACATATCTGCTTTCATAACTATCATCTATATATTCATTATCTATAATATAGGGGAAATATGAGTAATGTGGCCACTTTTAGATAATTTTGTACAACTTTATAAATATTAGTTATAAGTTTTTCAATATATATATATACATCTTATGATATACAAGAGAACTGCCGAATCATTTTTTCATTTTAGCGTATTTAATTGAAATTATTAAGGTGGCCACCTACCCTCTATGGAGTGTAAGGTGGCCATATTTTGCGTGTAATGTTGCCAGGCATTAATCCACTAGATGACGTTACTTTATATCAAGTTTAGTCCAATGACTTAATTTATTTTAATTTTTAAATTAATATAGTCATTAATTGTATATATATATACTATTAGGGGAAATATGGGTAATGTGGCCACTTTTAGATAATGTTTTATAACTTTATAAATATTATTTCTAATTAAATAATTGTTTCAATATATATATACATATTATGATATATAAGAAGACTTCCGAATCATTTTTTCATTTTAGCTTATCTATTGAAATTATTATCCCTGTGAAACCTAGCCATTTTTAATAATATATGAAAATAAACTATATTTAACAAAAAGTGTACGCACCTTTTTACAAAATGATTATTCGTATTCAAATATTGATAATTATATATAACAAGTTATATTATTTTTATAAAGTATACGATATATTATATAAATCTGGAAAAAAAATTGGATTTGAAGTATTATTCGTAATATTATACTTAATTAATTATAATAATTATAATTAATTGCTAATTAAAATAGTTTCATATTTCAATAAATAAATACTCCATTAAATATTATAATATACATACATATTCTAATGGATAAAATGTTTATAACATTCTACTAAATAATAAACTGAAAAAATATTATATATTAACAATTATTATATTAATTAATTTATTTATTTATTAAAATTAATCAAGTATTTTCATAATAAATATTATATAATGTTGTATTTTGACATACTACTCAAAATCGAAGATATAAAGACATATTTTAAAGAATCCTATCACCTTTATTGGATATTATTACATATTAAATCATTTTTATTAATATAATTTAACTACTGAGTTTATTATATATTCACCAAATGAAAAAGCATTAAATTATATAAATTATGTGTGATTTGAGATGCGTGGGATTCACAGAGTGGTGGCCACATTACCCTCCATGGAGGGTAAAATGGCCACCTTAATATAAGTCTATAGCCCATGCTATTCAGTGTAAAATAAATAATGTTTCATAATATTTCATAATATTTTTTAACTTTAATAGATTATGCAAATAAATTATTAACAACCGATTTAATTGACGGATGGGTTACTAAGTTAATTGAATCAATTTGAAAAACCAATGGTACTTATTACTTGAAAGGTATTGTGTTAAAGAGAAAAAATATGCGTGAATAAGATATAATTTATATGTATCTGAAATGAGAGATATATTTGCAATAAAAGTATAATTTGTAAAAAATTTACTAATTAATCTTAAGGATCGATTTACAACAGTTGAAAATATATTTTCAAAACTTGAACATTTTATTAAATTAAAAGAAGAAGTAAACATAAATCAAGTACATACTTTGACAAGTATACTATATGTACTATATAGTACTTAATAGGTACTACCTATAGGTACTATTGATTTGAACTTAAGATATTTATCCTTATAATAGGTAGGCCTAATCCCTATAACGATTTATTATTGCATTCAGAAATTAATATATTCAGAAAATACAATCTTCGAAAAATACTAAGGTAGGAAATACCTATGTATGAAATAGACATAAAATATACCTAACATATTTATTATTTATACCTAATTATTATTTTCAAAAATGTAATAAATATCTATATTGTGTTGTACATATAGTATAATTATACGCGATAAACCACACAGTGCCTATGTGGAAATACATATATCTGCAAATAATGTGCTTAAGTACATAGAAATAGAATGAAAATAGAAACTGAGAATATTCAATTATTTATTCATTATAATAAGCCATATCTTTAACATTGGAATTCAAAACCTGCGGTATTAGCTTGGTTAGTTATTTATTTAAAAAGTCATTAATATTCAATAATATGTTAGCCATAATTTAATGACATTTTAGATTAACCTAAATAGTTTAGGATACATAAAATAAATCATAGACAATATGATATAGAGCATGGTAAAACACAAGAGTATTTCAAGGGAATTTTTCTGGTGCAGGAAGACATAAAGGATAAGAAGAAAAATTAAATTTATTTTAATACAATAAAAATATAGCACAATAAATAATAAACATAAAGCTTCATCTTTAAAATATATTTTGTAGTCATATGTTTTTGCTGTAATTATCAGTATTTTAGCTTACATGCATATATATATATATTACCTACCTATACATTTATAATAATTATATATAATTTATATAACTATTAAATCTATACAATATTAATTGATAAATAATTATTAATAATTATATATGTATGTGCAGTCAATATTATTCCTTGACGAGACCCCTGTTATATCGTATTTAGTTTTACCTGAACTTGCTGATTGCAGACGTATTTTCATTGCAAGCTCATATGTACCTATTTTTAATGTAGATCCTATGCATTTCAATTGATTAACTTCTTCCAGTTGTACTTCATTAATCACGATATTGGCATTTATATTTGCATATTTACTATATACCATTATATTACCTTTCTCGTCATTACTAGGCTTCTCATTTTCTTCGTCAAAAAATGTCATAGAAGATTGTACATTTTAATGGATGATTAGTCACTTATTGAAATTCTAAATTTCAGCCGCTCATCAGGTCAATTTATTAACTAATCTTAGGTTCGATAGGTTTCTTCCCCCAATAGAAATGTTTGAATCATCGTCGTGTTGTGTAACTTGTCTAGGACTTGTCTAACATTGTTTTCTAGGAATATGATAACAATCACTAGTGTAATAAGTGAACTCGTCTTATCCAACTATTCTTTATAGAATTATCCAGCTGTATTGTATAGAAGGATTGAACTGCTTGAGTTTTCATATAGAACGTATATCATACGGATAACGTTAATGATTCCAAAATCATGCATAACCTTCCATAAGAATCCATTCCATACACGATAAAATGTTTTCTTGAAGTCAGTGAAGTCATGCTATGGGTGTTATCGATTCTCCAACTATTTTTCATCATTATAAGGCTTCATTCATGGTGTGTTCGAGAATATTCGTCGGATTTACGGAATAGGTTTTTATCCTACTACTAGTTAATCTATAAAGAGGTCTTTCGTTTGCGTATTTAACCCAATTAAGATAATTATTAGGAGTATTTGTCTTTAATGACTAATTAGGTACAATATTATTATAAATTACTTATGTTTAATTTCTTTAGGATATATCCTTACTCAATCCTATAGGATTATGCCCAGTGTGTCGGTCATTATTTTGTATTATATATCAATTGGCATAATCAATTATTGTGCAATATGCACTATTCATCTGTGTTTTATGAGCTCGAGTGGAATATTATCTAAACAATATCATTTCCGTCTTTCATATATATAATTTCTTAGAGAACTTCGGATTGGAGTACGGATAATGAGATAATAGGTTATGAACCTGCTGATTCATGCTGTATTACTTTTTCTATTATTAATTTTATATCGATATTTATCGGGTGATTGTTTAACTCATTGAAAATTCTGTGCATAGCTTAATTTAACCTAAAGTTTCTTCTATACGTATGTATATTACTCTACTGGATACCGTATTGTAATTTAGTAGTGTGTTCATTTTGTATGCTAGAGGCTACATTATGATAGTATTATTCATCGTGAAATTGTCAGATATTGTCCCCCTTATCTGTTATAACTTCCATATAACTTCCTACTTACCATCTTGCTCCGATAGTCCTATACCATAAGTACATGTCATGTTAATTTTTAATATTATTCGCAGTTTACCACATTTCTAGGGTGTTATTACGTTTCCTTTACAATCCTTCGTTAGTTGTCATTTTTAATGTGATTTGAAGTCCATTTGTTGATTTATCTATACTATTCTAGAGTGTATAGATGAGTGGTGTAGTCGTTGTAGATCCGCGACGTGGCCATTTTAATAATATTGTTGTAGTTGAGGTTCATAGTTATTTCTATAAGCAATAGTAGGGGTGGTGCATTATGGGCCTAACTCGAGGATATCTCCTAGTCCAAATACCACGCTTTACATGATATAGTGGCTAATGTTTGTCATTAGAAGTTATAAAATCTAATGAAATATATAGTCTAGAAATAAAGGTAAGGTGGTATATCAGTATTAAAATTCATATTTTATGACAACTCAATATAATTAATAATTCAGTTAGTATTAGTAATAATCATAGATATTGAGTGAGGTTCCTCACTCTAATGTATATGGTAATTATAGGTATTCGAAACCACAAGCTCTTGTAACATATTTACGAATACCAGTAAACTCGGACCAGGTAAATTCAGACCAGGTAAACTCGGACCACTTTTCAGGTAAACTCGGACCACTTTTAAAGTAAACTCGGACCACTTTTTAAAAACATAAAGTAAACTCGGACCACTTATTAAAAACATAAAGAAGATTCGGACCACTTATTAAAATAACTTATATATTGTATACTTCTATCATAATAAATATAGCTTCTATCGTGGGTCTCGTCGGTGATATACAATGTATATTATACATAGAGCTAGAGAGAAATTTCTCTCTAGCTCTGTGGTGATATACGACAATTTAAATTATGTTAAGTTATTAAATGTTATTAAAGTTATTAAATGATAAATTATGTATGTGTAGTAATATCGGAATACTCGCAATTATATACAGTTAAATTATACTTTTAACTTATAAGTTAAAGCATATTATATGTTAGAAATATACAATATATAGTTTATACGGTTGGTCCGAATCTTCTTTATGTTTTTAATAAGTGGTCCGAGTTTACTTCACAAGTGGTCCGAGTTTACTTCACAAGTGGTCCGAGTTTACTTCAAAAGTGGTGCAAGTTCAAATTAAATGTTTACCTATTTAAATATATAATTCCACAAAAATATCATATTATATGACTCTTTTTATAATTTATTTAACAGATATAATATAATTATATATATATATATTATATATAGTATATTATATATTATATATAGAAATATACAAAATATAGTTATTTTAATAAGTGGTCCGAGTTTACTTTATGTTTTTAAAAAGTGGTCCGAGTTTACTTTAAAAGTGGTCCGAGTTTACCTCAAAAGTGGTCCGAGTTTACCTGGTCCGAGTTTACCTGGTCCGAGTTTACTGGTACTCATATTTACATATATCAATATAATTAATGGATTAATACATAAATATTGTTAATATCAATTTGTTATTATAGTACTTATTTATCTATATAAATATAAGAGTATAATTACCTCAGCATATTATTTTTGTATTAAATAATAATATTAAAATTTCTTAAATATTATCTTAATACATTTTTACTATCAATTAATTCATAGTTAGTTATATTATTATTTCAATATTAAACAATAATTAATATTGGTCCAAAAATATTTCCGCAGGAAAATATGTATATAGACTTTACTTTTTATATTAACTGTCAACTAAATTATTTTTAATATTTGATATATATATATATGTATCAAAGATTATCCGAAGGACTTTGTAGTATATTTGTATACATCATCAATATGAATAAATAATTTTATAATATGAACAAAATTATATGTAGTATCATCCTACTATAATGCATTGCATTGTATTATGTACACTGTACACTGTACAGTGTGTACATTGTACACTGTACAATGTACAATGTACACTGTACAATGTACACGTCTCTCTAGCTCTATGCTACCAATACAAGTCAATTTTAGGATGAAGCAAATATGGCGTAAATTTTGTTGTTTATGATTTCGATATAACATGATCATTTATTAAAATCGGTGAATAATAGTCTTATATACATTGAATTGTACAAGTTGGTCTACCTAATATAGACACACGATGAACTAAACCTGTAATATATAAATTCCAATTGATTTATTAAATTATTTATAATTTATATCTAGTTATATAAGACTCTATCTATAATTTGGGAGACAATATCTTTCAGAAAATTCAATCTTTAGTCAACACCCTCTACAATATTCAATGCATTACATATTACAGAAACATATGTATCTATATAGATGTATAGCAACTATAATAGTTTAACGGTAATTACAAATTGAGATAATATATACTTCACTTCATAGAGCTAGAGAGAAAGTTTATCTCTAGCTCTATGCTTCTCTATAATCGGATGTCTATGATATATATACATAGAAATATAGTACCATAAAATGTCTACTTAAATTCCCCTTAATTAATGTTACTTTAATTAATGTTACTTAATTAATAACTTAATGTTAAATCGATGGATCTTTTGCCTTGAAAAATATTTGAACATCACCTATGAAACGCCTCTAGTATCTTTGATATTAATAATTAAAATAAAAATCATAATAAATATATCATCCTTATTTATCGACACGTATTTATTTATTTAAATTATGTTAGTTTATAATGTTTTTACGTCATAGTATTAATCTTTATTTATATATATTTTTTATATTATCATTATATTCAAAATAACATATTTTATATGTATATACAAATATCTTTAATATATGTATTTTTTAAATAAGATTTAATTATTAAATTTTTTAAAACATATTTCATCATTTTTTATAAATATTCCGAATATGTTTTACGTTTTAATCATTATATATGTATATAATATTTATAACGACACATCCTTACATTTATAATAAGTAAACAATTAATATATACTTTTTGTATCATTACAATAATTGTATGAAACTGATTAATATAACTGATTTAAGTCTTAATATTAATTTAATAATTAAATTGGTGAATCATGTCGGCACAAATTTACCAACACACATTTGCGTACGTTGTAGTATGTGTGTATATTTATTTTAGGATAATGATTAACGCGTGGTTGAATATTCTCATTATAAAATCACTACTTTATTTTATATCAGTAGTTACTATGAAAATAACTATGTAACTTACTATCATTATGATAATCATAATAACTATGATAGTAATATTGGTTCATGGTCAAAAGCGTCGTTATTAATGCTCGTGAACGCCCGCAAACTTGTTTATTCAAATTAGTGAGTTTACAATATCGTATTGGCCATTATAATTAACATATGTCTATTTATTGACTATCGTACATGCAACAGATTATCATTAACATATATATATATATATATATATATATATATTATAATAATATATATATATATATATATTTGTGTGTTTTATAGGCTCACTTGTGATGTAATGCCGCTAAAAAAACCTGGCAATATTAAAAATAAATCCAACCAAACCAAACCAAACAAGTTAAAATAATTAAAAATATTAATGTTTGTACAAACAAACATGCTGTAAATTAACGAATTAGAATAAACAATTTTGCGGACGCTCAAATCGAGCGTCAATCGCGAAGCTTTTGACCAGGTACCGTAATATTTATACGATCCGCATCAAAACTGGCACAAATAAATTCAATATGTAATTAATATAAAAATGTTTATTATTATAATAGCTGCGATCAGTTGATGGTAGCAAATTATGGTTACTGCACGAGTTGGGAACTGTTTTCAAAATGTTACAAGCAAATTGCTTGAAGCAATTGAGGAGAATGCGCAGTGTATACAATGTAATACATAAAGCCTATATAAAATATATAATATATTTTATTTATATTATATTATATATATATTATATTAAATTATATATATATATATATACACATAAACACACACATCTATATATAATATATATAATATATGCTATGCTATGCGGGCTCGCCGCCGTCCTCGATTGCTAGTAACATTTTGAAAACTGTTCCCAACTCGTGCATCCCTCCAAATTATACATGATAGAATTAGTAATTCTGAATTACATATCAATTAAATTTAATTAAATCTAATTTACTATTGAAATCTGATTACTTAGTAATTTACTAATAGTACTACTATATCAATATGTATATAAAACGTATGATATATATAAATATATATATATATTTTTATTAAATATATATAAGTATAATGTTAAATATATATACATGTTAATGTAAAGTTAATAGATATTACCAAATTCTACATAACGGTAATGTATATCAATGTACTACTCGCACCTTTTGCACTAATAACGTCCCACTCACCTACCATAACTAGTATATACTAATTATCTGTGCCGGTTTTCACGAGGAACCATATATATATATGTATATAAATTGAATAGAATTAAACTCACTAATTGATTATATAACTATATAACTATATATTTATATATGTACATATATATTTACTTATACATGTAGTCTATAAATACATTACCTATACATATCTATAAATGAATTTTATGTGTACTATGAATTTACTATATATGTGTGGTAATTAATATTTTGTGTTTGAGTTGGTTACACTGGTTTGATTTAGTTTGGTTTTGTATGGTTGGGTAGGTTTAGTTTTGATATTTCCAGATTTTTTTAACGACATTACATCCTGAGTGTCTTTACATCCTATAAAAGCAATTTATATATATATAAACTTTATTATAACTTATATAACCATAATCCCTATGTAATAGTTAGTTTATAGTACATAATTAAATTGATTTTATATTATAAAAATTACTTTATAATTATTACAAAATTTTGAATTGATTTATTAGTTTAATGTAGTTTTTCTTTATAAAATATCCAATACAAAATAAATGGTTATATAATCAATTACTAATTATATCACTATATATATATATATCCACACCTATATACACCTATTTATAAATTACAACATAAATTAACCTTATTGAAATTATAATACTGCTGCTGTGTGCTGCCCCACATATATATTGCCATTCAATTTAATGGTATATTTTTATAATTATAATAATATGATATATTTTTTAAATACTCATTTTGAATAATAAACATTTTTGCACCAATTAAAATATATTATAATTAATGGAATATGATTTATTTTTAAAATACCAACCTTTATTATAAGAATACCACTACATATTATAAATTCCTATTTATTTTTGCGTTTGAGATTCAGTACATATTTATTTAAATAATAACGTTAGTTTATAAAGATATAAAGCGGTGCAATTTTTACAAAACTCTACTCAATCAATCTCAACACCTTTCGCGTCATCTAATTATGTGAATAATATTTGCGATTATTTTATAGTATTCAATGGTATGCATTCAAAATGGCCCAAAACTATAATTAAAAGATATTTCCATAGATTATTACTAATATTTTAAAAATGACTGATAAATAATAAAAATCGTGATTAATGTGAAAAACATTATTTCGTATCGGTTATGTTTTTAAGAATATTGGCTAGGTTTCGTTGTGCGAGAATTGTCTACCTATCTCGGGATCGTATTTTTGGTAAAAATAAAGACTGCGTGACATCATTTATATCACTAGTATCTTATATCTGTAGATAAGTAGACTTACATTTATGTATATTCTATAAATAACATATAAGATGCAATGATTCATTTACTACATATATATATAAAAACTAAGAATCTAAAAAAATATACATTGTAAACAAATAATTACATATCATTCTGTTTATAGCATTCAAAATTTACATATAAATGCAATTCCATATAGCAAAATTAATTGAATTATCATCATTCTAATTACCATAATTACCTCAAATTAATAATAAACATTCTAAATTATGCTAAGTAAAATGTAGTTACTAAACTATAGAGTATACTTTTGTAAATTGTGTCTATCAAAAAAATTAGTGAAATAAGTCTATATATTAAAAAATTATATATATGTATCTATATTTATATATATATATATATAATTTATATTATAAATATATTGTATTTATATTATAAATACATATTATTAAGAATACATAGTAAACAATACATATTAAAAATCATATAGACTGTATTTGTATACTAAATTAGTATTAGTATTACTAATATATACAATGGTAATCATATGACTTATATGTTATATTTAAATATCATCATCCTTTATAATCTCATCTATGATCTATACAGTATAGGCTATACTTGAACATTTTCAAATTTTAGAATTTAAATTATTGATAAATGAATAATAACAGTAAAATAAAGCACAGATATTTAATAATTTTATACAAATTTATATTAATTTTATTTAATATATTTAATTCAATCAAGTTGTATATACATATATATTATTTATAATATATATATTAAAACTGAGATTATTATATTCAGCATATTGTAATAATATTAATAATTTAGAGTATATTGATAAATTGATAAAGTTTTCAATTATCATTTATATTATATCAATTATATTAGCATAACAATAACATTTCTAATGATTATCTGACATGAAAATAATCAGGAACTCGCTAAAGTTTAATCTAAATTCATTATGCTGAGTCTACTTTTATATTTCTACTAGTATATGCAATATAATTATTCTAAGTATGTTCTGTATGTAATATATATAAATATAAAATGTGACTGAATACAGATCATAGCTGAAACTTGTGAATCATGGGAGAAGCCAGCGATGTTATGAACTTCGTAAAAGAAGAGGAGAAGATTCTAGAACTATGGAATCGTCTAGATGCTTTTCAGACGTCACTGAAGCAATCTAAAGGAAAACCTAAGTTTGTGATTACATAGAGAAATCAATTAAAAATACATTCAAGATATATATATATATATTTGTAAACATTTTATTTGATTGTGATTATAAAGCGATAATACATAGTCGATAGCATTATATTTAATTAAAGTTATTATGTATTACAAGTATGGTTAGTAACCATTGGTTACCCTTATTACACCTATCACTAATACCCTTCTAGATACACATTTTACGACGGTCCTCCCTTCGCTACGGGGCTCCCTCATTACGGTCACATTTTAGCCGGAACAGTTAAAGATATAGTCACCAGGTGGGCACATCAAACTGGCCACCATGTAGAGAGAAGGTTCGGCTGGGATTGTCATGGACTACCAGTGGTTAATAATTATATAAATATAAATGATTGACTAAATATATAAATGGTTGTCCTTATTATTGTGATATAATATATTAATAATATATATACTATTATTTCATAATATTTGTATAATTATTATATATATTTTATTAAAATTATAATC
Source organism: Osedax fenrisi (assembly GCA_964019155.1). Lineage (NCBI taxonomy): Eukaryota > Metazoa > Annelida > Polychaeta > Sabellida > Siboglinidae > Osedax > Osedax fenrisi. Next base: position 24,341,984 of record OZ025244.1, on the reverse strand, counting down.
CTAATATCCTATTCTAACATGCATATAATTGCATATAAGTACATTAACTTACCTTGCATTACAATATAATGTAAGCATGAAAATATATCTATATTAATATAATATGATTTAATAAAGAATAATTTTATTTATCAAATATTAAAATAATGATTATTTATAGAAAGATAATTGGTTTTATTAATCAAAATCAAAATAAAAACATTAAATGTGACGTTATAATAGGATCCTAAATATAAATTCCAAAATTTCAAACAAATATTTAATTTAATTTAATTTCGAAATCCCTATCATCACATAATGGTAAATTATTATGGTGTGCTTTTGTTTTTGTATAATTATCAAACATTTGTTAAGCAGTGTTATTATACTATTAGTATAATACTAAGCATAATAATAATGAATATATTGATACATATTCTATAAGATAATTTTTATATTAATGCATATCTATATTTAAGTTATAAAATAAGTTGGTAAATAATATAAATATTATTTACTAAATACAATTACATTTATATTTAAAAGTAAATTTACTAAATATATTATACATAGTGTATTTAGTACATGTAACATTTGTTTATGCTGGTTGTATGTTCAGTATACTTATAAAATATGCATGGTTAATAAATCAATTATAGAATTGTAAATTCAAAAATATCATATATATATATATATATATATATATATATTTATATACATGGCAATGAGCCTATATGAGTTATGTTGAAGACATATAAAAATAACATCCAAGTGTTCTGAAACATATATAAATAAATATAAATAAACAGTTATCCTAATAGGAGTATTATGCTTTATAGTTTTTTTTAATAATGATATATTTGTGAAATTCTGAACATATAACGTATATTTATATTTACTGAGATAGCATTTTTAGATATATAGATCTATAGATTATAAACATAATACCAAAGAAATGTTCGCAATTAATCAACTAGTACTTACAAATAAATGTAAAACTTACAGCACCCTGATAATAACAGATAATAACACGCCCATAATATATGTCATATTTGTCATGGTTAAATCTAAAAATAGATTATTAATATCATTTCAATAAATAACTATGCAATTCAATTCAATTTATTCACTAAATAAAATTCTGTTGAAAATGTCATGGTCAAATCTAAAAATAGATTATTAATATCATTTCAATAAATAACTATGCAATTCAATTCAATGTAATTTATTCACTAAATGAAATGCAGTTGAAAATGTTTACAAAAGACTTTAATTATAAATTTATAAACAAATATAAATAAGTGTACTGTCCATGTTACAAATGTCTCTGCACATTTTACTGTCCTGCTACAGAAATCACACCCTTATTAATATTAAAGATATACATTATAATAAATATCTACAAATTTAAATGTTTTGATATTAATGTTGAAATTATAAATAAAAAACTAAATGATGTGATTATAAGTAATTCTAAAGTTGCAACATATATTTTAATATGTAAAGGTATGTGCATTCAAAAATATAGAACATAAAAACAATATAGTTATATTAATTTTTTTTGCTTTATATATAATTTAATTATGTGAATAACAAAATTGAGAGATAATTGATAACATTTATAGTAGTCATTGTATAAAATGATAATTCTATAGAAATACCATAATTGTATTATTGCTAATTTTTAATTTAGATATATATAATATAATAAATAATAATATTAAAAATAAATGTATATTATCCTATGTATATGTTATGAATACAATACAAACACATTAGGTCAATTGAATAAATAGAATATCAGTTCTATTTTTTTTAGTGGACCTATGTTTTGCCTATCTATTTATACACGAAATTGGCAAATGACGTGTTATGTGCAGTATCCCCTTAATCCCTATCTATCAACATTACCAGACCTCCCCTCTAAGTTATACCAATTACACAGGAATATGAAATTGACAAAAAGTTAGGAATAAAAGGGCCAGAAGATGTAATGAAACTTGGCATAGCTAATTACAATGCAGAATGTCGTAAGATTGTAATGAGGTATTCCGGAGAATGGGAGGTTACAATCCGAACAATACTTTTGTTTATGTATATGTTTATATAATGTTATATAATTTAATATTTATACATGTTAATGATTATATAAGAATCAATTTATTAACTATATAGTATATTAATATGTATTAACAAAATATCTAATATTATGTATTAAAATATTATCTAATATTAATATGTATTTCACTATACATTCACATTAAATCTGTGAAAAACGCTGCACTATACATGTTTCTAATTACTTATAGTTAGTTTTATACCTTCATGTTCTCGACTGTATATCTAGTTAAAATAGCAATAACACATGTCATTGACCACATTTTATATATCAGTGTAAATCTATATCACCTAAATACAAGAGACATTCATCATAGATTGCCGCCATTAATACCACTTACCTCAGTAAATGTATAATTATCTAGTTATACATCACTAAAATAAGCAATTGTACACGATATAGTGAAATAGTAATATTCTAATATACTTACATAGTATTTTAGCAGAATTTAAAATTATAATAAATTAATACATTATTATATTTATATATATATATATATATATATATTATAATGAATAAGTTAATACATTTTGTTATCTGACCTAAATATAAGAGATATTCATCATAGATTGCTGCCATTAATATTAAATTATTAGTAAATGTACAATTATCTAGCTAATTATACATCACTAAAATCAATTATTGTTCACAATTTAGTGAAATATTATTGATATAATATAATTTAATAAATTATATATATATCTAAATATTATACATATTTAATAATTATTTATAATAACTGTGAAGCAAATTTATGATATGAATAAGTTAATATAATCTAATATTATTAATAGACTTTCAACGTTAGAATATTCATTATAAGTTTATCATTTATTAATCTACATTCATACACCTCATAGTGTTCATTATGTTTGCCTACACCGATGCTTGTAAACCTATCAATCAATGATACCTATTTACAGCAAATCATGGGAAGATTAGGCAGGTGGATAGATTTCAAGAACGACTACAAAACCATGTATCCCGAGTTCATGGAAAGTATATGGTGGGTGTTTGGACAACTCTACAGTAAAGGTCTCGTCTACAAGGGCTTCAAGGTCATTATACCTCACCACAGATGCGATGTGCATAACTAATACATACACTATTCAGTATGTGATAGATATTTATATAGCCATAAGTCTGTCTTGTATCAATTTATATAATTTTTTCCTGCATTTTAAGATATGATTTTCAGTGAAATTAATTTATGAATTTTAATCAAAATAACAATAATAAATCTTTAAAAAGCTTTTATTACTACTAATTGAATTAATTCTGTTATTATATTATAATTATAAAGTAACTAACTCAGATAAGAATTAATTTATTTGATTAATAATAATTAATCATTAATACAATATTACATATAATTGTTAATATAACATGAATCTATAACACACAAGTTTGTTTGTGTAATTATATCAAAAAAGAATAGAAATAAATTAAGTAATTTTTTTTATAAATATATTATATAATACTAATGAAATTATGAAAAATTAATTATTTTGATCACATATCAAACTATATATTATATTTTTATTGTTAATAAATAAAATTATGTTTATATTATAAAATTATATCCCCCCTGAATACGAATAAATGCAAATAAATGACTTCATATCTATCTTTTAATTATATCTATTCTATTTAATATATAAATAGTATCATAAATATTATTTTAGTATGATACATTCATTTTATTTCTTTAATAAAGTTTGGATTCCAAAGATATATCATTAAAATTAAAATTGCTTATATATACATATAAGTTTATGCTACTTGGTCTAAGCGCACTGACCTCATCAATAGTGATGTATCATGTTATTATCATCATCAGGTGATGCCATTCTCTACCGCTTGTTCCACTCCTCTGTCAAACTTTGAGGCCGGTCAAAACTACAAAGACGTCCAGGACCCTGCAGTAGTGGTCACTTTCCCTCTGATGGATGACAACAACACACAGTTCATGGCCTGGACTACCACCCCGTGGACACTACCCAGTAACCTTGCCCTCTGCGTTAACCCTAACCTCGTCTACTGTAAAGTTAAAGGTTTTAATCGCTCTCTATTGCCGTTTATATGAGTTTTTGTAAATGATTTATTTTTACTATCATAAAATAATAATTTATTATTATTTGACTCTAATCTATATTATTTGTCTGTTTCGAAACTTTCTTACTGTATGAAATAATATATTAAATTATTACGAGTAGTTCATTTAAAATTAATAATAATTATTATGAATTACTTGTGGGGAGGCTCTAGTTAAAATATGTTTAATATTTTTATTTCAAAAATACCTTTTTATTAAATATTTTCCATGTTTAGTATCTTATTTATAAATTTCTCAAATTATTATTTGGTATTTATATCAATAAAAAGTGTTTTATGAACGTAATCGATATAATAATAATTTGAAATTGATAGGAAATTAAATGTATTATATTTACTTCAATTTTATATATTAAACTTTGAATGTTATTTTCTCAAATTTTTACTTTTTCATTTAGTAACCACATGTAAATGCTTACTACTTTTTTGATTTTTATTATTTAAATTGTTACTGTACATTTAAAACATATACATCTATATGAATCCTATAGTATTTATTATTATATTTTATAATAATTAAATAAATGATGATAAAATTGAATTTTAATAAACAAAATAAAAAAGAAATATTTAAATAATGTTACTATTTTTTACACCATTTGAAATTAATTATATTTATATATTGACAGAATATATATGATGAAAGAAAGTATCTGTTCACTATAAAAAATTATCTCTATTAGTTATTTATCCTTAGTTTTTTTAGATAGAGCTAAAATAGCAGTGTTTGTATGAACTGTAGACTCCCCCCTTAGTGTACATTTCATATAATTATGAAACAATGAACATGCACATATTGAACACATATCATGTTTCTAATGAAAATATTATTAAACAGAGAAAAAGACTGGTAAACAATACATTCTGATGGAATCCCGCATGTCTTATGTGTTCAAGGTCACAGACGATTACGAAATCATTGAGAAGTTTAACATAGTTTATTATAGATCTATTGTTATTTAAAATCTTCATAATATACTTCATATTAACATCGATAATACGTATATTATATCTGTTACAACTAAAATGTTTCTTGCAGATTTAAAGGAAGTGAATTAGAAGGTAAATCATACAAACCAATGTTCGATTACTTCAAAACGGTTATATATATATATATATATATTAATTCATATCTCAATCATTCCCTCACTATTTCACCTAATCCTAACCCACACATCCATATCCACAACTATAGCCCCCTTCAACTAAATCTTCTCCGCCTCAATCTAATCTGTATACCCGTATATCCACACTGAACAGAGAATGACACCGCGAGGAGCTTACAAAGTACTACTGGACGGCTACGTAACGTCTGACAGTGGAACCGGTATCGTACATCAGGCTCCTTACTTTGGAGAGGTAACTACAAGTATTCATCATTACCACCAGCCTACTATAGCATTGTTAATGTGTGGTAACCATCCTAATAATTACTATGTGAAATTATAGCAGTACTATTTAAATTTCTCATGAAAATAATACTGAATTGAAGCACTATGAATATATTAACATTAAATTAGCTCTATAGAAAATAATTTAATAAATTATCTTGTATGTAAGGCCAATAATGTATTATATATCACTTAATAAAGCTATGTATGTATGTATATATATATATATATATATATAGGTTTTATAGTATCTAATAGATGCAATCTATAGTACTAGATTATATTTTAGTACACAATCAATCATTAGAACAAGTAGTACAACAATAAGCAATGCTAACACAAGTAACACACACACACCCACCCACACACACACACACCCATACACACACGTATACAGGATGATTACCGAGTGTGTTTGAAGGCCGAGGTTATCTCCTGTGACATGGAACCCGTGTGTCCCGTAGACATGTGCGGCAAGTTCACCGAAGAGGTCACCGACTACACCGGCGTCTACGTAAAGGTCAGAGGTCAACACCACGGGAGGCGATGACCCCTACTGTTAACCCCGCTCCCTCTACACACAGGATGCCGATAAGCCTATCATGAAACACCTGAAGGAGATTGGCCGTCTATTCAGCGCCTCCACTGTGAAGCATAGCTACCCGTTCTGTTGGAGGTTACCTACTACTTATCATTAGATATCACTCTGTAAGTTTACTACACACTTCATGATCACTAAACTAACATCGCTTGTGGCTGAGCCCGATGTACGTATGATACATAGTGAATGTGATATAACTAAGATACAAGACATAATCAATACTATTTTCTACATGTTAAATATCAATAAATATATGAGAGTCGATTATGAAATAAAGAATATTATTCATATAGCTAAATATATTTCTATGTGGATAAATATGTAATATACATACACTAGTTTATTGTGTATGAGGTAGTGTAAAATAAATATTTTTAAAGTATATCATTTAAATATGTCATAATAATAATTTAAAAATAATTAATTTAATTTAATAATATTATATATTATATATACTTTTAAATACTCAATATTCATAGATGACTCTTTATAAACATAATGTGGTATGTTATTGTCTGTTTATATAATTCATAAATTGTTCATAATTATATTGAAAACTTTAGATTCTATTTTCTCAGAATAATTATTGTATCACAATAATGCTTTAATGAATTTATAATTTTCAGATAATTTATAATTATAATTAAATAATATTTGCATTTTTTAAAATTTAATAATTAGTCAAATTTAAAATATTCATAATTTTATCTTTTATCAAAATAATACTAATTTATTATTAACACTTATTAAATATTTTCTTTTATATTCTATAAAAAATGCAATTATTATAGATCTATATAATATCTATCATTGTGTTAAATATTATATTAAATAAATAAATAAAAAATGAGTTTTTAATTAATTTGTAGTACTTTTAGTAGACCACTATTTTTCCTAATAAATACATGTACACATTTATTTATAGAACAGAGTCGCACCTACCCTTAATATTGTTATATATATTTATGAAGTAGGCATCCATTTATATCTAAAGAAATAATCATTAAAAATTATTATTGTAAACAGTTTTAACGAATATATAATGAATATAAACATAGAATATATTATTACATTCAATTAATACTAATATAAATATATATATACATTCTTTCATAATAATAATTCAATAGAATAAAACATTTATAAGAATTATAATTATTTGAAGAAAACATAATATGTTTGAAACATGACATGTTTATAATGTAAATATTAATAGATTAGAATTGCTATTTTAATTTCATACATTATATATTATTTGTTATGCATTATAAATATTTATATAATGTTATGTTTTATACACTATTATAAGTGTTGAATGTACAAAATTAGTTTAAAAACATTTAGATTATCTTGGTATTATTATTTTCGTTTAATAAATGAATAATTCAACTTCAAATATAAATGAATTAATGTAGTTAGATTTTCTCACACATTAATGTGTGTTCATTAACGGATATTTGTTGATTTATAAATTCACTTCACAAAATTAACAATAAATTCAATTTATATCATAGGAAATAGTAATTTATTAACTTATTTAAATAATACATATTTTTAGTTTATACTTGTAGTCAAAATTGTAATAATAGAATATTCTTAAATTTAATAAAATATCTAAAATATTTTTACCTCGTAAATATTTTTACCTCGTAAATAATTTTACCTCGTAAATAAATATATATTATTTTGTCTTCAATAAATTAAAATAAAAAATCATATTTTGTATTTATAAGTTAATATATGAAATTATTATATTTGTAGCTTTGATTACTTGAGAAAAACACAAATTATATTTGGTTTTATTTTACTTTTAATAATTATTTTAAATTACTATTTTAATTTCTATTTAATTATTCTCTAGTTTTTAATTAATGTAATGTTATATTAAATTATACACTACTCTTAGTAACTAATTATTGAATTATTTTAAATATTTTATAATACAAATTATAATATACAATGTGTTTTATTTACAATGTCATTTAATGTACTATTTTAAGTTTTCATTTTTCGTTATTAGCTTAATTTCATGTAAATCATACAAGCATGATAAGTGACTATTATTATAAATGTAGCATACAATATGTCAATAACTATTATACATACTGCTTATAGATATGACACACACTATTATACACACTACTTATATATATATATATATATATATTAAACATATAATAATATACAAACTACTTATATATATATATATTAAACATATAATAATATACACACTACTTGTGATAGATCTGACACACCACTACTATACAAAGCCGTACCGAGTTGGTTCGTACGAGTGGAACACATGAGGGATCAAATGCTCGAAGCTAATGCTAAAACTCATTGGTTATTATACTAGTCAACCACTTCAATATGCAATATGTTTATAATATATCCTCTAATTTGATCACTAAATTGTTAATTTTGTTGTAATAATTTACATAGACATTGATATTATGGTATACTATTAACATATACTATTGATGGGTGATGACAATACATAATAGCAGTCATATTTTGAAGCCCCTTATAAGAAATAATGAAATAATATTTATTTTATCATCATCTCTATGCTCAGGGTTCCTGATTTTGTGAAAGAGAAAAGATTCGCGAATTGGTTGAAGAACGCTCGCGATTGGGCTATTTCTCGTAACAGATACTGGGGAAATCCCATTCCTCTCTGGATTTCTGATGATGGCGAAGAGGTCAGTATCTCTTAATGACCTTATATCTCTATTAAAATACTATATATTTATTAATATTAACTTCTTCCATTGCCATTAAGGTTGTATGCATTACTTCTCTAAAACAACTAAGGGAATTAACCGGAAGAGATGATATCATTGATCTGCACAGAGAAACCATCGACTCGCTGACTATCCCCTCTAAATGCGGTTTAGTGTGCAAAACAGTATATTCATGTGTGTATGTGTATTAATCTTACTTGTAATCAGGTAAAGGAGATCTTAAGAGAGTATCAGAGGTATTCGATTGCTGGTTTGAGAGTGGTTCCATGCCTTACGCTCAGGTTTAGATACAGACTTTATATAGGCATGTACTCATGCTCTGTTCATCTCTTTCTAGGCACATTATCCGTTTGAGAATGCTAAACAGTTTGAGGATTCTTTCCCTGGTGATTTCATAGCAGAGGGAATAGATCAGACTAGAGGATGGTTCGTTATTCTATATATTATTCTCCTCCTTTCATTGTTTTATTAATTATTATTTAGTCTACTATTAATTATTATTATTAGTTATTATTAGCATTATGCTTAATACATATGTCATTTAACATTACAAATTCACAAATATAAATATTAAAGTGACCTATGATTATATGTAATTCATACACTTCTAATCGATGACCTTGACATTCGACCTTAGGTTCTACACCCTACTGGTGCTCGGTACCGCACTATTCGGTAAAGCCCCTTTCAAGAACCTCATCTGCCATGGTCTTATACTTGCTTCAGATGGTCAGAAGATGTCAAAACGTAAACAGAACTACCCCAACCCTCTGGATGTGGTCAACAAGTATGGAGCCGATGCTATCAGGTCAATAACAACAATACCACCACTACTAGCTCCGCCTGTATATTCTTACATCATCGTTGTATCATAATGTATTAAATAGTTACACTTACATTTTTTAAATATGTCTAAATTAAATATATATACTATTATAGTATTACTATATAATATTTCATATTCTATTATTATTATATATTATGTTTAGTTTATATAATTGAACAGGTAAACTTAATAACAAAGAAACACTTAATTGTATGCTATTTAACGAATATATTTATATAAAACAAATAATGTAATTTCTAGAATAATTAAATGTCTGAATTTAGTATAATTTATGTTTTATTTATAAAAGTTCCTATTATATCTATATAAATATACCTTATTAAATAGTCTATAAATGTGATATATTACAATGCCATCGATGTATGATCCTTTGTTATATACCTCTCTACCTCTCTGCTCTCAGACTCTACATCATAAACTCGCCTGTGGTGAGAGCCGACAGTCTAAAGTTCAAGGAACAAGGGGTCAAGGATACTCTAAAGGATGTCTTCCTCCCGTGTTACAATGCCCATAGGTTCCTGCTACAGAATCTCATACGTCTACAGTCGGTTTGTGTGCATTAGATCGCATTGCTTGGCTTAATAGTGTAACACCTGTATAGTGTAGCTTTATCGATGAGTTGATTTACATTATTTGTGTATATTTTAAATTCATTATATACTTTTATTATCTTTTATTATCTTAATTCATTATATACTTATATTTATATTGTGAAATCACGAATGTCACTTAATATCATTTTTATTAATATAATTCAACTACTGAGTTTTTTTTAATATTCGTTTATATTCACCAAATGAAAAAGCATTCAATTATATAAATTATGTGCGATTTGAGATGCGTGGGATTCACAGAGCTTAAACTCAAAGAACTAAATTATAATGAGTCGATACGTGATATAGAACAATGATACAATATTTGATCATTAACGCTTTCACGAGAATAACAATAGTATGAACGTTACCACAGGAAAGCGACGTTCCGTTACTGTTCAAGGATGGGGAGCAACACTCTGACAACTATATGGACAGATGGATTGTGTCCTTCACCCAGTCTCTCATCAAGTATGTCAGACAAGAGATGTCTGGTTTGTGCATACCCATCTACCCACACCTATCTATTTATTTCATCATCATCATTGTCAGTCTCTCTATCTCTACTGCAGAATATCATCTGTACACTAGTGTATCTACTGTGCTTATGTATACATTTACACACCTATACACACCTACTTCACTATCTATTACATAATCATCATCGACTATATCCACACAGATTATTATCTTAAACTTATCTATCTACAGTCCATACTTACATAACTAGCCATACCTAGTTGAATATTTATTTATATCTTCATCATCATCATCATCATTATCTCTCCCTCCTACAGAATATCATCTTTACACTGTTGTTCCTCAACTTCTCAGATTCATCGAACAGCTAACAAACTGGTAAGTACACACTACATAATCGTGTGTGTGTGTGTGTGAATGTGTGCGTGTGTGTGTGTGTTTTGTTCTTGTTGTTGTTAAAGTATTTATTTAAACACATCATTAATAATAATAATTCTATAATGTTGATCGAACAATATATATCACATATATACACATATAATAATACGATGCGAAACTAACATTAATGTTGGGCGATAAGAAATTGTTTTAATTTCTTTTTAAAGTTTTAACTTCTAGATTTTTATTTCTAAGAGAAGGGGGTAATTTATTCCATCTAATTGTTGATGTTGAGGTAAATTTTCTCCTTTCGTATTTGATGCAATGGGTAATCGGTTGGTATAGTTTAATGGAATTGTTATTACGTAACATTCTAGTGTTTGGTTTATGTTTTATTTTGTTTCGTAAATTATAGGGTAAGTTATAAGTAATAGTCTTTTTAAGTATTTTGTAGTTGATAGAGTCTTCAGTGTTTAGCCAGTTAAATTTGTTACGTAAGTCAGTAATGCTAGGTGTATAGTCAATCTTCTGTAGTCAGTATATATTTCTAATTGAGCGGTTAATTATGTGGTCTAGTTTGTATATTTTCAGTTTGTCAGATCCTGAGAATAGTGAGTTGTAGTATTGCATGTGTGCGTGTGTGTATGTGTGATAGTAGTGAATAATGTAGACATACCCCCCCCCATAAGGTACGTAAGAATGAACCGTAAGAGATTAAAGGGAGAAACCAACGCCAAAGACTGCAGACAAAGCATCGGTTCTCTATTCAGCGTTCTCTACGATATCGTACGAATCATGGTTTGTGCAGCATCATCTTCATTACCCCCTTTATCTGTCATTCATTACTATTACCTGCCTTATGTCAATGTATCTCTTCCTAATCTGACATCATCACTATCACCCACCTTCTGTCACTCATGCCCCCATATCATGACTACCTGTCTTATCTATCACACCTATTCTTATCATTATTCTCCTTATCTCTCACTTCCTCTGACATTATCAATACCCACCTTACCTATATCTAACTCCTCTCACTCCTCTCCACTATTCAGGCTCCGTTCATCCCGTTCCTCACAGAACACATGTATCAGAAACTATTACCCTTCATTGATATCGATGAGAAAACCAAGAAGGCGGGCCTAAGTGACAGTGTCCACTTCCTCATGATCCCTGAACCAAGGTAGGGGTAGTAGTAGTAGTAGTAGTAGTAGTAGTAGTAGTAGTAGTAGTAGTAGTAGTAGTAGTAGTAGTAGTAGTAGTAGTAGTAGTAGTAGTAGTAGTAGTAGTAGTAGTAGTAATAGTAGTAGTAGTAGTAGTAGTAGTAGTAGTAGTAGTAGTAGTAGTAGTAGTAGTAGTAGTAGTAGTAGTAGTAGTAGTAGTAGTAGTAGTAGTAGTAGTAGTAGTAGTAGTAGTAGTAGTAGTAGTAGTAGTAGTAGTAGTAGTAGTAGTAGTAGTAGTAGTAGTAGTAGTAGTAGTAGTAGTAGTAGTAGTAGTAGTATTTGAGAATGTTTAGTTTAAATCATTATTTAGAGTTCAATATTACACATTTTATATTAACTTTGAATGAGGTAGATTGATATACTGTCGGATAATTAAAGGTAGAAGCGATTATGTATTTACAAAATATATTTTTTTTAAAATCATTAACATATTAAGGTTTAAATATTTATAATATCTTTAAAATTGTATATTAAACGAATTTTTATAAATTTAAATAAAATATAATATTTTTTAGGGTGAAATTAATCAATATAAGAGTAAAATATATAAGAGTAAAATGTTCAAATTAATTTATTAAATGAATTAATGATATAAATTAGTTTTTACAAAATTATTAAAAATAATTTAATATTAATTTATTTTTTTATTTTTATATTCGATAGGTGGCGAAATAATAATAACATCTAATAGTCATATATCTAAGATAACATCATTTTATTTTTAAATTTACTAATTTAATTTTTCATATATATTCAATATTTTATTATAATTTATTTATTACCAAATTAGTCATTGACATTTTTAAATAGTACAAATATTGAAAATATTGATTTCAAGAAGATATAATACTTAACAAATTAATCATTAAATCACAAAAAAACATATAAATTAATGGTTAAATATTTTATATACCTTATATATAAGTTTTAATATATTTATATTATAAAACAATCCTAATAATTTATTCAAATAGATGAAATACATATTTTGATATAAATATTTGTTAAAATATTTATAATATTAAAATAGTTGATATTATAAATATACGAATTGAAATTAATACTATATACTATATAACCTGGTATTTTGTGTATGAAAATTGTGATCACTAATACATATATATAGTATTCCCTAACATGATAAGTAAAGTAATGAAGAATATTCAAATGAAAGAAATATAACCTGTATATTAATTTACAAACATACATTTGTATACAATTTAAATGTATTATTACTACTTATTAATTTTGATATATATTTATCTAATTTTTAGAACTAAATATTATATATAAATTTATATTTAGAATTAAAACTTCTAATTCAAAATAATTATATTACAAATATTACTTAATCTAATAGTTAAATTTAAAAAAAATAAAACTTCAAATTAATTGAAAACTAGCTACCTTTATATTGCATTCACATATAGTATACGCTACATGTACACATCTATATAACTCGCCTCAACTCTTACTTATCTAAATACATTATTCTTTATTGCAATATTGAAATATGATAACATTGATACACAACATTTAATACTTGCACAATTCTCAGGACTGAAATGATTGATACCACCATAGAAGTAGCTGTAGCTCGTATGCAAACCGTTATTGAATTAGGAAGAGTGATAAGAGATAGGAAAACAATGCCCGCTAAGGTTTTATATACTGTATTAACAGTACAATTTATCATATTGTCCCTTTCTACTGTGCTGATATTAATCATCAATATCAAAATGTATTGTTATGTTAATTATGTGACTAAATCTACTGTTTATAATCAACACTGTCAGCACTATTATTGGGCACTGAGTAACAACAATAGACATGATTAAAGTTTTAGTCGAAGCCATTTAGAAGTAATAATAATCTGAATAATTGTATTCATACTTATTATTTATAAATAATGATAACAACAAAACTTCTAATAAGTAACTATTATTATTATTACAACATACACTTACATCCCCACCCCGCCCCCCATTGTACAGTACCCTCTACGCGAAGTAGTGATAATAAGTGAAGACGCCGATGTCCTTAAGGACTTAAGTACACTGGAGACCTACATCACAGAGGAGTTGAACGTTCGCAAGATGACCGTGACCTCTGATAGGGCTAAGTACGGGGTTAAGTTGAGGGCTGACCCCGATCATAAACTCCTGGGAGCTAGACTTAAAGGTACTACTAGCGCGCTCGTGTATAATGTTGATTAGTGAATCGAATGTAATTATTTAGGTACGTCTATGATTTAATTAAATATCTAAATTTCCAAATATTTTATATGTTTAAAAATATATATTTCTATTAAATTATAGAAAAAAGATAATTACAGCATATCAATAATTGTAATGATGATACTTTACACCGGCATGTTATAATACAACTAGTATTAGTTAATTGTAAGTATAATTCATATCAATAAAACCTAATTCAATGTAACTTAATAAAAACTACAAATTCACATATTATTAATACTTACAATATTAAATATTAATACTATTATAACTTTGATTTCAAGGTGATTTCGGCAAAGTGATGGCCAAGATAAAATCTCTAACCGATAAAGAACTAACAGAACTGCAAGCTAAGGGATCGGTGACCTTGTTAGGTCATGAGATCAAGTTAGCTGAAGTGATGCTAAAGTATGATGTTTCCGGAGGTGAAGCCACTTTTGAAGCACATTCGGAGAATAATGTTTGTATTGGTGCTAGTGCACTAGTAATAGTAGTGCTAGTCGCATTAAATAATATTGATGTGATTTTCTTAAATTGATATTATATTACTATATTTTATATTTTACTATAATAATTTATGATTATATAATATAATTAAACGTAATATATTTTATTTAAAATTCAGTTATAATATATATTTTTACATATGAATCTGTTATTTTTTGAATTTAAACTTTTCTTAATTTGTCATTAAAAGATTTAATTTATTAAGAAAACATAATAAAATTCTAACTATATAGAATATTCAATTACAGAAATATCTATAAGAAGAATATGAAAACTAATTATAATGTCGATGTATATATAGATAATTGCTGATAACTACATATTTACCCATAGATTATCGTGATGTTGGATATGTCCTTAGATCAGTCCATGATCGATGAAGGTTTAGCTCGAGAAGCCGTCAACAGAATTCAGAAGCTAAGGAAAAAGGTACGTATTAATCTAGTGATCATTGTTGTTGATGTTAGTGCGTTCACACTATAATTTCATAGTAGACTTGAATCTGGACGTAACATAATTGTAGATTATGACCACCTTTTCATTGTGTCCTAGAAGTACGACGAAATATACGACTATTTATCATCATAGATATCTACTTAGGTATATCGTAGGTATCCTTAGTATAAGCTAAACATAGCTTCTGGGTATGCCTCCAAGTATTATAGCCAATATTCAGTAAATAAATATTCATTCATTCATCTACCTTAGTGTAAACACAGCCTTGGACAATAAAACTGCTCATGATAATAACTTTCTATCTATATTCTATATATGCGCGTATTTTAAAGTCTTATCGATCCTGCAGGCAAAACTAGTGCCAACGGATGAAGTGACAGTGTATTATGAGACGACCTCTAAAGATTTACTACGAGTGCTCGTGACCTTCAAGGATACGATCACGCAGACAACAAAGTCACCGATGGTATGCGGTTCCGCTCAAGGTGAAATTATCTGCGAAGAAGTTACCAAGGTCACGTGCATTCTTTAGCGTGTAGTTGTATATTTATGATTGCTGTCATTCTATATTTGAAATTTATAAAACAAACATTTTTATCATCTATAAAATATACAGATTTTTGATTTTGACTTGTTTCCATTTATAATATTGCAAAATTATTATAATTAATTATTTTTCAATAATAATTCATTATAATTAATAAATTATTTATGTAATCATATTTTAATGTTAACTTTTCATCTAACTTTTATATTAGAACTTACATATGTTATAATTAAATTATGTTATCAATTACTTAATTAAATTGGTAACCTCAAAGATTGATAATTGAAATGTTTTTAATTTATTATAATGTTTCAAATATTTACCTATATATAATTCAATTATTGTACCACTAAAATTTAGAAACCCTAATATTATTTATTAAATATAATTGATGTAACCCACTGACTGACTAGTATACAATCTAACAGATAAAACAAGACACCCTGTCTCTGTTCCTGGTTAGAGGACTTGCTGGGTCAACATCCAGCCCCACGGGTTCAGCCCCTTTCTGCCCCTTCTTGAACCTCGTAGAACTTTCGTCGCAGAAGAAAGCCTGCATATTACTAGAGAATCCCATTGGACAATACAAACTCACTTTCGATGAGCTAAAACACCAGGTTCATTATTTGATGCTCAACTTTATTTAGAACTACGTATATATTTGATATATATGTTTTATAGATGATATTCAAACTACAATTTATAATACTATTTAATTGTTAATTTTTAATATTTTCTAATATATTCACTCAAATTTTAGAACATCATTTTATAAATTACTATATTTTATAAGTACTATAAATAATATTTTGCTATTATAAACACATTTTCAAATACAGAGACTTATTTGATGGGGCCTAACGTATTATTTATTAAAATCTATAATTTAAATCAATTCCACTTTTTAATCCTATTTTAATATATCTCAATATCTCAAACTGTGAAATAAGTATATCATTCAACATCGTCCGTCATTCACCAAATTTAATTTATTTACAAATTTTAAAGTAATATTATTTCTATTTGATATCCAATCAAATATTGGCCTACCATGTTTTAGGATATGTTTTTTGATGTGGATGGTCTGACATCTGCTTTACATTTTAAAGTGGGACATCTTTCATAATTTCTATTATAAAAAAATTATAATCATTTATCTATCATTTCATGTAAAAATCATACTTAAATTGTATATATTAATAAGTATAAATGATGGTTTATAACACCTATTAAATATAAATATTCTTATATTCTCAATTACAATATTTCACTAAACTTTGATATCTATTTACTCCGTATTTTAATAAGTTTCATTACTTGATGAATCTCTACTAAAAAGTCAGGAACTATTTTATTCTTTAATATAAATTGTTAAAATTTCAGTATATTTATATGACACATATATGCATAGATGTACCATTTTTTGAAATAATTATTTTAATAATTAAAATTTTATATCATATGTCTATCATTATTTTCATTTCTAAAAAAATACATACATTTAAATTACTTTTATTTTTAAAATAATATATATTTTATAAATAAAAAAATGGTGGTCATATAGATTGATGTATTTTTAGATCTATTTTTTCATGAACTTTCACGAAGATGGTCCCCTCCTTAAATGTTTCATTTAAACGAAATATTTCATTACTGAAAGTGATTTTCCCTTAGAGTAATATATAATACCTTTGTCATATTAATGTATAAATAGTATCATAAACTATCATGCTATGATACATGTGTCCAAATTATTATAAATATTTATTTAAATAAATTTATTATATATAATAATATAAT
Source organism: Osedax fenrisi (assembly GCA_964019155.1). Lineage (NCBI taxonomy): Eukaryota > Metazoa > Annelida > Polychaeta > Sabellida > Siboglinidae > Osedax > Osedax fenrisi. The sequence goes on along the minus strand of OZ025244.1, from coordinate 24,323,967 downwards.
TAATTATATTTTATATTAATACAATTATTAGAATATATTTAAATATGATTAATTTTATAATATAAAATTATAAATTTATAATACTTAATCATTGCATTACTATCTAAATCATTCTATTTCCTAGTGTTCTGTTATATTTGGAGAAACTTTGAAGAATGTAGCCCTGTTTTCTGATTCCAAAGGAAGTAAACAAATTAAAGAGTTAACCAAAAACCTATCTACTAAAACCGTGTATTGTAAATTTGTTTGATTTATAGCATTTTAACGTTGATTTGATTTCTTGTCATATTTATAAATACTATATAATAGTATTGCCATATTATTTATGTAAAATAAATTATTCATAATTCTTTCATTGGTTTTATAAAATTTAATATATAGTAAAAATATATAAATATCATTTATATATAACTTAGAAATAGAAATTAAAATCAAATATATTGATTATTCAGTTCAGTGCGGTCCTACTTAAAATAATATATAATAACTATTGTGGTGAAATATTATAAATAAATTATTACAGTAATATAATTTATAATTTCAAAGTATTGTATAAAACCAAAGTTATGAATATAATAAACAAATTATTATTTTTTTTAAATAACTGGAACTGTTATATTTATATTCTATACAATTAATCTATTTCTGATATTATTTATTAAATTGAATATTAATAATTTATAATATACGGAAAACAAAATTCTATCTATATATATATAAGTATAGATACTTACTCATGCCACTTATTAACAAAATAGTAACAACTTATGTGTTATTCTTTTAAATTTTACAAATATAACTTTCACAAAGAAGTAATACATTATAAATAAGTAGTTGGACTAACTAATATGAGTATTATTTAGTTAAAATAAACTAATTAAATAATATATACCATCTAAATTTGTGATATTCAATTTCTCTTCTCAATTCGTCTATCGTGATTATTCTATCTATATTAGCACAATTTAAAACTAACATCTTTATCTAAAAATTATTTATATAAATTCTATATATACAATATAAGATTTATATTATGTCTACACTGTGATAACACTATGAATAGTATGTATTTTACATAGTAGATATTTATAATTTCAGGTATGGTCACACTAGTATTATATGAGCAACTTATTTTTTCTTGTAATTATAAGAATTTTTATTTATTTATATATTCTAATATCAGTGGTATATTTATGTATATTTTTCATATAATTCTAAAGATTTATAGTTTAGGTAAAATACAAATCAATGGAATTATACCAGATAAACTATAAATCTATATATATATATATACCCTATATTATATATATATATATATAACTAATATCAGTGGTAAATCTAAATTTTAGAATATCATTAATCCATTTGGTTATTAATTTAAACAATTATTTAATATGGAAATTTACTACTACAATATTTACATTTGTAAGGCAAAATTTCTGGTTTTAGCAGAAGTTATTAATTTTAAATTAGAAATTATTAATTTTTATATTATTAATAAATTATATAAAAAAATTATTTGTTATCATACAAATTAAGTTCAATTAAACTCATAATTATGATGTCTATATATATATATTACATAACATATTTTATGTATTATATTATAATACAATGTACTGTATATAGAATTTTTGTATTATGCAAACCACCTTTTTCAATATACAATCTATATATTATATAGTAAATATGAATAGAACTTATGTATTTTATGATACAATTTTATGCAGAAACTCGATCGGACTAAGAAATAGTGAATTTAGAAGTGGAATTTCAAAAAAAAATAGGAGATGTGAGACACTTTAATACTTAAGCAGTTCTATCTCAGGCTGCCAATATTATAACTACAAACAAAATAATAGAGCATATAACTGTTGGAATGGTCGATGACAATTACAAATATATTTATAATTTAAAAAAAATAACGTTTTAATTTCTGCATAATTAGTAAGGTCAGTACAGTTAATTTATTAATGATCAAGCTAACCAATCGTGTCTCTGGGAACAATAATGGAGACCGGAGTTAACAGATGTGTTCATTCTATATCATATGTAGGTCATCATTATTTATTTTCTATTCTACGAAGAGATTGTTCGATTTAATTAGGTTGTATTTGAAAATATTATTGCCAGTTATTTCTAGAATAACATATTTGTTATCTCACATTTCAATATATCTACATCGCAGATCACTCTATTATTCGTGTTACTTACCGTAACAATAAGTTCATCTTATGTTAAAAATAGCATCGTTATATGTACATCAGTGTCAGTATATATTTGTAGTAGGTTTATATGCTAATTAGAGCGCTGCAATGTATTTTAAACGTATATTTGTGGATATAGATTATTTTGTTTTATAAGTTTATGCTAATTTATCTATTAGACATTATAATTAAAGAATTCTTAAGTACAGCATCATAATACATTGGCAATCACAATTATTATACATCTTGTTGGTTTATACAATACATTACATTATTAATAGTGGATATAATAAATAATATTTAAGACAACTACAAATTATAACTAATATTAATTTATTATAATATTAGTGAATTATAAATTAAAGAAGAGACGATTATTATAATACAAGTTATATTTATGTTATAAATGTTTCGTTGAGATGGATTCCGCAGTAGTAGGGAAAAATGAACATAAGTATTGGGGATCAACTTCTGGAATATTTTGCAATTCAGTAACAAACGAGAGAGGATATCGACTTCTGGAATTCGCAAAAACAAAGGAGTTAAAAATTATTAATACATTTGGCCCGCACAAAAAATCAAGAATACAAACTTGGCATAGCCCTGGAGGAATATATCATAATCAAATCGATTATATTTTAGTGAGTGGTCCACAAGTGTGAATATAAATAAGACTAGATCATTCACTGGATCAGACATAGGTAGTGACTAGGGATGTAAATGATGCTCAAATCTAAAGCATGATGCAGTCACAGTCTCGGTTACCCAAAGCATCGATTCAGTCTCGGTCACCTAAAGCATGATGCAGTCTCAGTCTCGGTTACCCAAAGCATCGATGCAGTCTCAGTCTCGGTTACCCAAAGCATCGATGCAGTCTCAGTCTAAATACCTAAAGCATCGATTCAGTCTCAATGTAAATAACAACAGCATCGTTTAAGTCTCAGAATAGGTTACCTAAAGCATCGATGCAGTCTCAGTCTCTATAAAATGCATTGCTATTAACTCATGCTTATTAAAGGCATCATTCAAGTGTTAGTCTCAGTTTTCATAAGCTCAATACAGTTTCAGTGTCAGTTACCAGAATCATTGTTTTGTATATCAAACGAAAATAATTTTATTACAATACAAACTATCAGATAAGTATCATAAATAACTACCAGGAGTGTTAATTGATAAGAATCTTAATATGTTCATAAACACAAAAAGTCAAATCAGCCAACTATCAATTTCATAATATTATAATTATAAGAACAAATATAAATTGTAATAGGTGTACTACATGTAAACTACATGTAAATTGCTAAATCAAATATTTATTGGACTATTGTTATTTGACTAAGTTACAATTTGTAACATACTTTTAATTAATTTACCTCCTTATCAGTTAATGCCATTAAATAAAATAATTCGATCGTCATTCGTGTAATATATAAATTACCACCAAGATCAATAGACAATCAGAATAAGTGAACTGATGCGACAACAACACCTACTATCAATTAATTTCCACATTATATATAAATTACTGGTAACTACACATTTTGCATATCATCACAAGACACCAACATACCTCGCGAAATTAATAAAGCCATATTCAAGTCTGAGAGTACAGAGAACACATAATCTACATCAAATTAAAAGCAACACAACAAAAGAAGCGGCACACAACAGCCACAGACTTTGAGGGGGCCCCTCAAAGTCTGACAACAGCAGATAATTTAGTATAGCGGCACCTATAGAGTGGAACAAGCTCGATATTGATTTAAGAACTTAATATTATGTCACATGAAATAGGAAACATTAATAAAAATATGGATAAATATATAAAAATTATGTTTAAAATGAAAATTCCAAAAAACATCATTTTGGCTCGATAATGTTTTGTAATAATCTCATCTCGGCTCGGATCGTTTAACTAGAGTCTCGGCTCGTTTGACTAAAGTCTCGGCTCGGCTTGGGCTCGTTTAGCTAAAGTATCGGTTCGGCTCGGGCTCGTTTGGCTAGAGTTTCGGCTCGGCATGGGATCGTTTTTTTCCGAAAATGAAAGTCTCGGCTCGGCATCACAAACCAATAGTCTCGGCTCGGCATCATTTACATCCCTAGTAGTGGCCATGACATGCTGATGATGACTTTTTGTCTACACCTGAAAAATCCTAAGAAAAATAAATGTACTCAAAATAAATTCGATCTTGAAAAGCTGAAAAATTCAGAGACCAATATTCTACAGACTAAGCTTGTGCTCCGCACTCCATATCCCGAACGTAACCACTACCTTCTGTACCGCATACTGAGCCTTGAGTTTATCCTTGTGTTGGGACCATACCGCGATGTCGTCAGCGTACATACTTACGCAGGTGTCCAATGGGGCCGTCTTCCGGATTCCGTCAATATAGAAGAGGAAGAAGAGTGGCGATAGAACGGCGTCTTGAGGCACACCGTTGTGTAACTTAACGCCATCCAATCTCACCCTAGCTCTCCTATCACTGAGGAATCTTCGTGTCCATTTTACCATTGTGTGTGGAACCCCTTTTTGGATTATGGTCTCGAATAGTCGTTCTCGCCAGACCGTGACGTAGGCCTTGCTAAAATCAAGCAGGGCAAGTACTGTTAGCGAGGCCGGCTTGCTTTGGAATCCGTCAAGTATAGACTGTGATAACCGTAGCACCTGGTCCTCGCAAGAACGCATTGACCTGAACCCTGCTTGATCCTCTCACCACCATCCGCTTCGTTACGCTAAGTTCGACAACCGGTTTGCTACCATTCTTTCCATCGTTTTCTTTCGCTCGGCTGGACGTGTAGCATTTCCCATTGTGGATTAGTGTCTCGTTCCGTATGCTACTAGCACTTTTTCCGCTTAGTGCCTTTATCGTGGCCCAGATTTTGTTGGGGTATACCAACTATAGTTTTTGAGAGATGAGTTTGATATGAAATCCTTCCATCTCTCATCCTTACTCACCCTGATCATGATATTGACCTCACGGTATTCCGTTATCCATTCCTTACGGTTCTCCTTGATGTTTCTCCTCAGTCTGTTTCTTAGCCTGATGGCCTCACGGATGTCTCTACTCAGCCATTATTTACAGTTTGTGGAAGCCTTTACCTTACCGATGTGGGCTTTAGCTGCACTAAGCATGGCTTCGTTGAGGAATCGTATGCGTGTATCTACGGTTACCTCTACTAGGGAGCTGGGTGCATTGTTTACCATGTCTTCCACTTTATTGGAGAAGCTGGTAAAGTCTGCCTTTTTCCAATTCCAACGGAGTTCTGTAATTGGCGGTTGTTGCAGGGTGACGATCTGGAAATCTACTGACATAACGATTGGTAGGTGGTCAAACCCCATACAATCTGTGGTCGACCATTCTACTCTGTCTAGCCAGCTATTGTGCACTAGTGTTACGTCTGGAGCACTGCTACCTCCCGGACCAGCGTTGGTCCGGGTGGCTGAGCCATCATTCGTGACACCAAAATCATAGTCGCATAACCAGTCTTCGAGTTTAGCGCCCATTGCATCCTCCGGTTGCCACCTATCCCATGTTGCCGAGTGTATATTCAGGTCACCACCGATAATCGCATTCTTTTCAGATGGAAGTTCGGATGTGCAGAATTCATTGCCGTGATTTGATCCTCTAGACGGCGGGCAGTATACATTCACGAGAGTCAGTAGGAACGGAGTTTAGACTCTTGGATCAAGATGATGTCGATATTCAGTAGACGAGTCTTATCCTCTAACTAGACCATCTTATTCTTGAGTCCATGTGCATTCCATTACATTATCCGTAACCCTGCCCTTATCTTAACATCGGTTGATAAGACCGGTTTGTCCGACATTGGCGTGGTTTGGTCCGTCCCTTTGCTGTTGTGATTCACTGCGCAGCCTTCGCAAGTCCATGAGCCTGACTCAATGAACATCTCCTGCTCACCTCTGTTTAGCCCGGTACAACTCTTATGGCACTCGAGTTTGCACCTTGAGCATATTAGAGGTTAAGGGAGGATCTCTTTATCTTGCTGCATTGTAGGCGCCGCCTTTTGACAGTTGGCGAGCATGCGTTCCGATGGGTACCGACTATTTGACCTACCAATACAATGGCGGCGTCATTGCGTCAACTACTCGGGCGAGATTGTTCGCATTCATGTCCATACGACACGACCTTGTGCTGTCTGACTCAAGCCACTGCAGCATTGTTGCTTGTGTGAGGAGTCCCCGCAGCCAGAGCATGTGAGATGTGTCTGGCTAGTACGCAGCGTCTTGGCGCATGCTTTACAGCGAGGGCCTGGGTTCTATTCCACATCCCCGGCACGGCTGAGTAACAACCGGATCAAGAGGGCCGAGGGCAATTGACCGGGCGGCAAAAACTTTACGCGTGTTATGGGGGGGGGGGGGGGGCAGTTCAAACCGAGCCTTGGGCCGAGAGTGTCCTTGCCGGGAAAACATCATTTTCGCCATCGGGGTTGATGGACGCAGTGCACCACGTGAAGGCAGGATAAAGACCTGCCTTTTCACTAGCCAACTTTACTCTTTCCATAATTGCTGTTAGATCGTTTTTAGTTTCATCGATCGGTGTTGTGTCGTCAGCATATATCAGGTTAGTAATCCTTCTACCTCCAATACTGATTCCCTATCCCAATCTTCTAATGCCTCTTTCATTATGTTTTCTGCATATATGTTAAACAGTAAGGGGGGTAAAATACATCCTTGTATTATAATATATAATATATATTATAAAGGAGTATACTCCTTTCCCTATGTTTATAGTATCAGTTTCACCGAATTCTGTTCTTATAGTGGCTTCTTGTTTCGTATAGAGATTTCTCAGTAGGACTATTAGGTGAATTGGAACTCCCATTTCTTTGAGTATCACCCATAGTCTCTCATGATCTACGCAGTCGAAAGCCTTTTTATAGTCGATGAAACACATATATATATATATATATACATATTCCTATTGTGTTCTTTAGCTGTTTCCAGCATCCACCGCAAATTAGCTATATGATATCTTGTTCCTCTTCCTTTTCTAGAACCTTCTAGTTCAATAGTTAGTTCTGGGATAAGGAAATGTTCTAATATTTTCTGAATAATTAGAAGGAATATCTTGTTAGCATGAGAGATCAGAGCAATAGTTCGATAGTTCCCACATTCTTTCTTATCTCCTTTCTTGTATATCGGGAGATAAACAGATTTCTTCCAATCTCTTGGCCATTCCTTAGTCCTCCATATGTTATTGAAACGAATTAACAGTATTTTATAGATGCATCTCCACCTGCTTTCAGAAGCTCTATAGGTATACCATCACAGAAAATCATCCAGATGATTTCCGATTTGGTATATGCTTGATAGCGTCCTTTACTTATGTAACTAGTATATAAGGTTCATCTTCATTTTAGGATCCTTCCTGTAAAGCTCTTCTGTGTATTGTTGCCATCTAATTTTTACTTCTCTTTCTTCAGTATACTACGGCTATAGCCGTCTTTCCGGAACTTAGATTTATAACTCCGCATCTAGCGGTGTATGATCCAGTTATATCTTTTATTACCTTGTATAGATCTTGTTCTTCCCTTTTTATTGTTTTATTCTATTTTTCTGCATTTCTCTCTTAACTTTATCTCATTATCATACCTTGCTTTTTTTTTGAAATTCTGCATTTAGTTTTTTATATTTTTCTATTTCACCTTTTTCTTTTGCCTCTCTTCTCTCCTCCGCTATTTTTATAGTTTCTTCGGTTAACCATTTTTTAACTTTCCTCTTCTTTACTTTTGGTATCCATTTCTCAGCCGTCTTTATCACAGCATCACGTATATCAATCCATAAATATTCAGGATTTTTGCCATCTACTTGTAGTATACTGAATCTATTCTTGACTTCTAAAGTATATTTCGTATCAATGTTTTCTAGGTCATATTTATGAGTAATCTTATTTCTTTTAGTTTGTTTGAGATTTATCTTGACAATAGCTATTAACAAATTATGATCTGTGCCACAGTCTGCTCCAGGGATAGTTGTTACTCTTTTTATAGAGATTTTCCATCGACCTGTATGTAGGATATAATCAATCTGGTTTATAGTAATTTTATCCGTGACTTCCAAGTATATAGTCTTCTTGCATGTTGTTTGAACATTGTATTCATAACAACAAGACTATTTCGACTGGAGAAATATACCTTGGTATCACCTCTTTCTTTCTAATCCCCAGTCCAAAACTACCAGTTACCCCAGCTGTATTTTGTTTACCCACTTTAGCATTACAATCGCCAATGACATACATGATGTCACCTTGTTGAGTTATATAGGTTGCTTTTTGTAGGGCATCGTAGAAATAATCCACCTCCTTTTCATCTGCTGTTGGAATGGGAGCGTATACTTGAATGAATGTGAAATTTATAGGTTTACCTTGGATACGAATTGTTATTATTCTGTCACTTATAGGATTGAACCCAAGAACACATTTTTTAATTTTTTCTGTGCATATAAATGCCACCCCTTTTCTTTCAATTTTATAGTTTCCACTAAAATATATTGAATAGTTATCAGATTTTACTTGTCCTATCCCCTTCCACTTCATCTCACGTATCCCCATTAAATCTATTTCATTCCTTCCCATTTCCCTTGTAATAATTTATGTATTCCCATTATTCATTGTTCTGACATTCCATCTCGCTATACTTATATTTTTTTAAATTGTAGCGAGCTATTAATATCTGTGTGATTCAACACGATGTTCTCAGAAACAATCCTTCCTTGTGGATTTAAGATAGCCTCGTCATCCTTACCAACTGTACTTACACGATAGTTTCGCTCATACCCAGTAATAATTTAAAGGCTGTCCAACATGGGGGACTCATTTTTTAGCCTTATTGTATTTACTTCTATTTGTGCTGTCATATTTGTTTTCGTGAGAATTTTACTGGAGTAGTTTCCCGTTGCTTTCTCCAGCGCAGTGTTGAAGCCGTGAATGGGGTTGCCAGAAAGCCCTCAAGTAAATATGAAGTTGCCGTTGTCCTTACTAGATCATCCGCCTCGTCCACTATTTATATCGCTGCTGTTCGATTGTAAAGACTCTGTTTTATTTCTGTTAATATAAGAAATGTTAGACTAGTTTTGTTAGAAGCTATGCAATGTTTAGTCAGATAGTCGAGGTCGTTTACAAGGGTTACCCGCCGTGCTGTTCACGACTACTTGGAGGTAATTGCATCAGTTGAGTACTGTGTATGTAAAGTATGATCCTGAACAACCCATTTTCAAAGTATATTGTATACAGGACCGGCTTAAGGGGGGGGGGCAAACCGGGCAATTGCCCGGGGCCCCACATTTTGGGGGGCCCATGAATTATTTGAGAAGGATTTTTGTTTACTATTTATATAAAAAAAATATTTCTTAACTGTATTTTTCTTGTATATTATTAATTCTAATTAAAAAAATAAAAATAATATAATAAATTAGTTAAATATGAGTCATTTGGGCCTATTTGAAAAGTGAATTTTTTTTAAATTTCTAAATTTACACGAAGATATGGTGGAAACAGATACATGAAGATGTTGGAGCATATTATAATAGTGATCACCATAAATCATATCAAACATATCTGATTGTCAGATACAATATATACTATAGTATAAAATGGATTGATAAATAATTGTTTGATAAATGATAAACTTATTAAGGGTGTATTAACCATAGTTGAATCTTAACAATTTATAATTCTATAATTAGTTTACAAAAAAAAAGTATAATTTATTTTTATTAAAATTAAATATGATATATATATATATATATATATATATTAAGATCTATTTTAACTATGATTTCTGATCTTTTAAATGATTATATTGATTATAAATTACGAAAAAACGATATTCTATATAGATTTATAATAGTTATAGTAATTAAAACTAATTCGATATTTTCAAAATAATTTTTCTCATAATAATTAATTTTCTCTATCCTACTGCTCGTATTAATAAAATGTGTATAATCTCATATTGTATATATTATTATAATGTTGTTAATGTACATAATATATATATATATAAAATAGTTTTAATTTAAATAGGAATATTCTACTTTATAGTATTTTTAATAATGCCTAATGATGAAAGGGAATTATATACATACAATTATTATATTATGTACATACAATTTTCAACAAACTATTATTAGAGAATGAAATTATATTTATATTTATTGAAACAGATATTATTTATAAATAGGGTAAAGTAACCGAATACGGACAGTGCCCTAATACGGAAACTCTCGGTATCTCAGAAACCATAAATCCTACAAAAAATGTTTAATGAATAAAATATTCATAATTATATAAATAGTCTAAAAAAGTATTTTTTATTTTTAATTAACTAAAATATTGCTGATATATCCAATACTAAACTGATTTTTTTATTACGTTTTTAAATTTATGACAACAAAATTCATCTTAAAACATTCTCAAGAATATACAAATGTATTGATATAAAACATAACAATATATTATAAAAAAATAAGGCATTCTGAAAATTATATATATAATTTCTATATTTGTTATCAAATATTCATTAAGTTATAAGCATATATATAAAGGTCATACAAGTCTCTAATACGGACACTCTATATATGTCTTAATACGGACACCCTATAGGGTGTATATATATAAATATATATATATATATATATATATATATATATATATAACCAATCAGCGCGTAACGTATGAACTATTCTGATATTTATAAACATCGCGTACGTTATAATACTAATATCACCAATAAAGCTAAATTGTTACTTAATTGATACTTAAATTGTATTAATTAAAAAATAATAAAAATAAACAAATTAATAACTAATTAAATTAGAATAAATTTGTCATAAAATTAATTATAAATAATGTAATTGTAATTTGTCTGATTGATTCATCTATAATATATAGTTTATATAGTTGTATGTAGGGTATCCGTATTATAACACAGTGTGTCCGTATTTGGAAATGGGTACCGAATACGGACACCCCCGTTATCTATGGAATTAAAAAATTAAATAATATTTTAAAATCACAATAATATCTATAATCATGAAATATTAATATATTGTAATTTTTGAATAAAAATAATAAGTCATAAAATGTTAAGACCATTTATTGTTAAAGTTTCCGTATTAGGTTACTTTCCCCTATATCCCCTATATAATATAAATATAATACTAAATGCATTGTTGCAACTAGTAGATTTACATCACCCTCATCTATCTATTCATATATACATAACCAAAATGGCTATATTCTAATGGAGAACAGGTGATAAGTTATCACTGATAACTAAATAATTGAAGAAATACAAAATTCAAAATAGTATATTATATCAGTGTACACAATTCCAGATATATTACATTTAGCCGATTATATGCGATAAAATAAATGATTATGAGGAGTTGTAATCCAATATTTATAACATTAGTATTAATTAATTTGTAAATTATAAAATATTACATTGCAATGATTTTAAGTGGGTATCGTATAAGATATTATAATAAAGATATTATAATATCTAATTACATCCATAGCGTGAAGGAGATCCCGCTATATATTATATACATCTTAAAGGGGACCTCCTTCACACGATACATGTAAATATATATATATATATATATATATATATATATATATATATATATACATAAATTGAAGAGTAATAGATATTATTTATTTCTAGAATGACCCTTTTAATATGTATAATATAATATGTTATGAAAATCTTATGGGGCCCATACGTTTTTTTTTGCCCGGGGCCCATAGTATGCTTAAGCCGGCCTGATTGTATATATACAATATATAGGGTTCGACTGTTAAGAAAATATCCGTACTACCATACACAATACCCCAAATACACCTCTATATATAGTGACACATATAAGTCACTGCGTAATAAAACGTATAGCCAATATAATACAATCGCATTTTCGTGCAGATCATTTTCGTATTTTCTATCATTTCAACTATAGTTGTAGTAACTATAGCGTATACACTCTACACACATACGCATTACGTTACCGGTTAGTAAAAGTCACAGATAAAGAGAAGGTTATTAGAAAAGAACGTTTATATATATTTATATATGTATATTAAAATTTATAATTATACCGTTATTTATTTTATATTCGTAGGGGAAAGTCCCCGATTACCGACCCCCTCCTAATACCGACCCCTCTCGTATATCAGTAACTATACGAGATATCAAATAATTATATATACATGAACTGTTAGTAATTTAATGATAAATATAAATAAGTATTTTGTTTTAAAAAATATTTAAACCTACAATTTTTATTTGATAAAATGTTATATTCTGTTTTTACTTTATAAATATTTGAATAATAACTTTTTTTAAATCATTGTAAATACTTTATTATTTAAAAAAAACTTAATACTGAGCATAATATTGTAGATCAATAAAATGTTTATAATTATTATACAAATAATTTAATTTGAATAACTATTAACCACAATATCTTAATTATAGCAACCCATACGATTTTCCTATTACCGACCCCTTAAATTACCCTAATACCGAGTCCATGTGATTTATAATATCTAATCAAAATAGATCCGTATTTTACTTTAAAATATATCGAAAGTTGTTTGTGTATCATTGATATAGATTTAGGATTCATGATTACAGTTTATTATATACATACTTATTAATAAATAAATATTAAATAATAATATACACTATTTTAATATAATTACTATAAAGTTTAAATTTAAATTTAATATTACTATTAAAACATAAATTCAATAACAAATAAAATGCGTGAATGTTATTTGAACTATTTTTATTGGATATTATAATACTACAATTATTTATATCACGATTATTTTAGGGGGTCGGTAATAGGAGAAGGGGGTCGGTATTAGGTAAATGTATCCGATTACCGACCCTCCTATTTATTCTTGTAAATATAATTATATCAACAATTTAAAATAGCCACATTATTCATTGCCATAATATTACCATAATTACAAAATTTCAAATAAATATATTTAATATTGAATAAGTTATTACAAATAATAATTTAGGGGTCGGTAATCGGAGACTTTCCCCTATATCGAATATAAAGATATATTATACATTATTTAGTGTGTATTACATATTATAATAATATAAGTACACTTACTTTATTTACTAATTTACGTGTTTCTACATAAATTGAATATAAAATAATATATATATATAAATATATATAAATAATGTATAATATATATATATATATATATATATATATATATATATATATATATTATGATTTTTATTATTTTTAGATTATTCGAGTACAATTTAGAAATACGATTACCTTCAATGTGTAATTGTATATATTATATGTTATATATATATATATATAACTATTTTAGAATTCTACGTAAATCGAATATAAAATTATATTATATGTTATATTATTATAATATATTATTAATATAATTTTTTATTTAATTTGAATCAGACATGCATAACAGAGGTCCATATAGTATACAATAATTAAGACGAAGAACAATTACACGAAAACGAATTCTAAAGTATTAACTAAATACATTTTCATACCATAAGGTAAATAGTTGCGAAGGGCACAAGACATTATAATAATACAGTTGAACATTTAGCGAATTACGAGATTTTCGTATACGTTGATAAAGTGAATTATAAGATTTACGTAATTTAATTATTAAATTATTAACACATCAATGACGCGCTATTTCGACGCTTATATTTCATCACTATACGATAAGCGTTATTATATGCTACCTTAATTTTTCGCATGTTTGTCATATTCGGTAACCAAATACTACTAAGGTAGATATTTGAAATAAACGATTTAAGTTAAGAATAATCTTAGTAGCTTTAGAGCAATGGCTAACATTATTCACTATCATATGAGCTATATATATATATATATATATATATATATAGATTTGTATAGCTGTTTGGTATTACTATATATATATATATATATATATATATATATATATATATCAATATCATCATACAAGTCCTCTAATATCCAATGTCCAAGATATTTATACGCTTTAACAACATTTAGAAGTTTATTGCATATGTATAACTTTACTGGATTATGTCCAGATGAACTATAATATAGGCAAAATGACAGATTTATTAATGTTATATGTTATGAAGTTATTGCTGGCAAACTCTTCGCAACAATTAATTAATAATTGCAGACCCTTCAGTGATGGTGAGAATAAAGCTGTATCGTCAGCATAGCATATAATATATGCCATAGATTATTAATTATATTCACATTTAAACAATATCCTGACTTTATTTGATTTAATTTCACAATCCTATAGGATTGGTATACATAATGAATAGCAAAGGTGATAGGATTCCTCCTTGATGGATACTATTTGAAACTGGGAAGCTATATGATGTATTACCACCTCTTAATATATATGCTCTGATTTCTGTACCAATAATTAAAAAAATTTATTTTATAAGATGGAACATTATTATATTTTAATCTATGAAATAAAATATTGTGATTAAGTTTATCAAAAACTTTAGATGCATCTAAAAAAGCTACAAATATATTAGTATTATTATTATTATTATTATTATTATTATCTTTTAAGTATTGCTTAAGTACAAAAACACACATTTCGGTTCCAAGGTTTTTTTTGAATCCAAATTGATTATCAAGAGTAAATAATAAAGAAGATATTCTATTATATATCACCTTTTCTATTATCTAACAAATACTATTGGATATACATATAGGACGATAGTTCAAAGAGTCATTCGATCTATTTTCTATTTCCATTTTCTATTTCGATATATATATTAATATACTATTATACATATAATATTATAAGTATTATTATATAATTGTAGAGTCAAATTCACTGCAATATCTATAGATCACCTATAGGTGACATATAGGTCATATATATGTATATATATTATATATATATAAGCTTATATATATATATATATATATATATATATATATAGAGGAATTATGTCTAATTCGGGCCACTTTTTATGGTATCATATAACTTTTTTATTTATGATTATAAATTAATGAAATTGTATCACGATTTAGATATTATAAACGACAATAACATCACAATTTCAATTTTTGTAAAAATGTTATTTATCGTCGAAAATGTGCCCGGCCCGTATTGCAAACAATGTTTGTAATACGGGCCAGGTGGTTTTAATACGGGCCGGGTGAAACATCCAATAGATGGCGAAAGTAGTTATCATTTTTCAACCAATCAAATGAAATGTTATATTGATGATACCATTTTCACGCTATAAGAATACTTATCACGCATACTTCAATTTATTTCAGTGATTTAAACTAATTTACACCATAGTGAACTACGGCAACCTACTAATGTAACCTACGTATCTAGTAGATACTATATACTTTATTTCTATATATATAGGAATAAAATAAATAATAGATTACATAATTTGATTTAAATAAGTGGTAGTAGTAGTAGTAGTAGTAGTAGTAGTAGTAGTAGTAGTAGTAGTAGTATACATCAAAGAGATGTTAAAACCTAAAATATCGACTCGAACCCTCCGTTCTACCGATGATAGATATTTGCTATCCTCTGATCGATGTCGACTATCGCGTACTCTAAATGGAGCTTTTGTATATTCTGCTCCGTTAAACTGGAATCAACTTCCTCTAAGTATCCGTATGATTTCTAATCATGATGCTTTTAAACGTAATGTTAAAAAATATATTCTAGCCATGCGCTGATTAATTTAAATTGTTTTTGTTTATATTGTTTATATTTTTTCGTTTCTCTCGTTTAACACTTGACAGAGCATTTTCATGCTAACTTTGAGTGTATAAATAAATCGTATTGATTGATTGATTGATAGTAGTAGTAGTAGTAGTAGTAGTAGTAGTAGTAGTAGTAGTAGTAGTAGTAGTAGTAGTAGTAGTAGTAGTAGTAGTAGTAGTAGTAGTAGTAGTAGTAGTAGTAGTAGTAGTAGTAGTAGTAGTAGTAGTAGTAGTAGTAGTAGTAGTAGTAGTAGTAGTAGTAGTAGTAGTAGTAGTAGTAGTAGTAGTAGTAGTAGTAGTAGTAGTAGTAGTAGTAGTAGTAGTAGTAGTAGTAGTAGTAGTAGTAGTAGTAGTAGTAGTAGTAGTAGTAGTAGTAGTAGTAGTAGTAGTAGTAGTAGTAGTAGTAGTAGTAGTAGTAGTAGTAGTAGTAGTAGTAGTAGTAGTAGTAGTAGTAGTAGTAGTAGTAGTAGTAGTAGTAGTAGTAGTAGTAGTAGTAGTAGTAGTAGTAGTAGTAGTAGTAGTAGTAGTAGTAGTAGTAGTAGTAGTAGTAGTAGTAGTAGTAGTAGTAGTAGTAGTAGTAGTAGTAGTAGTAGTAGTAGTAGTAGTAGTAGTAGTAGTAATATTATTAGTAGTAATTAACAAAATATGATAATTAATATAATTATTAAATGATATCATTATCGATTACTAATATTGATTATTATCAATATACTATAATGGAATACTTAATAGACACGTGATTACATATATAATATATCTACACCTACGATGGTATTACAGTGTATAAGTATTGGGTGAACATGTTACATTAATAAAATTATATTTATAATAAATAAATTAATATGCATATCAATGTAATGTTAAAATATACGATACATGTAAAATATATTTATAACACAAATATCGATTTCTATATAAATCAAACTGTAAAATCTAATGACGATGATGAAGATATTGAGTTTATTAGCACTAAAATAGGGTCATGTAGACCCCTTCGATCGTGCGGGAAGAAAATAATAATAAAATAATAGTAATACGATAATAATTTGATAATAATATACATTCAATATACAACGGAAAAACAATAATAAACAATATAAAGGACTATTATATACTACAGTCTGCATTGATATGGTGTAGTTGTATATACTACAGACTGCATTGATATAGTATAGTGTTATATAATAATAAGATAATAATAATACAATAACAATTTAATAATTATATAAATTTAATATAACACGGATACAAATAATAAGTTGGATGATTTAATGATTATGGGTAGAGAGAAAAGAAGAAGTAAGATTTATAAATCTTTTGTGGGATCTAATAGAACGAATGGTAGGAGGGAGGGAATTCCATAGGGTTGGACCGGAATTTTTAAAAGCTCTAGAATTTAGGGGAGTTTTACTAGAGTTCTGGGAGATAAGTAGAGGAGCATTTTGGTAACGAAGAGAAGATAATATAGTACGTTTTTTAATTAGATCAGAGATATAGCTAGGGGTAAAAGAATATATTGATTTATGGATTATAGATAGTATACGTAATTTACACCTGAGGGAGAAGGGTAGCCACATACGAGATGATTGATGAGATGTTGTAGTAGAGTGATCCAGTCGAGTTAAACAGTAAGTAGTACGTATTGAGGAACGGATAATCCGATTAAGTGGAGCAGTAGCTTTAGCAGGAAGTACAATCAGTAGGGAAGAACAGTAGTCAATACGTGAAAGTACAAGAACATTAATTAGAGTTTTAGTAAGGTTTCTGGAAAGTGATGTCCGTATTTTTTTAATTCTGAAGAGATGAAAGTTGGATGATTTTGTAATGGATGATATGTGATTCTTAAATGATAATTTGTCATCAAATACTAATCCTAGGTTTTTGGAGGAATGAGAAGGAGAAATAATCATCTTATTTAGAGTAAAGTTTGGAAAGGAAGTTTCAGAAGTAGATATGTTAAGTACAGTAGTCTTAGAGGAATTAATTAGTAGTTTATTGGAGAGGAGCCATAATCTTATGGAGTTAGCACACTCGATTAATTCATAGTTAATGGTATTATGAGAATTTATAGGGAAAAAGATAAACAGTTGGATATCATCAGCAAAAACATGGTAGTGGATATTTGGAAATTTCTTAATTAGATCAGCAATAGGGCGGATATAAATAGAAAAGAGGGATGGACCTAGAACAGATCCTTGGGGAATACCGTGGTTAAGAGGAGAAAGAGGCGAGTAAGATTTGTCAATCATAATAGAGATATTCCTGTTAGTGAGATATGAAGTAAACCATTTTAATGCTAAGCCAGATATACACATTAAAGTAAGTCGCGAGATTAATATGTTATGGTCCAGGGTATCAAAAGCAGATGATAGATCAAGTAGGATTAGCTGGCAACACGTGTTGCTATTTAAGGTAGATAATATAGTGTCAGTAATACGTAGGAGAGCTGTTTCGGTTGAATGACCCTTACGAAAAGCGCTTTGAAACGGGTCGAAAAGATTATTTTTATTTACATGGGCTATGAGTTGTTTGGAAACAATTCTTTCTAATATTTTACTTAATAAGGGTAGGTGGGAGATCGGGCGATAATTGCTAAATGAGTTTGGGTCTAAGTTTTGTTTTTTTAGAATAGGGGATATTATGGCAGTCTTGAGACAGGGTGAAACTTGGCCAGAGTTTAGTGAGTTCGCAATAATATCCAAGAAAATAGGAGAAAATAAGGGTGAAAGTTTGTGATATAATGATAAAGGTAGGGGATCAGTGGGGGAGGTACAGTGAGATTTCATGAGTAGGTCATTTACTTCATACAGTGAAGGAATAGTGAATGTACTTAATGAGTCAATATGATGGGTAATATATATGGTAGGATTGAGTATGGGTTGAGTAGATGCGCAAATAATATTATTAATGCTTGAAATTTTATGTTTAAAGAATTTTTCAAAAAGAGAACACAGTTGAAAATTTGACGTGTTAGGTAAAATGGGGAGGATTTTTTCATCTGGAGGAGAGAGAATTTTATTTGCTATTTTAAATAATTTGCGAGGATTGGAGGATATCAATGCTATCTTTTTGTTATAATAGATAGATTTTGAACGAGATATAGTAGATTTGTAATTTTTTCTAGCTAGTGATAGTGCTAATTTAGTTTCAGTAGAAGGATTTTTAAGAAATTTCTTCTCAAATTTTCGAACACTCTTCTTGAAGATGAAAAGTTCGTGGGAGAACCAGGGAGAAAAAGGGCGGTCGGTAATTAATGTAGTTTTTGTAGGTGAATGTATATTGATAATATTTAGGAGAGTGGAGTTTAGGAGTACCGGACAGAGGGAAGTTGAAGAAGAGATCTCAGTTTTGATATTGTTTACAAATCTTGGTAGGTCGATAGACTTAAAATCTCTATATGTAATACGTTTTCGTTTAATATTTGTGAATTTTAGATTTATAGAGAATTCAATAATAAAATGATCAGTTAGTAGTTCAATTTTTTGAAAGGAGTTAGGGTTTATACATCTAATAAGAGGACTGGATAGGGGTGTAAATATCATATCAAGTGTATTGCCACTAGAATGGGTAGGAAATGATATATGTTGGCACAAGGAAAGAGACTCAGTTAGGAGTTTAAAGTAACCATGGGGATAGATGGGAGAATTATAGTGATAGTTTAAGTCACCAAGAACTATTGATAGATAGGATGAAGATGAAGGAAGTTTATGAAGCAAAAAGTATTGCATAATAAGATATTGAATAGTATGGCGAATTTTAATTGTATTATTGATTTAATTTATTTTTAATTGTATCCTTTAGAATAGTAAATATAAAATAAAACTGTTCATTGAACTATGTGTTATAATTTGTGTCTGAATATTTAACGGCGTTGGGTATAAATTAGAATATATAATAATATATAAATTAATAATTTACGATGAATTATTTATGTCTATATATTTTGTATAGTATGCAGGATCTAGAGAAATTAACAATATTAAAATATAATTTAAAAATATAAACTTTAATAATTAATTATATATATGTGTTGTATTAGTGAATAGATTTGAAAAATGTTGTATATACTATAAAATAAATATTAAGTGAAAATGTCGATAAATAAATATAACAATGATTTATATGAATAAACAAACATTTTGTTAACAAAATGTGCAATATATAAATATTATAACGTAGCTACATTAAGTTAGATATAATAAATAAAATAGAAATAACAATGAAGTTAACAGTAAAAGTTAACAAAAAGTTAACAATAAAATGCATTAAATAAATTCTATAGAATATCGATAGAGCGTAACTTTAATTGTTCTATATAACGTATACTATGCTGAATAATGTAAACATGCATACGTATGTGTTTCTAGAGACTATGTTACATTTTATAATTATTTTCTATCAACTGACTTAGGAAATTAATGCAACAGTGAAAATATACACAACCTATATGTAGAATAATATTACATAAAATCATATAATAATGAATGGAAATTAGGAATGAGATAACATTCATTATTTATTGACAAATATGTATATAATTATTATAAATTATGTATTATAAATAATATAATATAATCATAAGCATATAATTGTATACATAAACTATTTACTAATCATATGGTTTATAATATTAATACCATAGAAATAATAATATATTTTATACATTATATAACCTATATATTATTAGTAAACACATTAATAAGTCGAATTACTGATCAGAAATTCATATTATAATTACTTCAAATGAAATACATTGTAACATCTATGGATTTACATATACGACTTTCTTTCATAATTATATTATCATAAACAAACAATGCACATAAATATAATTACTGCCTCGCTAGATATATATTAGATGCCATCTCGATGAGCTAACAATAGTTTCCGATCTCACTAATTTTAGATAATATTTATTCCATTATATTAACATTTACATAATGCATATTATATCAATTATATTTCAATATAATATTTATTATCGATTATAGTCGATAATTATAGATATCTATAGATACCAATTATGATTTTATTATTTAATATTAAAATTGATACACTGATATAATTACAAATAATATCACATTTGCTAAAGTTATATATATATATATATATATATATATATATATTAATATGAGTATGTATCTATGAGTATAAATATGTGGTTATATATAATACAATCGTACATAACGAGTACACTTATTCCCTCTCATATATTCAAATATATGTATACATATTGTATACAATATTATAAATGCATATATATTTAACATATAATATGCCTATATATATCAATACATATTGATATTTATATATGAGTATATGCGTATATATAGTATATATATATATATATATATATATATATATATATATATATGTATATATTAACATACATATGAGTATACGTAAATATGAATACATACGGTGTAATAATCATATACATTAGAATCACCTAATTGTAATTTCTATGATAATAATGTACACATTCATTATAACAACTCTCGTAATAGTTTGATCTATTAATAAATGCATGTATGAATCATACTTTCTTTATATCGATGGTATGAATATACGATATAAACAAAATTCTTTATATCGGTGATATTAATACACGCACGATATCGCACGCACTTATATTACATTTTATTTCAGTGATATAATATTGTAAAATAGTAACATATAATCAAGCATTTTCATTGGTCATGTGGCCCGTATTACTAACATTAGGTGGCCCGTATTGCAAACATTTGATACACTTGTTAAATAACCCCCCACGCACTTAATATTATATATAAAGTAGAATGTATACATTTATATTCTTCGTATTTAATTAATCTTTCCAATCGTGCTTTGAATTATTTAATTAATGTTATATTTATTAACGAAAATGGTGGATAAATAAATAATTATTTAGTACATTTTCATTTGAAAACTATTTTTTGATATAATGATCAATATTAGAAATATAAATGCAAATATTAAAAAAAAAATACCCCTTATTAATTGAAATGTGATACTGAATAAATCTTGTATATATTTTTTTTTGATTTGAACAATAGTTATTGAGATATCGCAGTGGCCCGTATTACACATTGGCCCGTATTAGACATAATTCCCCTATATATACACTGTTAAAAATAAGGGTATAACATTATGAAATATATGGTATAACATATGGAAATACGATTTATACCATACAATTACGTTAAATGGTATAAGATCACATATTATATGGTATAACATTTGATTTGTTTAGTTATACCATATAGATTAATTGAAATGGTATAAGATCACAAATTATATAGTATAACATTTGTTTTTTTTTAGTTATACCATATAGCTTAATTTAAATGGTATAAGATTACGAATTATATGGTATAACATTTGTAATTTGTAGTTATACCATTAGCTATTAAATATAATGGTATAACTTTATGAATTATATGGTATACAATATGGAAATACCAGTTATACCATAACATTTTAAAATTAAGTTTATATTTGATTGAAAATAAAATGTATAAGAATATAATTCATAATAGTATCCTTCATAATATCCTTAATATAACAGTTTACTTATTGTTGTGTTAAATTATTATAGACATAGCATGTATTGCTTCTAATTGCAATTAAACTGGTTTTCAGAAACTATATAGATTCCCCATAGGGAAATATGTATACATATACATATTTCCTATATTTCATATACAAATACTTATAATTATTCGAGTATATGTATATATATATATATATATAAATAATTCCATTTTATTTATTAACATATTCTATTTCCACTCTACACTCAACATGAGAAGCATCTATTTTTCAACACATTACAATATACATAAGGTATTTATACTACATTATATATATATATATATATATATATACAAATTATATCATATTATATATAATAATATAAAAGTTTATATAATATATAATTTTATAATATATTTATATATTATTTATAATATATAATTAAATTGTTAGAATATAATTATATAATTATATATATATATATGTTATAAAGTCAAAGTTGTAGATAGGTATATCGATTAATGTAATATACATTTAAATGCATTTAGCATTACGTAACAGAAATCGATATATCTACATAAAACTTTAAACTAGATTTCGGTATCTCGCTCTATGTTAAATGCATATATGTCTATAGCCATAGCCATGTAAATGTTTATTTTTCTGGTATTTTATATTGTTATCGTCTGTAAAGTGATTTCGTTATTTGTCTATAGAATAAATTCCATAATTCGGTGAGATTGCCTCATTCTTCGGTTTGCATCTCATTGGGTAGGATATATATTATATACTATTATTATTATTATAATTATTATTATGTTATATTATTATTATGTTCAACGGGTCTTTGCTTTGATTAATAAACTGTATTAGAACATTCACATTATTACATACATATATATTATAAAATTATGATAACTATATGCCAATCATTAATATGCAGGAAACTGTAGAATTATTTGCAGAATTTCAAATTTCATTTAAAATATTAGAAAAACTGCCGGAGAGGAATAGTGAGTTGATGGGGATGATAAAGCATATAACGTATATACACAAATATATAGACGAATATATTGATGTACTAGGTATCGCTACTACGCAAACTGATCAAACAGGTAATTTAGTTATCTAATTAATAACATTAGTTAAATATCTATATAAAATAAATATGCAATTATATTTTATTAGTCCATGGATAGTATACTATATATCCATATATGGTCAATTATTTATTTTATTTTTAGTTCACAATGTAATTAAATTTAAATAATATTACTAATAGGTATATATAAATAATGTTAACTGTTGTACAAATATTATCAATATCCTTCTTTCCTTAATCAAATATAGATTATAAAGTGTATAATTAAATATATAATATAATATTTCCTAAAATAGATGAGGGAATCATATATTTTATGATGGGAGTTTGCGAATTATTGAAAAATGAATTTACAATGAAAATAAAGATAAGGTTACTTAATAATTACTTAATAACTATAGATTTAATATTATAGTTATTTTATGATTTTTCGTATGCTAATTCAAAAGTATAGTATACTCTATTATATATAGGCAATATATGTATATACCTATAACTGCAGTAATTAATATAATATATTGGATTTTTCTAATTACAATTCTAACGTATATAAAGTATACAATTATAAAATATACTTTATATAGTATTATCATATATGATATTAACTGTATAAAGTTTCTTATAGATACATATTTATACTATTATATAATATACAATATTATTATTCATACTCTATACCTATACTATATATATATATATATATATATATATATATATATATATATATATATATATATATATATATATATATATATATATATATATATAACTTATATAAATATTTGAATTTTAATTGCAGGAAATAATGACTCCATGGATACATGGATATATGCATATATCAGAAAAGAGGATGCTTATTACGTGTGTCGATAATTGTTTGGTTTTCGTTCAAAATAAATTATTTCGTATTTTATTAAGTGGTATTGTTAATTGTATTTGTTTCACGTAACATGTCCTACAAACATTAATTGTTTATGTAATTTTGTATCACGTTATTTATTTAAAAATGTATCTGTTAATAAACAATATTGTTACACCAAAATATGTGGTTTTTAGAAAATAAATTATCATTATAAATGTCGATTCCATATATAAATTAATAATATAGAATAGTAAGTTATTATAAACACTGATATAAATTTAAATAAAATATAGTATAACTTTTAATAAATTATGATATAACTTTATATAATATACATTTTAATAAATTATGGTATAACTTTAAATAAAATATAGTATAACTTTTAATAAATTATGGTAGGTATAACTTTATATAATATATGGTATACATTTTAATAAATTATGGTATAACTTTATATCAAATATGGTATAACTTTTTATAAATTATGGTATAACTTTATATAATATATGGTATCAATTTTAATAAATGATGGTATAACTTTATATCAAATATGGTATAACTTTTTTATAAAATATGGTATAACTTTATATAATATATGGTATAAACTATGGTATAACTTTATATCAAATATGGTATAACTTTTGATAAAATATGGTATAACTTTTTTAATTAGTTATACCGTAAATGGTATACCAGGGCGCCACGGGGTTATACCATTTTTTAATCAATGTTATACCATTTATTTCTAACAGTGTAGCTATATATAATATGTAATGGTGCTAAAGATATATATAATAAGCGACTATCGAGAGAAAGTGGATCGCATAAGGAAATATGTTATAATATGTAAAAATAGTTTACTACTTCTTCTTATACAACCCGCACCATATATGGTATTATACACCATATATGGTGCGGGTTATGATTTTTAATTCCACCTACGTATATATTTTTATTTTTTATTTATTATCATGGCATTTCTTAAGTAGGTAAGATTAATAATTATTATAATTAAATACACTCATTATAATGAACACAAATTATTAATTAAATAAAATATAGAGTTTATATATATATAGATTTAAATTATATATAATTTCCATTTTAGAATTACATTTGAAATATAAAATAAAAGTTATTTTTAGTATCGATAAAAATATCAATTAAGGTATACATTAATACTATATATAGTATACTATATATATAGTATAGTATACTTGAAACACCTCCCAGTGTAGGTGCATCGGATTAGAGGTTTCGTATACATATTTATATAATAGATAAACAAACGAACTTTTCTTTATATAATATATAAATGTACGAAATCCGAACTATACATCTATATTATTATTATTATTATCAGATTTGGTTTTAACAACCGGGTAATTGTAGAAGCAGAGCTTATCGAGACAATTACCCTTTATTATTTTGACAAGTCCTAAAAAGTACAATTATAATTGGAATAATAAATTCCTGAAAAAAAGAATTAACTATATATAACATAATGTTATATCTAAGTTGACTTCCTGTTTACACTAAATCTAATTATGAATAAGATCAAATAATTGTACTTATGAAGGACTTGAAAAAATTATCAAAAATCATCATATACTATATAAAAATAAACAAAATAAACATTAAGAAAACTAAAACGACTAAAAAACTAAAAACAGACAAGAAAGGTTAAGAAGAGTAAATATATGAAAATTTAATATAAAGAATAATAAATATATGTTTGTCAAATATTCAAAAATAAATTTATAAATTATCTACAAAAAGTTAAAAATATTTAGATAGTTTTCATAAGTCGAAGTAGTTATAGTATAAAATATGGAAAAAAGAAGAAATTAATGTAAAAGTCTGAGTAAAGATAAAATGTATTACAAATATTATATAATATTATATAAAAGCGTAATTATAGTTTCAAATATGGATAAAAAGGAGAAATCAATGTAAAAGTCTGAGTAAAGATAAAATGTATTAAAAATAGTAAACTTATTAAAAATTAAAAAAATGTTAAAATATAATTTGAAGTAGAAAAATAATAGTAGATTAAAAAATCACAAGGTTAAAAAATAATTAAAAATATTATTACTGAAAAGGGAAATAGATACTAATTTTCTTTTATCAATATTTAATTCATTCCAAAGTCTTGGTCCATATGACATTAAAGAATTATTCATATAGTTATATTTATTATAAGGTTGAATGAAATCAAAAGTACTTCTTGTATTAATTTTTTTGTTAGTTATTCTTTTATTATGTTTATAAATACTTGGACTACAAGTTTTATAATATATTCTATGCATAAATATTAGTGTTTTATATTTACACAAATCAAATATATTTAATAACTTATGATCAATAAATAATTTTTTTGAACTAAATTCTATAGGTTTAGAAAAAACTAATTTTAATACTTTTTTTTGTATAACATGAATACAGTCTATATTAGATTTATATGTATGCCCCCAAATTTCTAAACAATAAATTAAATGGGGATAAAAAAGTGCATAATAAAGTTTAATCATAGCTGATTCATTAAGGCAGAATGATACATTTTTTATGATCTAATATATTTTTAATAATTTATTCTTTAGAAATTGAAAATGAGATTTCCAGTTCAATGAATTATCAATGATTAGTCCAAGGAACTTTGTTTCAGATACTTGAACTAGAAGCTAATTTTCAATTTCTATTTCAAATTCTATATCATTTCTAAATGACATGCAGTGAGTTTTATCAATGTTAATTGTCAACTTATTTGATTTTACCCATAACATTATTTCATTAATTGTCAGCTGTAATTTAACTTTTAGTTTGTTGGCTGAACAATCACTAATTATAATATTGGTGTCATCAGCAAATAGTATACAAGTATTATTAATAGAGCAGGTCGGCATGTCATTAATAAATATAAGAAAAAGAAGCGGCCCAAGAATAGAACCTTGGGGGACACCGATATCTATATTAGTAGTAGTAGACATACAGTTATTATAATTTGTAAATTGACTTCTGTCTTTAAGATATGATGATAACCATGATAGAGGTAATCCTCTTATACCGTAAAAGTCAAGCTTTTTTAAGAGTATTTCATGGTTGACTGTGTCAAATTCTTTTTTTAAGTCAATGAATAAGCCAACACAGTATTTATTGGAGATCAGAGAATCAATAATAGCTTTTTGAAGGGTTTCTATAGCATGGAGGGTACTGAGACCTTTCCTAAACCCAAATTGTGAACTACTAATTATGTTATGAAAATCACAGAAAGAAAGTAATCTTGAAAAAAATAATTTTTCTAAGATTTTCGAGAATTGAATATTCAAACATATGGGTCTATAATTATTAAAGTCATTTTTATTACCTGATTTATAGATGGGAATAACTTTGGATTTTTTAAACAAATTTGGAAAAGTGCCTGTTGAAAAAGAAAGATTAAAAATAAATGTTAAAGGTTCAGCTATAGTGGATGAGATTAATTTTATGAGTTTCATAGATATATCAAGTTCATCCTTAGATATTTTTGGAGAAAAATTATCAATAGTTTTAATGACCTCACTACATGTGATTGGAGATAAAAATAATGAATAATAATTACTATTCTTAAGGTAGTCGTTGAATGATGTATTAGGTGAAAAAATTTTCTTAGCTAGTTTACTACCGTCTTGTATAAAGTGTTCATTAAATTTATTTGCTATTGTTTCATCTTTTATTTCCTTTCCATGTATATCAAGTACTGATATTTTTGTATTATTTTTTTGTATAGGATTTATCAATGAATTTATAATTGACCATGTAGTTTTAATGGATTTACTGTTATCCAAAGATTTAGTATAAAAATCCTTTTTACACTTTCTTATAATATTCGTGAGATCATTTTTATATTTTTTATATATCCTAAGATTATTATCATTTCTATTATTTATATATTTTATATACAGCTTTTGTTTTTTTCTACATGCTTTCTTTAAACTTTTTGTAAACCAAGGAATATCTTTTTTGCGAAAAATATTATTAGATTTATGTTTTTTAAGGCATGTTTTATCATAAATGTTACTAAAATGTGTAATAAAAAGGTCAAGAGAAATATTAATATCTTCAGATTTTATAAATGTCCAGTTTGTCTCATTAAGTTCTTTCATTAATTTATTAACATTGTTAGTGTTATTTATATTGTGAGTTATCATTGGAACATTTTGTTTACATTTGAAACGTGTTTTATTTAATTTCATTAAGATAAAAATTGGCAAGTGATCAGTAAATTCATATTGTAAAATACCAGATGAAATATAAGAAAAATTTACATTATTAAAAATATTGTCAATCAATGTAGAGCTATTATTACTGATACGTGTTGGTTGATTTATAGACTTAAATAGGTTTTGTAATTGCAATGTGTTTAAAAAAGAATCTGTAATAGTATTGGCTTTAAGTATGTCTATATTAAAGTCCCCACAGAGAAATATATGTTTATATACATTGAATTTTTCAATAAAATTATTTAGATAAACAAAAGAATCTTTTTCCAATGAGGGAGATCTATAAATTGAACTGATTATAATATTTTTAGTATCAAGTTTAATTTCTATAGTAATTGTATCAATGTAATGGTTACTAAGAGATAGAATGACAATTTTATTTGTAGAAAATGAACTCTTAATATAAATAGAGACGCCACCAGCTTTTTGTGTGATTTATAATAGTGTGAAAAGAGGTATATCCCTGTAATTCAAATAGATTCATATTAAATTCATTGAACCAAGTTTCACATATTGAAATAACATCAAATGTATTATGTATAGATTTAAGTAATAACTTTAAATTATCAAAGTTTTTAACTATACTTCTACCATTTAATTGTAGTACTGATAACGTATTTAAGTTGTATTTTAATTTATTAAGTTCATTCATCGACATATAAGGAGAAACATGGTCAAAATTATAATTAAGATTCTCTGGATCATTGCAAAGAGTTGGATCATTATGAAATTGATTATCAATCATGGTCAGGTGTAAAAAGTAAATAAGATGTATAAAATAAATATGAATAGAAATGTAAGATAAAAATGATTATAAAGAAGTATAAAATTGTAAAATTAAAAACATATATGAAGGTTTTATATAGAATAAAATAAGTAAATGAGTATGTATATATATAATTATAACGAGCATGGAAAATTAAAAGTAAAAAACAAAAACATAAACTGATTTTTTTTGAATAACATATTATTGTTAAGTTTAAAATTATAATGATAAATAGTCAACATTTATCAACGGGGAAAAAAGAGTTTGATTTATTGATATCATATTTATATATATATGTATATGCCGAGTAAACTCGAGAAGTTGATATTGCCCGGTATCCCGGAAATAAGCGAGTAATCACGAACTCCCCGGGCCTAACTTATAAGTACCTATAGGTACAACACGGCTGCAATGAAATTATTTATATACCTACGTATAAATCATCTATTCGGGTATAATGAAATGTGGCGAAATTAATAGAACTTCGTTGAAATGACATCTATTTGAATGGAAAGTCAGTATCTGTAATATCGATAATCCATTTATATCGACAATTCGGCAATAAAGACATATGCTCGCTGTACTATTTAGAATGTAATTCACACACACAAATACACATATATTATATATATATATATATATATATATATATATTATATATATAATATATATATATATATAATATAATATATATATATATATATATATATATATATATAGTCTATATACGTATATAGACATTTAGTTAGTATATACTAGAACATATAGGTTAATAGGCTAATATACCATTGCATAATATATCCTCTTGTAGATACGTATATGAGCTAATCCTCTTACACTAGTCTCCCCTACTTACGCCCTAGCACCTAGCGGTATTGTTAATACACGCGTTCAATAGGCACACTTCAGATCGTCTACGCACCGGTTGATACAGAGGAGTGGTCGCTAGTTGTAGTATTAGCAAGGAAGTGTCCTTGGCATTGTTATAATAGTTTGAAATTATAAAACAATATATATCTATTCATGAATGCAGCACGAACACGTCCATGCCGATAGACACAGCTGTTAGGTTACGATTGTAGTATGCATAATAATATACATATATACACGGTGGAACGTTAACATTTCAATTATTATACATTGTTTTAGAAAATATAAATGATAATTTTAAAACCACGATAATTGTACGATTATTTACAATAACCCCGGGGATATAACATCACAGTTGTTAACCCCACAGTGGTTAACCCCACAGTGGTTAACCCCACAGTTGTTAACCCTACAGTGGTTAACCCCACAGTTGTTAACCCTACAGTGGTTAACCCCACAGTTGTTAACCCCACAGTTGTTAACCCCACAGTTGTTAACCCCACAGTTGTTAACCCCACAGTTGTTAACCCCACAGTTGTTAACCCCACAGTTGTTAACCCACAGTGGTTAACGCCACACGACGGTACGTATACCTATATATATATATATATATATAGGTATTGTTTAAAATATCTGATTATTAAAATTTAATAAATGCATACGATTAATACAAATTTATTAAAATTTAATAAATTATTATAAATTTACAAAATTAATTTATATTTAATAAATATATTTACGGATTGATATTTATAATATTATTTTAGGGTTATTTATTAATCCGGGTTGGTTTACTTTTCTTGGAATTTGTAGCTGTATTACATACCGAACTGAGCATATAACATATTATACTTGGTGTGGTCACTTATAGTATTTCGATTTACCTGAACTAAGGTATGTAATTATCTAACATCATAGCTGCTCTCCCTAATGTTAATTTTGAACTCCTCACTTTCAACTCATCTTCACTAGCTTTCCATAATAACTGGTCCTGTGTCATTCTCCCTACTCGTCCCTATGTGATCTCTCTAATGACATACCTACAATCCAATTCCCCACTCGCCCTATTCCCTACTTACCCATTCTTTAATTGAACCCATAACAATGATCATTCATGAATCCCTTATTACATCCATCGTACCAAAGTCTATGAAATACTCTTATATCACCCCAATAATAAAAAATGACCCTTAACAACTCGAACCTGTCGAGCTATCGACTCATCTCCCAGCTTTCATCGATCTCTAAGACATTGGAGCGAATTGTATCTGCTCAACTTATACACTACATCACTACCAATTCAATTATTGATAATTTTAAAGTGCTTACTTACTCCATCGGAGCACTGTATCAGCACTGAATCTTATCATTAATGATCTAATCCTATCCCTTGACAACAAACCCCCCTGCTACATTGTGTTACTTGACCTATCCAGTGCCTTTGACACTCTAAACCATGACATTCTTGCTTTATGAATCAATGAAATTAGTATTCATGGTCAAGTACACAGCTGGTTTATTCCTATTTTTCCTTAAAGTTCTCTTTATTGAAAATTAACTCATCCTTCTCTACTCCCTTTACCATCACTCATGGCATTCCACAAGGCTCTGTGCTTGGTCATTTACTTTTTATTATTTATATTTTA
The DNA here is from genome assembly GCA_964019155.1 of Osedax fenrisi. Taxonomy (NCBI): domain Eukaryota; kingdom Metazoa; phylum Annelida; class Polychaeta; order Sabellida; family Siboglinidae; genus Osedax; species Osedax fenrisi. The sequence continues at coordinate 24,291,932 of OZ025244.1, read as the reverse complement.
CCCATAAAATCTATATTTCGTAAATATCCTTACATCCACTATATATATCCTTATATCCCTACCATCTCTTTGCCGACGATCTACACATTTAGACTTCTTTTCCCATTTCCTGTGACTCCAAATCTATTCAACTGTCTATTTTTAACTGCCTCACATAACTTACTGACTGGTTCTCCAATAAATCCCTATCACTTAATATGACCAAAACTGACACCATAATTCATCCCAGACCTACCTACTCCCTAATCAATACCCACCATTTCTACACTCCCTTCCTACCGCACATTCCATAACAAATCTGGGTTTCACTATCAACTCACACCTAGATTACTCTGACCACATATCTATAATGATTCGCAATGCAAAGTATTTTATTATAATTATATGTGTTAACATTAGAAAATCACACAATAAATTGATTTTTTCAATGACTAAAAGTCTAATACACTCTCTAGTCCTCGTAGACTTATATACTGCTGCTTACTTTTATGTAATATATCCCTAAAGATAATGTTTAAACTTGAGATGATACAACGACGTGCTATACGCACCCTTTGTAAACTGAAGTTCTCTTCAATAGTATCAATATCGACCCTAATGCGATCACACAGGCTGTCTTAAGTTTAGGTATCTCTGCAGGTACAGACTACTATGCATCACCCATAAGGTGATCCATCTTAGATCTCCCGAGTACCTAGCAGACTTGATCAGTATGCAGACCCTTAGTCGAGCTAGCAGGAAATGTCACACGATGAAAATTGTGCAACGCTCGACTTTCTATGTTCACTCTAGAGTATACATCTGCCTTATCTGTGGTAGCTCCAAATACTGGAATTATCTACCATATGACATTACGTGTTTGAAATACATGTCACTATTAAAATGTAAACTCTCCACGTACCTATTAACATTGTAACCTACCCTCCCGTTTCCTTCATTTTTATTGTACTCTGTTTATTTTATTTGTATTTCCTTATCATGACGCCCATAACCACCACGTGATTTTGTAGTCAATAAAACATTTTAAAATAAAAAAAATAAATTAAATAATGAAAACAGTGTATTAATATAATAGTACGAAAGCCCTTCGGCAGGGCTTTAGTAATACCACTGCCGGTTTACCGTACGCCAACTCTGCGTAAATTGATAACATGTTGCAACGGTGCAGTATCTATTCCTTCGCATAATTAATATCATACTATAGTATACAAGTATACTCGCAAGTGTTCGAACGATAGTGCGTGAGATAGGAACGTTAGTAATGAGGATTGTTGTGAAGATACTAACAATATTAACGTCATATATTTAACACCTTATATATAAAATTCAATTGAACCTATACGCATACATGTCTATAGGAATGCGTATGCAACACGATGATGATTCGTGCTTAGGGGCTTCATAAAAGAGGGGGACTTGACCACCCACTTTTAAAAGTGGGGGGGGGGGGTATAATATATAATACCACCCACTTTTAAGATCCACAAATTATTTTATTCTTTATGAATATTATATTTCTGCTATTTATAGTCTTTGTATATTATAGTATCATTATATCCAACATTTATTTGTATTTGGTAACCCAATACAGGTATACTATATATAATATGTATATATATATAAATAGAGAACAAGTGATATTATAGATTTATCTTCTTAGCAAAGTATATGGTAATAATTGATAAGTCTGAGATACCCCCACACTTTTATTCACCACGTGACGCCGATATGCGTGCTATACGACGATGATATTAATAACGCGTATATAACGATGTAGGTCAATGATGTGAAGTCACGTGTCTATGATATTATACATCGAGATATACGTAGTCGTTATCGACATAATAATATATTATAAGTTTTTATACTTTTTGATAAAATATAATCAATACCTAATAATATTCTTATATGTTAGGTATACTCAATTAAGTACACAGTGTGTACTACACAGTGTGGTACACACACATATATATATATATATATATATATATATATATATATATATATATATATATATATATATATATATATATATATATATATATGTAGAATACTAACGTATTATATATTTTTAATTTAGTTGTTTTTAAGTTTATATTATATTTTTAATCAGTTATTTTGTTGTTGTGTATTATGTAATAATTATAAATATTGATTTCGTATATATTGATTTTTGTGTTTTTTTAGTTAATGTTATTTAGTTTATTATATATTTGTAGTTAGTTATATTTTTGTTTTGTGTTATAGAATAATTATAAAAGTATAAATGTTGATTATGTGTATATTGATTTTTGTGTTTTTTTATTTAGTTTTATTTAGTTTATTTAAATATAATTGGTTGGACCAATTAACTGTCGCGTAGCAATAATATAATCTGAATTAAATTAGATTTAATAATATTATTTCATTTTCTATTATACCTTAGCACGTGGAGGTTTGTATACAGTTTTATATTTTATATTGTAATATTCTATATTGTAATGTTGTATATATTATATATTATATATTATGAATACCACAAAACATATATGTGTGTATACACAAATAACACACACACCTACACTATATGGCATACAGTATGAGTCATGATATTGTTCTGTATTCAGTTGCTCCACGGTTTGTTTAATATATATGGTTATTAAATTAAATATCTGATTTAGTTTTTATTTTTGTGCAATATTACACAAACGCTCACTATTTTAAAACATGTATAGAAAGCATATACATTATGAATTATGAATATAAATTACTCTCGAATTAAATGACCCGCATTTAAGAGTGATGATAAACAATGTTTCCATTGTGGATATTATTGAAAATTCATAATCGGGTACCTATGGGTATGTATATCATACTAATTTTTAATTTGTTAATTTTTAAGTTTATTAGCCACCTGGTGTCCAAATAAATGGCGTCAAAATATACACGGGAAAAGATAAGGAAATTAGCATAAAATTACATAAATATGTATTTTCCATGGAAATAATTAAGACATATACATTATAGTTTTAGAACGACTGTAATATATGTAGTTTATATGAATTGTATTATTAGATTATTAAAAAATATATATTCTAGCATTTTTTTACAAATAATTTATATAATTATAGAACATATTTTTGTATCTAAAATGAGCTCACTTTAAGTTATACAAATTGAAGTAATCTATGGATGAAAAAAAAAGTATTAGCTAACTATACAGCTACTAATTAAGATTAATTTAGATTGTGTAACAATAAAAATTAACAACATTTGGTGTAATATGATCTCGAAAATATAGTCGTATTTTACCTGAATTTTTGTTAAAATCAAGATATTTCATAGAATTTAAAAAAAAAAAAAATGTTTCTATATACAATTATAAGTAAATATGTTTTGATCATATTTATTAAATTTTTATTAAAAATAATATTATTGAAAAAAAAATTTGAATTCCTTAAAATTTTGTTATTGAAAAATTCACAGAAATGAAAAATAATTCCCAGAATATTAAAAAAAATTAATCTAATAAAATATGTCGTATAAACTACATATATTACATACATCCTCAAAATATATAACCTGTATCTTTATTATGTATATGGAAAATACACATTTATGTAATTTAATACTAATTTACCTATCTTTTCCCATTTTAAATTGAAGTTGACCGATTACGATTTGTAAATATACATATAAATTAAAAAAAAAAAGTATCATGATATACATACTCATAGGTACACCCTTATGCTGTGGCAATAATATCCACCATGAACACATATTTTATCACCACTCTTACTGTACACTGTACAGTGTACAGTATACAGTGTACACTCTTTACATTCTTACACTCTTTTGACCGTACACTATTTATATAAATATATATATATACACATTTATATATATATATATATAAATAAATATATATATATACATATATTTACATACACATACAAAACACATATGTATAATAACTAGGTTGTATTTCTTATTACTTATTTAATGATACCGTATCGGTTGTCTCATCTTATTTACGTCGGGAGTGATAATTTGCATAATTTCACGGATGAGTGAACGCTGGAGAGCTCGCTCGCGCGCCGGTGTGGCGGACGTCGCCGTTTAGACACGCCCATTTCGTGGCTAATGTAAGTATCTCTAGAAATAAGAGAGAGAGAGATAAAAGGTTTTATATGATATATCTGTATTAATTTTATGTATTGTTGATGTAAAATGGTAGTTCTTCTACTTATATTCGGATAAAGTTACTATTAAATAACAGGTTTTTTATACATGAAATTATTATATATATTCACGTGTATATTAGTAAACGAATATATATATATATATATATATATACATATAAATTTAATATATACATTTAATATATGCATATATATATATATATTTAATATTTTCTGTAGTTTGAAAAATCAATAAAAAAAATCAATTACCAGTTTATATATTACCAGATACATTTATTTCTGCATGATAAATAAATGAATTCGATTTTCTTAGAAAGAATTTGTTTACAAAGATATACAATTTTAAATTGTATCATACATATTGCGCATGCGTGTAACAAACATGCGAGGTAGTGTGTCACGATGTGTGTTCATTATAATTATAATTAGTTTAAAATTATTTTAATAATTAGTTAAACTATATATAGTATATATATATATATATATATATATATATATATATATATATATTATGCATACTATAGTATATATATAAATATATATATATATATATATATATATATATTTATATATATCTATAGTGTATATAAATATTGCAGAAAAAAACTGATTACATAATAGGTAATTAATTGATAACAACATAAAGTAATGTAAAGTAAACTATTATATGGGCAACATCAAACGATATAATCATTAATTCAGTGAGCGCCTAGAAATATTTGTTTTAGTTATAATTTTTAAATTATTGAATACAAAATAGGTCTGTACATTTAATGACTTCAGAATACACACATACACGCACACTGTGCGTCGCACAGTGGAAGAGTGGTTACACTGTTTACAATGTTTACTATAGTAACTATAGTAACATATATGTTTACAATATTTTCTACAGTGTAAAGTCGCACACGCACACTGTGTCGTACAATGCGCACAAAACACACACATATATATAATATATATTTATTGAAATCTCATATATATATATATATATATATATATATATATATATATATTGAATACAATGAAAATATCTGATAAAAATGGACCCCTCAAGAAGTCATAGACTTATACATGTTATAAATAACTGTCAGGGGCCCCGGACAATACAATACACATAGTAATATTTGTATTCGTGTTTTGATTTATCGTTTATTAAGTTCAAGATAAACATAAGAGAAAAACAAGAACTGCCTGGAATATAACCCATGGGTTCATGGGCTCCATGCATGGATCTCTGGCTTACTGACAAATTACTAAAACTTATATATATATATATATATATATATATAACTTCTTGTATCCCTATAATAATATATTATAATATAATTAAAATAATTGAATATTCGAATTACACGCTTATATACAATGTACATCGTACACTGTACATATTAATATTATCTATTATAATTATTGATGGACAATCGTGTGCATTAATGTGTTAACAAACTGTCAATAAACGATTGATTGTATCTCGTGTGTGTGTATATATATATGTGTGTGCGCGTGTGTGCGTGTGTATGTGTGTGTGCGTGTGTGTGAAATAAACATATCAGTATGAAATGTATCAATCAAGAGAACGCATGCGCGTGTATTTATCCTAATGAGCCGCTAGTTCAGCGGGACAATCAATACAGCGCTATTGTAGGCATCAAGCGTGTTATTGTATTAGTTATTAATAGACGCGGTTCTCTAATAGTATAGGTGTACTAGCTGCATTATACTATAATCATAACAGTACTAACAAACTAAGTATTATAATAATAGTAACTGCCCGTGAGGCTCAATTGGCTAAGGCGTCAGACACACAAGCAGTATACCCTATAGGGCGCGGGTTCGAGCCTTGTCCGGACCATTACAATAGGTCTTAAAATAATATTTAGAAGTGCTCTTGTAAAATTGTGTACAAATAAATTATCGGTTAATATCATGGATTCCTTAACGTATATGTTATGTATATATGCTTTCATATGAAAGCGGCTTCGAAGGGTCATAGGAGCTATTTGGTTATGACTCATAACTTATGAGTGAAAACTTCATCTATAGATTTTAGAACGACATATATATTTTGTTTATTTTTGTGGATTACTTTCATCCCTTCCAGGACTTATAATCATCTATATGTAAAATACTATATCTACCGAAAGGGATAGGAATCCAGCAAAATAAAAAAAATAATAATAACAATTGTTATATATATACAATTAATATATACATATATATATATATATATATTTATGCGCATACACACACTTGCATACCTAAACATACACATACGTGAGCGAGCACACGCATCAAGTACAGTCGTACACATCATGCATTGTCACATGTAACTAACAACGACTACAATAATGAATACAGCTCGCAGCTTGACAACAACATAACAACATTAATGCCATTAGCGAATGATGACCGATGCACAACTCACACACACACACACACACACATAATTAATGGGCTTTGTTCTCTAGACCCAACGTAACCCTACTATAGCCCCACTATAGCCCTACTATAGCCCTACTATATACACCTAATGTAGATCTACTTTATAGAGGTAGTATCGTATGTCCCTATATTGGAAGCCATCGATGCGTGAATACACGTGAATAATATACACTGTATATACACTGTATATATATATATATATATATATATATATATATTATATATATATATATATATATATAGGTGAGTGTGTATATACTATTACTATGCAACACCATTCGACACTAATACTTCATTAGTGATGAATCATCATTATTATTGAATGGCGTGGTCCGCGCGCTTATTAATAGAATTCTATGAATAGTTTAGCGTGCTACGGCGACCCCAGAGCGGCTGCGGCGGCGGATTATCTAAGCGAGACCACGTGATCATAATATCACTACTACTACGACGACTAGTACCGCCACATATCGCATATTAATGCAATAATAGCTAATCTCATCACACTTAGTTAACATACTAAACATTTCGATGTCATTTACCTGAATCTGATTATTATCTAATAATATTATATATATATATATATATATTCTATAGATACATACCGTTACATATACACATACACATACGCATCCACCTACGGAGTATATCCTATAGGACATACGCGTATTCGCTCAGTCCGCGTTAACATATATCTCACAAAATAGAATAGGTATATTCTATTTTTGATGTATACATATATCTATAACTTAATTATCTCTAAATAGCATCATAAAGATAATTATTCTATATATTTGTGTACGAAACAATATTTTAATTACATATTATTTTTTATATTTTATAACAAACATGCGATTGTGTGTAGGGTATATTCCATAGTTTATGGTTTATAGTATAAACTTTATACCGTGTTGTTACATTAAATGAAATCCATTACATCCATATAATGATCATAATCATATTTTAATATTTCCATGCTTATTAATTATTTAATTATTTAATTTTCTCTAATTTTGTATTATTCCTCTTATAAGAGTTTTTAGTATACTAAAAACTGACCATACTACCGACCGTGATAATATAAGGCTTATATACATAGGGAACTAACACACCCACCATACACATTCACATTCATACACATACATACATACACATATACACATATACACACACACATATATATATATATATATTAGGATATATATAATTTATATTATAATATGATATATCCTATAGGATATAGAAGTTTTATAAATGTACACTATATTATATTAGTACGATTACAATCTTTACACCGAATTATACCTTTACGGTTAATTTTTTTATAAATGTACACTATATTATATTATTACGATTACTATAGTAATGATAGTAGAGATAGTAGAGATATATCTTTACACTGAATTATACCTTTACGGTTACTTTTTTTTTAACTTTACATCTATTATATTATTACTATTACTATCTTTACACTGAAATATACATTTACGGTTATTTAAAAAAAATCATATAATAGATTAATAATCAGTTGTTATGGAAATGTTAGCTATATAGAGCTCAATAAATATATTTATTCGCGTAGGATATTCGAGTAGTTATGGAATACAATTTCTATAAAACTAGGACAATTTGTTGATACTTAGGTGAAAAAATAAGGATAACAAAAAGTCCTTATTATATTAAAAATATATATGATAAAATATATGTATATATATATATATATATATATAATATACATTATTATATATATATATATATATATATATATATATATATATATATATATATATATATATATATATATATCCCGGGTCTATATATCAATGAACACTTTGTAAAAGTCTTCAAAATAATGTCAGGTTCAATATATTTGAAAAAATATAATATTTTAAATGGATATATATATATATATATACATATTTAATAGAATTATATTTATTTGTTTCGTTTTATAGTTTTAGGGTTTATACAATTAATATGCCTTTTTCTCTTAAAGGGCTTACAAATAATTAATAGTAAATAGTAATATTATTATTATTATTTATATTAAAAAAATATATATTATAAAATAAAAAATATGTCACAAAAGGGAATCGTAGCCAGACCTTCTGCGTTGTATACATATAATATCATTCTAACCACTATACCACCTAACCGATTTTATTATTTATATATTATTACTAAGAGTGTAAATAGTTTTGATTTATTTATAAATATAATTATAATAGATTTATAATTCATGATATAACATGTTACCTATTATTGTGGTATCTTATTATACACATATTATTTATTATATATAGAAACTATATTGATATCCTAATAATTGTAATAGTATAATTAATAGTTTACAACTGACTAACATAATTGTTATTAATATCTACTGTAAATATTTACTTATTTAATAAGATAGTATTATAATGTATAATATAATCCCTATGTAAATAATATTTTAATTAATAATTATTAAATAATTAAATTAGTAATTTGAAATTAAATGAAATTATGAAATAATTCAATATGTATAGAGTAGAGGCGCTGGAACGATTTTGAATGTCCGACCAATCAAAATAAATGTGGTTGTAAAAGTGGGGGGGGGACCAATACATATGATATCCCCCTAGATTTTAAAGTGGGGGGTACATATCCATAACTCATTATTTCAAAAATAATATGAGTAATATTACTTATTATTATATTAAATGAGTAAACAAATGAATTTATATATATATATATATATATATATATAGGTATATTACTCATTTTTAATTTATACACGAGTAATAGTACTCATATCTTTTTTATTATATAGAGTAATTTTACTCATATTACAATTGTACTCATATTTTATAGCATCTTTACTCATATTATTTAGCACTATGTGTAAAAGTACTAATTTATTTTTCTCAGTGTACGAATAAGTTAATTGACTTTAAATAAAGTTTATGAACCTATAGGTTCAAAAAGTTAAAAAAGTATACTTTTGTATAATAATATTAATTATAGAGAATTATCTATAGAATTCTAATCCTTTAAAGGTTAAAGCTTATACCAAACCTTAAAAGGTTCATAGTAAGTTATTATTATTATTATTATTATTATTATTATCATATACACTATATGATAGAGTATATAGTTATGCTTTATCATAAATAATGCTTGCTGTTTAAATATAATGTGTGTTCGTAATATTGATAACTCTACAAATCTTTAAGAAATGATTCATTGTGTACTAAATAATTAATAATAAGTTAACTATATTACATTTATTTACATTTTTAATTTAGATTCTTTAATCAGTTAATTTAAGTATTTGATACATTATATGTCATTTTATAGTCAATCCATCGTAATTTTAATAAATATTGATTTACCTGTTAATCGATTTTTATTTTTATGTATAATGTCTTTAATAAATAATAGTAATAATAATAATAATTGCTATTATAATAATAATAATAATAGTATTAATATTAACAATAGTTATAACATTTTATAACTAATTTACAATATATTTCATTTATATTTTCGATTATTGTTAAATTATATTTACGGTGAGGTGTAAAGTTGATTTTCTTTATTTTGTTGTTTTACTATTATTCTTTGTTTATTTCAATTAATTATGTTATATTTATTATATATGTATTACTATTAGTAACTTACTAATACAAAGGGATTTGCTAATACTATGAATGAATGAATGAAATCAGTTTACAGACATACCACATATCATACTTCGATTTTTTGTTGAGGATCAGTGAAAGCCTAGGCTTTATTTGGTCGATATGTGTTTATGTTCTGATGTAGTGTCACTATATATATATATGTTTACAAAATAGCAATCAATAAATAGTATCACCAAATCCCTATAAATAGTAATACCAAAGGGCTCTGGTATTACTATTAATATAACTACTAAAATAGTCACGTGGGTTAATTATTTATTTAGTTCATAATATTGTAAAATATAACTTTACATAATGAATAACAATATCCCTGAATGATATAACACGATACATGTTGTCCTATTTAGAGGAATTTGGTACCACTATACGAATAATAATAATAATAACAACAATACGCCCACTCCAATACGCCCACTCTATAAATAGACTGATGTCCTATAGGGCACGAAGTCGCGTTATGAATACGTTATATATTTATTATTATACTGATAGAGTTTATACAAACTCATAGTGTATATTAATATATAAACTATATATATATATATATATATAATCTATATATATATATATATATATATATATATATATATATATATATATATATTATACATCGGCGTTAGTTAATTGATTAATCATATCATATATATATATATATATATATATATATATATATATATACATATATAATACACATACTTACGTATTTATTTAAATATATTTGTATATTACTAAGTAATACATTTGTATATTCTTAATTAGATAGCTCTTATACAACATTTCGATATGTATGGATATATTGTTATTGTTATTGTTATTGTTATTTTTATTTGGTGGAGTCCTTTCATCCCATCCAGGAACTTAGATGAAGTTTTCACTGATAACCATATATGGCTCTAATGTCCCTTCGAAGCCGCTCTCATGTTAAGGAATCCATGGTTTTAACGAGAGCTGATCATTTATTTATACAAAATTATATAAGATCACTTCTAAATAATATTTTAAGACCCATTTTATAAAATTAATTAATGGTCCGGACGAGGCGCGAACCCGTGTCCTAATGATTGTGTGTCTGACTCCCTTAGCCATGAGCCATACAGGCAGTTATGTAGAAAGATATAAAGTTATATATATATAGAATAATCATATATATAGAAAGATATAAATTTATTTTAATGAAACAAAAAAAGTATTATTTTATATATATATATAAAATCTTAATAATAAATAGTAATTGATTTACATGGGCCGACAAAAAAAAATCCCTATAGGCTTTATTTTAGTAAATATTTTATTAGTATACTATATATACTCTATGGGTCACACCAACAAGAAACATCCTACCTAGTTGATGATTGTATGTTCTTTGTATATTTTACTCGTCACCTTCACGATATCCTCTCATTATTGTATTATATGCTATAGCATATAATATATAAAGAACATACAATCGACTACTATAGTACACATTTGTATAGTATACATTTTAAATTTGTCGTATTTCGGACTGCGAACTGTGCTTATAAAGCAATCGGCAGACGGTCGTCCATATATTTGATGTTAATGTTTCAAATTAAATAAATGGGTTTTCGTAGTTTCTTGAAGTTTGTAGTTGATGGTATAGTACGGATGGATGTATTGATAGTGTTACAGGTCTCCTGGAACATACCTGGACCAGGAGTATGGGAGTATAGTAGTAGAAGGTGTCGGGATGATCAGACCCACATGGGATGGGTCAGTTCCCAATGGACGCGACAGTCCCTATAAGATGGATTGGCATCTCATAAAGCCTATAGACTTTGTCAGATGCCAATACACATCAATGTCTATCTATAGAGCCATCGATACCCACAAATCAGATACTACCGTCTCAAACACAATGACCCAATTTAAATATAAAATTAAATTATGGAAATTAAAACCAAATAACTAAACAAATATGCAAATTGAGACAATAATACAATAATAAAAATAAATGAGATTATTAGATATATGGAAATATATATGATTTAATCCGTGAGGATGACTTAATATGCTTTAGGAAAGTGACTCACAAATGAGGAGGATAGACATATAAGAAGCGAATACGTCACTATATTTCCAGTTTATGGAGGAGGTGCATCTGTACTCGAAAGGTCACATTTTCATCATGGTCGAGGTTATTCCTGTATGTATCAATGATAGATGGTACGTCACTCTACACGCATGTATTCACTATAGTGAATATAGTACACTGTTAAAAAGTAGTGTACAGCGAGCGCCTTATTTAGGATGTAAGTAGTGTCCCCATAGCCGTACCCTATATATAGGGTAACTATAATTAGGATACAATTTGAATAAATATGATCAGTACCCTAAAAATGATCAAACTGTACCCTAAATAATGTTAGCTGGTTGTACCCTAATTATATGACACCGTGTACCCTAATGCAATTGTATGATGTGTACCATAATTGAATTGCATGATATGTAAATATAATAATCACGTACCCTAATATTTAACATTGCTATACCCTAATATATATATATATATATATATATATATATATATATATAGTGTACCCTATTGTATTTAACAGTCATGCACCCTAATATTCAACACATATGTACCCTACAAACATATATATTGTACCCTAGTAAGTTTAAAAGTCGTGTACCCTATGTAGGGTACATGGTAAATTGTTGGTGATATTTTAACGATCTGTACCCTATAAATTGAAGTCGCTGTACTCTAATTTTTAACAATGTATATAGTAAATATATATATTGTATGTGATAATCATATCATTCAGTAAACTATATGTATATGATAACTGTTATTTATGTATACATATAAACTAATACACACATACACGAACACATATATATATATATATATATATATATATATATATATATATATATATACAAGCAGTAGGACACGTGTTCGAGCCTCATCCGCCGTTAATTAATTTTATAAAATGGACCTTAACATATTATATAGAAGTGATCTTATATAATTATTTATAAATAAATGATCGGATTTCGTTAAAAATGGATGCCTTAACACAAGAGCGGTTTCGAAGGGATATTAGAACCATATATGGGCATAAGTGTAAACTTCATCTAAGTTTCTGGATGGGATGAAAGGACTCCACCAAATAATAATAACGATAATAATATGATGATAATGATGATGATGATGAAATAAGGGCATGTATTAGGCACCGTTACAAAATGATAACACTCCACATAAATGCACGTATACTAAATAATAATAATAATACAAATCAACAACCACAAAAAACGAACAACTAACGGAACAAAGTGGAAGTAATAAGAAAGAAATATAAAAGATAATAATACTATAATAACATCAGATAGGTATATATGACTTAAGTTGAGTATTGGAGGATGTGGGAGATTGAATGTATTTTATAGATGAATGGAGTACATTCCAAATAGATGGGAATGAGCTTTTCTGGAATTTAAGGGAGGATGACTGTGGGAGAACGAGATGTATACTGAATATGAACGCGTATATATATATTTATATATATATATATATTTATATAATTTTTTATCAATAACATTTTACGAGAAAGATAAATCAATATAGTTTTAGAGCACCCTAATAAATAAATAATTAGCTTTATATATATATATATATATATATATATATATATATATATTTGTTTAGTGATATTTCTATTATATAATGAACTAACCCTATGTAAGACAAATATATGAAGACACACTTATATATAGCATATATTATATACTCTATATATATTTAAAAAAATGTATATAGGAAAAAAATCCTATATATATTTTTTATGTTCATTTTGTTTGTTTTTATTCGTTCGTTACGATATCTAGCAGCGAGGGCGAATTATCATACATATGATTCGATGTAAACTAAACCATTTGGAATATTCATTCATGTATATATATATATATATATATATATATATATATATATATATATCTTATAATAGTGGTAGTGGTATTTTATAAAATATTAATATAATATTTAAATTAAACAACGACTATTGTTGAGAGAATTAATCTATTTATCTAATTAAATTAAATTTGATAATATATAAATTAACGAAAATAAATGTCAATTAAATCTATATTTTAATTTCAATTGATATGAATATATTTTTAATTAACATCAATTTATATAAATAATTATGAAAATAAATACTATTTTTAATAATATTATATACTAATATTATTATATGATGTGATAAATATGATTATATTTTAACACTAATTTAATTATAAAATTCTCGTATGGCGGTAATAATATATAAAATATATTGTATACAATACTACAATTAAAACTACTATACTTGTATAGTATACGCATACGTACAACGTGGTGAAAACGAAGTTAATGTGTTAATGGGTTTAAGGCATGTAGGTATGTATTTCCAAAGGGGGCTGGTGAAAACGGAATAGCGAAGCTAATGCTATAGCATTAGCTTCGCTATTTTAGCTTTGCTAATATAGTAGTAACGTTAACATTATATATATATAGTATATGATAATATCATAATTATATACTATTGTATATGATAGTAATATATTACAATGAATGTATACATTTAAAATCGTTATTATAATTTATAAACGTAAACGCATGCATGCGTATTACTTAGATCTACGTAATATTGCGTTTACTGCCCGCACACTCCACTGTGCATGGTATACCACACATATATATATATATATATATATATATATATATATATATATATATATATATATATATATATATATATATATATGATAAATAATATATAATATATACTATATATATATATTATAGAGTAAACATCATATATAATGTATGTAAACATAATTCGTAATCATAAACAAATAGACCTACATATACATATTGTTTATAAATAGATATTAATACAGATTAGCAGTATTACTTCTTTAATCTAATGTATATTTACTATATATAGTAATATAATATATAATATTAAGATTTTATTAAATAAATAGATAATATTATAAAAGATTTTTCTAAGGAAAATTATTCGCAAAATATTTTCTATTATAATATATTATATATTATATAGATATTAAATCTATGATTATGTTTATACGTGGTATAGTTAGCAATACAAGTATACCACCTTGGCTCACACATTCGAGGAAACAATATTAATATAATAATAATAAAATATCATAAGACAACGGTGTAAAGCAGTTTCAGGTAATATATATATATGACCCCGTATGTGTTAATACTATTAACTTATTAGGTTACTAGTTAGAATAATCAACAATTAATCGCATATTGAATTCAATCGCATATTTAAATATATTTCACATGTATACATAAAATAAAGATAAAAGTAAAAATATATATTATATATATGATACAAATAAATAAAATATATAATAAAATATAATGAAATTTATCATGTAACTAAATGTAATCATCATATAATAATGTAAGCATGTAATAATATAAATATATAATAACATTATAAAATTAAAAGCAAAGAAATATATTAAGCATTAAAATAACATAAAGTAAAATATAAAATAGAGGAATTAAATATGAGATAGCTAATATTTAAAAGTAAAAGAAACAAGAGAAAAATAAAAAATATATATATTATCTAATATATAGGTTAACAATATTGAAAATACATACAGAAAAATATACAACCTGAAGTAAATTTATTTTATGTTAAAAAATGTAAAAATAAAATAAAATCTAATAGAATCATAATCTCATATAAATAATTGTAATTTAATATATATATATATATATATATATATATACACACATATATATATACATATGTGTGTGTATATTTATATAACTAAACAATTAATTAAGCATGCCACGAGTATGGCGCAGAAATATCATATTTAGGGATATATTTATTGGTTTACGCAGACTTTATTATATTACGTGCATTCGCTGCGGCGGCAGCTATGTTTATTAAATAATAGCAAGGACATATGATAATAGGCTGGTAGCGACTATTACGCAATCTATTACGTAATAGTAAATGTTACGCAATATATATATATATATATATATATGTATATATATAATAATAATATCAGAATATCTATAGTTAGAATAAGACTCGATGATAAAATAAATACATACATATACACATTTATTGATTGTCTTATTTTATTATATATATATATATATATATATATATATATATATATATATATATTCTGGGGTCTATGGATCATGATCCACTGCAGTGGGACAACCAAAAGCTAGTAAGCCAGAGTTCCCGTATTCGACTCTATAGAGCTGCCAATATCTGCCTATTGGCAGTTATTGTTTTCTCATGTGTTTATCAATATCTAACAAACAAGAAAATGAATCAAAACACAAGAAAAAAATATGTTACTATTTGTATTGTATTGTCCGAGGCCCCTCAAAGTAACATGTTTTTCTTGTGTTTTGATTCATTTTCTTGTTTGTTATTTACTTGTTAGTCATATATGACTTCATGAGGAGTCCATTTGTATTGTTCTAATTTTAATTTCTAATTCAAATTCCACTATATCAATGCAGTATGTAGTATATAACATTCCACCATATCAATGCATACTGTAGTATATAATAATCCTATATATAACGTATTATTGTTGTCTGTGGTATATTCAATTTATATTATTATTAAATTATTATCCTATTACTATTATTTTATTATTAGTTTCTTCCCGCACGAGCGAAGGGGTCTACATGACCCTATTCTAGTTCATAATAAACCTAATATTATCATTATATTAAATATATATATTTGTGATTTGAATAAATAAATATTATTATATGGTGTATTATATACCTATATATATAAAGAATATGCATCAGATGTACGATGTAGAATATACGTTATGCCGAATGAACGAATTCGTTTATCGTCATGTATACACTTCTATAGAAGTGATGTTATTATAATAGTATACTATACTATATATAGTACTATAGTACTATATATAGTATATATACTATGATAATAAGTTTATAGTTTTTAGTTATATTAAAAAAAAATACTATATGTATATTTTTAAGCAGTTTTAATTTAATTATATATATTTAATTTCGCACTATTTAAATATACATACCTATTAATCATAATTATCAAGGCTTTCGAGTTTATTATATATATGTATATATATATAATTATAATATACATATAGTATACATATATGAATACCATATAATCATCATAATGCTATGTGTTTCTTAAGCACTAAAAGTAGACCCCTTCAATGAAGGGCCATCATTCGGAGAAAATAATAATAAAATAATAATAAAAAAATATGTATATATACATGTATACATGGAAAACAGTTGCCGATAAAATGTTGGAAATACAAATAACTTGAAGATAAAATGTAGGAATTACATATAATTTAAAGAAGATAAAAGGAGTAACAAATATAGAATAAAGAAATATTTTTTGGATTCGCAAACGAGACATAATAGAAAGTATTGTATACCTATATCACCTGCTGAATTATACTACTATAGTAGTATATATATAGTAGTGTATATATATATATATATATATATATATAGTAAAATATTCTATATAATACTAAGTATTCAATACTTTAAAAACATACATATTATATAATATATACAGTATATTATAATCATAAGGTAATGCGTTATTTCCAATAAATATAATATAAACTATAGTAAGCATTTGTATCTGGGTTAATAACCGGCTGTTATATTACTTTATATATAAGTATATACAGTCAACTCTCGGTAAGTCGGACTACGGATAAGTCAGACTTCTCGATAAGTCGGACACATTTAGTTGGTTTGGTTGGATGTTATCTAGTTCCATGTTAAATAAATCGGATAAGTCGGATAAGTTGGAATGGATAAGTCGGACTTTTCTATAAGTCGTACACATATTATAGTCATTTTTATGATTTTTATACTGGATAAGTAGGACTTTTATAAATTTTCAGAAATGTTTACTTTAAATAATGAATATTATAATTTTTGTAAGTAATATTATTGAATATATTATGTATACAACATTTTATGTTGTTGATTGTTGCATAATTCCATATTTCAGTAACCATTTAACTCGCGCTGCGCATTTAATTAAATTAAACATTAATGTCTTATTTGCATGATAATCTTAATATCGGATAAGTCGGATATCTCGCTAAGTCGGACACTTTTCCCGGTCCCTTGCGAGTCCGACTTATCGGGAGTTGACTGTATATATATACTTATAACTTAATAGTGTTTCATTATTATGCAATATTGAATTGCGATTTTAATAAACCAATTTTAATATATTTCTTATATATATAAAATATTTGATAAATATACATACACCACGAACATATATGTATGTGTGCCGTGTGCCTTAAGTGCATATCATGTAACACGAACACCGCACCGACATTCGCACTTTGTGCCGCACTCTTCCGGATACGGCCAAACAATATATATGCACGTAATATGGTTACGTCAAGCATGGTTATGTCATCGTGTCCGTATTGTTCTATCTCCATCTCGCTGGCTGCCTCTCTTCCTGCCTCTCTTAATTCCCCTGCCTCCTCGTCGTCGTAATTAAGAAACGGCACGGCAATACACGGTCGCTTTCACGTAGTACATGCGGTGCATCATGTACTCTACTGTACATTACATATATACATATATATATATATATACATGTATATATAAATATATATATATATATATATGTATATATGCATATATATATATATATATATATATATATATATATATATACGTAGTCAATACACACGTCATGCGCACGTCATGCGCACGACATGCGTATACGCGACATGCGTATATATTGTATACAATGTACGTCGTACATCAGTATACTGATGTGTATACTATAGTATATACACACAACCACGTATACGCATACACTCACACACGGCGCGCATGTACATACGTGTACCACGTCGTACAGTGTACGCACCCGTATTAACAACACGGTAATTCGGGGACATATGTTTACACCTTTAGTGGTTACAGATGCGTTATGCTTTCCCATAAATCATATATATATATAAATATATATAATACCGATACAATATAGGTAATTTAACATATAACAACTATGTATTTATTTTTGTATCAATACATTTCCATTATTTTTTTTTCTATAGAAAATTAAATATATATATATATATATAATCATATGTGATTCTATATACATAAATATAATGAATTATTATTTACAAATTATTTATTTTAATTTCTACTTTTTATATTAATCTATTATATTTACGTATACAATTTAAATAGTTAATTATTTATTATATTGTATCGGTGTAAATTTATATATTTATTTGATAAATTATAATATATAACATATATATATATATATTTATAAATTATAATAAATTTAATAACTATCAGTTTTAAATTATAAGTTATAATTTATAACTTATAATATGTAGGAGAATAATATAATTATAATATATAAGTCTATGACAATAATATTCTCCGATCTAAATAATATATATATATATATATATAATAAATAAATGATATTAACGAATTCGTATCAATATTGTGTAGACTGAGTAAGTAGGTCCAGATTATATATTATATATATACAACATATAAGTATACCTATTTAAATAGACTATAGTCTTGTATACAGTATGCTTACTACCCGGGTTTTAATAATATAGTTTATAAACTGTATACATAAAAAATATATAACAAAAATTTATACATATATGAAAAAATATCATATAGTTTATAAGACATTATATATAATTATATATATTATAATATATAAATTATAGCTATATTTTACGGGCACCGTCTCGAATAATTGTCATATATTTGTCATATATCTATAGACAGATTACATATATTTAATAAGAAATTATATTATTGTTATTTATAAATTTGTTGTTAAGTATTTTCATCCCATCTATATATATATATATATATCTATATATATACATATAAACATATATGGTTATCACTGTGAGTTAGGTGTATTTGTTATTTATAACAATCTGCCTGTACTGTACAGTGTACATCCCGCAGGCATGGGTTCAGTACATGTCTTTGCATCCGATCTCAGGTTAACGCATCACGTGTTAACTAATACAATAATCATGTATATATATATATATATATATATATATATATATATATATATATATACATTAAGTATACATTAGGTAAATTAAGTATACGTAAAGTGTGAGTTATAAAGAGAAGTTGATATTACAACATAAATAAGTAATACGATATTAGTAATATATAGAATAACAACTCGTGGTAACGCATAACCACTGTTACGTGCGGCGCAGAACTGAACAATCCGCGATGCAATTATTACTTCGGATTGCGGACCGTATCGAAAGTTGAGAAATCTAATGAAAACTCAATGACAATTTATACGAAATCGCGAATAATGACAAAATATAATCACCAAACACAAACACTAATACTGATACGCATGCGTCTATAGTGCTAATTAGCCTACTAATTGTATTTACCTACATGTAACGGTATCACGAATAAAAGTCATTGGTTATATAAGTATTTAATAAAAGCTGAACATGTTGATTATTAGTGACATCGGGTTACATATTAATGGGTTAATGATCATATTTAATAAAATAATACGCTATTGTATACGTATTTATGTTGTCTATAGATGTCTATATATAGACATTATTTATTATTTCTTTATGAAAATTAGATTTTCATATATATTTATCAGTAATACTTATCAGTTAGATCGTTTTAATGAAACTGTTAGCATAGTATTAATATATATATATATATACTATTATATACATTATAATTATTAACATAATTGTTAACGCTAACTGTTAAACGCGAAGGTGCACCTCGGGAACTGCATGTCAAATGTGGCGAATACGGCAAATATAGTTAGTTATACGCGTTTTAAGATTGTTACGTTTTATTATAAAAACGGTGACATGAATGCTGGAAATCACTGGATTGATAAAATAATCATGTATATGTAACATTACAATTTGTATACCATCTTATTAATTCACACTACAACTAAATATGCAATATATATATATATATACCCAGCACATTTTTTTGTTTTTTGTCCGTGTTTTACCTCGTGTAAAAGCTGGAAATTTTACACGATTTTTGAAATTTTACTCGGTAAAAATTTAAAAAATAATTATAAGTTAATATATGATATAGAAATAAATCGTTAATTAGATATAATAATATATTTACATTTATTATACAATAAAATAATTGTTTTATATAAATATCAATACATTTGTAAGGTGAATAATGTACGTGTTTTACACTGACTAAATATCCGTGTTTTACACGGACAAATGTCCGTGTATTACACCGAAATAAATCACTATATCTAAAAATAAGTAATATAGTTTAATTTAACATATGTTTTATAATAGAAGTAATTATAATCTTTATTATAGAGTATCTAAATAAATAATATATAATAAAATACAAAATATTAAAAAAAAATATGTAATGTTCGTGTAAATCACAGACTAAATGTCCGTGCTTTACACAGAATAAATATCCATGTATTACACTAACAACATTTCCGTGTATTACACCGACATAAATCACTATATATATAAATAAATAATATAGTTTAATTTAACATAAGTTGTAGAATAGTATTAATTCTATTCTTTATTATAGAGTATTTAAATTAATAAAATTAAAAACAAAATTAAAAATGTGTGTATTGGTCGTGTAAATCAAAGACTACATGGCCGTGTTTTATATAGACTAAATATCCGTATATTACACTAACAAAAATATCCGTGTATTACACGGATATTTTGTCACTATAATACAGGGTTCCATTATTTTCGGTAAAAACCTGTTTTTACCGGGCAAAACCGGTAATAACCGGTAAAAACCTATCTCTACCATGTTAATTTACGGTAAAAACCGGTAATTACCGGTAAAAACCTAGTACTCATAAAATATAATACCTTTAAAAAAAAAATTATATTGAAATTTAAAGTAATATTGATTCATTTATATATAAATGTTATGGCTAATTAATCTAGCAGATTTATTTGAAAATTTGTCAACATTTGTCTGCTTTATTATGCCATTTATAGTACATTTATTATTTTAAATCCAACTGGATTTTGAGGTTTTCCACCCTTATATTGTAAAATTAACAAGTTGATGTAATTGGATATATTTTATAAATGAAATAAAATCATACTGTGTTATATATTCATAAAATTACATCCTTTTCATCCTTCTCTACCCCGTTTATCAGCACTCATGGTGTTCCACAAGGCTCCGTGCTTGGTCCTTTACTTTTTATTATTTATATTTTACCCATACAATCCATATTTCGTAAATATCCTTACATCCACTACCATCTCTTTGCAGATGATCTACAAATTTATACTTCTTTTCCCATTTCCTGTAACTCCAACTCAATTCAACTGTCTATTTTTAACTGCCTCATAGAACTTACTGACTGGTTCTCCCATAATTCCCTATCACTTAACATGACCAAAACTGACACCATAATTATCTCCAGACCTACCTACCCCCTAATCATCACCCACCCCTTTCTACTAGCCCTCCCTACATCACAATCCATAACAACTCTTGGTTTCACCATCAA
The DNA here is from genome assembly GCA_964019155.1 of Osedax fenrisi. NCBI lineage: Eukaryota > Metazoa > Annelida > Polychaeta > Sabellida > Siboglinidae > Osedax > Osedax fenrisi. Next base: position 24,268,985 of record OZ025244.1, on the reverse strand, counting down.
CTCCCACCTAGATTACTCTGACCACATATCTATAATGATTCGCAATGCCAACTATTTTCTTTACAATATTTGAAAATCACGTAATAAATTGACTTTTTCAATGACTAAAAGTCTAATACACTCGTCTTCAGTAAACTCATATACTGCTGCTCACTTTTATGCAATATACCCCTAAAGCTTATGCTTAAACTTGAGAAGATACAACGACGTGCTATACGCACCCTATATAAACTGAAGTTCTCTTCAATAGTATCAATATCGACTCTAATGCGATCACTCGGCTGGCTTAAGTTTAGATATCTCTGCAGGTACAGACTACTATGTATCACCCATAAGGTGATACATCTTAGATCTCCCGAGTACCTAACTGACTTGATCAGTATGCATACCCTTAGTCGAGCTAGCAGGAAATGTCACACGATGAAAATTGTGCAACGCTCGACTATCTCTGCTCACTCTGAATCTGCTTTCTCTGTGGTAGCTCCAAAATACTGGAATTCTCTACCATATGACATTAGGTGTTTGAAATCCTTGTCACTATTTAAATGTAAACTCTCCACGCACCTATTAACATTGTAACCTACCCTCCCTTTTCCTTTATTTTTATTGTACTTTATTTATTTTATTTTTGTTTCCTTCTCATGACGCCCATAACCACCACGTGATTTTGTAGTCAATAAAATATTTTAAAATAAATAAAAAACAATGAAAATATTACTAAATAGTTATACAGTATTGTAACAAATATTTGTAAAAACTATATTTAATTTCATATATATAAAAATAAATATTCTATTCAGTATTTATATATATATATATATATATATATATATATATAATTAACAATATATATAGATATATTTAATATATTTAATTAAATATCATAGTATAAAATCAAATAATGAATACATTCAAATAATTTCAATGAAAATATTATTAGTTATATTGTTTAATATATATATATTATTTTTTTACAATATTAAGTCCCTGTCACACCGAAAAAGTTGGCCGATTTTTCACCGATATCGTACGGATTTTTCTCTCTCTCTCTGTGCTACACCCCTACCGATATATCACCAATATATCATCGATATCGTAACAATATCACTATTCATCATTTCGAGATATCTCTAAATATTTAACTATTTCTCGACGATTTCGTTACTGCGCATATCGGTGAAAAATCGCTCGCTTTATTTGGTGTGAATGGGCTTTCCTTTTACTAATGCAAAAATAAATATATTATTATATTCAATATTTTATATATATATATATATTGACTTATTTACTCATTTATTTCAATATCATATTATTTATTTTAAAAATATTTTCTTTACATAGAGTCAAAATTAATAAAGTTTCTTTTTTAATATAAAAAATCTTATAATATTGATTTTAATGTAGTATTATTTAACTTTATAATTGTATATTATCTATTAAATATAAAATCTATAAATAATATATAATTGTAAATTATATAGACACTATTAGGTTTAATATAATATAGATAATATTATATTTAATTATATAGACAACACTAGGTTTTTACCATGGTAAAAACCTCTTTTTACCGGACAGGTTATTACCGGTTATTATCATAGGCGGTAATAACCTATGGAACACTGCTATAATATATTAATTTACAAATACGTTATTTATTTTAATATAGAAAAAATATACTATTTTACCTTTTCTTTATTTTGATATATCAAAATAAATTAAATCAATATATATATATTGATTTAATTTAGTAATAGCAAAGCCCCTTTAGGTTTTGGTAATAGTGTACATTACTTATCAATTATTATTTTAATGTATATTTAGGTTAATATTATGTATTTAATAAATAAAGTTACTATTTTAAAATCATAAATTATTTAAGTATTTATGGTTTTTTAAAATCATCATAATTTCATTTAAGTATTTATGGTTTTTTAAAATCATCATAATTTCATTTAATTGTCAACTTAAACAATTATTATAATCATAATTATATTGATAATTAAGATAATAAATTTGAAATAATATTATAATGATTACTCATTATTGAATATTGAAACATTGTATTTAATATTCCAAATATTATTATTATTAAACTTATGTTTTAAATATAACCTATATGTAAAGCAATAGTACATATAGAATTATAAGCGTATCAATAATATAAGATGTTCTTCAGAATATTGAATATTTGTCAGTGTAATACACGAATTTTCTCACACACAAATTTAGTGGGTATATATATATTGATATTATATACGATCATATTGAGTTACAGAGGTTACCTCTATATATATAGATATATTATTATTATTATATATATATATAATTTAAATAAATAAACATGAGAGATTTACAGCAATATTACATAATAATTAGATTTATGATGTACAATTATTACATAATATATCGTTCCGGTGCAGCATCTCGTTGATTTACGGGAAACACTCGCGATTAAATGCAATAGTTCAAGCCTATTATAACTGTAGTGCTTACTTATACCATTGTTTGAAGTGTGTTTATAATACAATTATTAGTTATTCGTATAGCATCGTTATTTAGGCTGCACAATACGTATCCCAATACAACACAACTATACATATTCCATAACTACTCTATAGAGTATACTTGTAGGTATGTACAAATATATTTGTATTTTTTGCAAACAACATGATCATACATTATTATATATTAGAAATCCACTATTTAACACTATATACGATACGGTTATGTGTTATAATTATTAATTTTCTATAATGTTGTATATAACACATTTCGATAATTTAGCGTACACTGGATTGCCGTTTACTTATAAGTGTTCCGTATTATAGCTTATGATATACAACCTGTATAGCGCGATGAACGCGTTATTAATTATCAAACTTATTTCAGGTGCGATCCTAGGCAAATTTAGACATAGGTCTAAATACATTAAGTTGATCGTAGATATACCTGTTATAACATGAGTTATCGATAAATCTCGTAATCGTATACCATACAATATCAAAGGTATCGTGGTAAAAGGCTTCTATTACTTAAATAATTAATTTGTTGTTGTTTTTATCATTTTTAATATAAACTATTGTATTGATACCAGTCTTACGCACGCCCCTTACACACGCCCATTTGACACGCCCCTCTGTCAACCATTACCCAGCCCTACTATAGTATCAATTATTACCTGACATTACTATATATTGTATCCGAATAGCTAACGGCATGATATGGCATTACTATAGTGCTGTTTAGCTATAGGCATACATTAGCGTTACTAGGCAATACACAGCTTCGACCGTGATGTTGATTACTGTAATATGTTACACCTTCTAATATTATATAATAATGATATATACATATATTACTATTATAATAGTCATTATCTATATATTGGTTTAGGTTTATCTTCATTTTATAATATATTATGTGCGTATACGCATTATAATCAAATGTTACTGTCTCCTTGCACTAGTGATCATAACTTTATTTTCTATAATCAATTAGCTAATGACAAATACTTGTATATCGAGATAATAGAAGTTACTTCATATAAATAAATATTACGAAAATAATCTTATAAATAAATAAAACTCCTAACTATATATAGTACAGTATATATATATATATATATACATATATATATATATATATATATATATATATATATATATATATACTATAGTATATATACATTGTTATTGTTATTCTTTATTTGGTGGAGTCTTTCATACCATCCAGGAACTTAGATGAAGTTTTCACTTATAACCATATATGGCTCTAATGTCCCTTCGAAGCCGCTCTCATGTTAAGGCATCCATGGTTTTAACGAGAGCCGATCATTTATTTATACACCATTATATAAGATCACTTCAAAATAGTATTTCAAGACCCATTTTATAAAATTAATTAATGGTCCGGACGAGGGTCGAGCCCGTGTACTACTGCTTTGGTGTCTGACGCCTTAGCCACTGAGCCACACATGCAGTTTTAAATATATATATATATACTATAGTATATATATATATATATATATATATATAATAATAATAATAATACAATCAGATTTGGCAATTAACTGGGTGAAGGAAGAAGCAGAGATTATGTCAGTGAGTCTTTCACCCATTTAAGATTACGAGGAGAGAAAAAATCATATAGGAATATAATTAAAAACAAGAAATAGTAGTATAATAAATAGAGAACAAATTCAAATATTAAAATAAATCATCAACTCATAAAGCATAAACATCCATATATGGATACTATAGTATATAAACTTTCCGAATATGCATATTGATAAACCCATGGGTTCATCAAGTCCAAAACCTTAGGGAATATATACTTGCGAATAGTATATACACTGGTAACATTTGGAGCCAGTAAATTCATTCATGAATGCATACTACCTGATATAAAATATGACAAATTTGTGAATTAATAAGAGTCAACGAAATATAAAAAAAATAAATTCCATCATTGTTCTACCTCTTAAATATAAATATATAAAATTTTATAAACGAAAAAATTAATTAAAATTAATACAATTATAAATAGTAACTAATTTATAAGTTTATTTTCTTTATAAAGAGCAGAACATGATTTAGATAAAATATTAAACATAAAATAATATTATTACAAAACTCCTCGTTATCTAATCATAATTTAAAAATATATAAAATAGATACAAAAATAATAAAAATATATTAAAAAATTATAATAGGAATAAAACTATACAACTAAATTATTAATAAACATAAAACACCTTAAATTAAAAAAAATGAAAAATAAAATAATAATAATAATAATAATAATAATAATAATAATAATAATAATAATAGTATATAATATACTATTATAATACAAATAAGTCAGTTACAATTTTCAATAAGTAATTTTAAAAGTAAATTATATTATAAGTCATATAAAAGTTTAATATAATTATGGCATGACTCATGAGTCAGCTAATAGTTAAAATCATAGTTTTATAAGTTTATTTAAAAAGTAATAATATTAATATTTTCATGTCTAATTAAAAGTTACAAATATAAATTTAAAAGGATAATTAAAAATGTAATGGTAATTATTCAATAAATATGTTTTCTAAATATTTTTAAATGAATTAAAATTGAATATCTTTCTTATAGAATTATCTAAGTTATTCCATAGTCTAGGACCTGTGATAGATAAACAGAAATATTTTCTATATGTCCTAATTTTAAATCTATGAAATACATATGTAATTTAATTGAAATCATTTATGCAAATTAAACGGTATAGATTATTAATATATATTATAATAGATTTTTCATGGGCACATTAACTTTACAGTTTACATAAACTTCATGGTATTCATTTTGACGAGATCATAAAATTGTAATGACTTGAGAATAATACAAAAGTTGAATATATATATATATATATATTATAGTTTATATAAATCCTTACCGGATGTTAAACTTTAAATGATAATAACTTTCATCCATACGTTATGGGAAGTAACATAACAAAGTCGTGCTACATGCACTATTGGTGTTAGGTAGTATGATATAGTAACCGATAATTTACTAATAGTAGATTACATATGTCATATAATAACTTACTATATGTATGGTATATATATATATATATATATATATATATATATATATATCTGATACATATATAATCACCATATCTAGTAGTCATCAGTAGTTATACTATCCATAGATTGAATGAAAACAACTATACTTTAGCCTACTTAATACTCACAAACTATAGACTGACTTAACGAAACGTGCTTAAGCATCAACGTGCGTGCGCACGACATGTAGCGCACGTGTGTATGTGTGTGTGTGTATGTGTGTGAGTGTAAAACTAAACAATATCTTGTTTTGTTCATCATTGATTATAATCAATTAATAATTATTAATCATTGTAACTCTTAGTACGACCTTATAACGCGTATATACACTGCCAGTATGATAGGGTATACGTTATTACGTGAAATATGCATTCGATAACATTCTATTCATAGGTATATTATAGTATACACACACATACACACACACACACACACATATATATATATATATATATATATATATATATTATATATATATGCATATTAGTGATTTAATATAAACGGTATTAATGGCTATAAAGAAGGGGAATAATGTGCGATGAACTCACATAGAATGTATCTATAGTCTGGCGATCTGTGGCGGCCATTATCTCCTATTATCGCCCATAACCACCACTACTGTCCACTCTTACTATCGCCCACTACTATACTATAATACTACTTCCCACTACTACTACTACTTCCCACCACTACTTACTACATACACTGACTACCACTACTACAACTTACTACTATAGTATACTACAACGTAATACTACTGCCCACACCACATACCAACACTACTACTACCCATAACTAAATGTTATTACCCTCTCTATTGGCCACCACCCCTGTAAATATAACTCTAAGTAGGCTTAGAATCCTAGTATCTATAGAACCAGGTCCGAGTTGACCACCCATTGACCATAAATGTAGTAGTGGGGATGTAGTGGTAGCTGTAGTGGTGGCTGTAGTGGTGGCTGTAGTGGTGGCTGTAGTGGTGTATGTAGTGGTGGCTGTAGTGGTGGCTGTAGTGGTGGCTGTAGTGGTGGCTGTAGTGGTGGCTGTAGTGGTGGCTGTAGTGGTGGCTGTAGTGGTGGCTGTAGTGGTGGCTGTAGTGGTGGCTGTAGTGGTGGCTGTAGTGGTGGATGTAGTGGTGGCTGTAGTGGTGTATGTAGTGGTGGCTGCAGTGGTGTCTGTAGTGGTGGCTGTAGTGTATATTACAGTTTATACCGTAACGATATCCATGCATACATAAATAATGCTTATTACGTAACCCATCATGTATACATGCAGCAGCAGCAGCGGTATGTCAATTCGGTAGATTATGATGTATTGTACAGGTTGTGATGATCACTTACACACTTACACACACACGTACAATGTACGTCGTACAATGTACGTCGTACATACACAAGCACACTTACATACACTCATACACACACACACACTTACACACACAATGGTGTGAGCGAACACATAAACAAGTGCCGCGCACGACGTAGTGATGCTGGCATTTATTTTGTATATAAATATATTCACATAATACGTTATTATTAATAACACACTAAGGGTGTGTTTTTCGTCATCCAGCTACGCACAACGCGCAACATCGAATTTTACAAAGTGTTTTTCGTCAACCATTCGTCGAACTTCGTCGAACTTCGTCGATCATCATATAATTATTGGTAAATATATGCGCGCATACCTAAAAATAGCAATACCGTTATGATTGTGACGTATTTTATGACTCAGCTCATGTGCGGAGCTTCAAATGCGTGCGACGCCGTACGTTCTAGAATTCAAATTCAATGAAGAACTGCGCGGATAGGAATAAAAGGTGTATCGGCGAAGTTAGCTGTTCGGCGAACGCTGTCCGATATCTCGTACAAGTTTACATGTAGTGAATAGGGCTTTGTAAAATTCGATGTCGCGCGTTGTGCGTAGCTGGATGACGAAAAACACACCCTAACATAATGTGTTCCACGCAGACCGTGCGAATCACAGTGTGCGTTGTACAGTATATATGTACACACAAACACACACACACACATATATATATATATATATATATATATATATATAAAAACAAACATTTAATACATAATATTTATCTATCTCATAATGAGGCTGAATAATAACGAATTGGACATGGTGCGAACCGCACCAGTGTACGAGATGTTTATATATTTATGTAATATTAATATAATTTGTTGTAATTAATGTCAATTACTCCTTATGTTATATAATTACACATTTAATTAACGTCAATTACTGTATATTAACAATTACTATATATATTAAAATATATATAAAGAGTTTTATTATATAAATATATATATATATATATATCATATACTATATACTCTTATTATATCATTAATAATATATTATAATTATAAGTAAAAGTACATCCATTAGAGATACATTTATTCAATTTTTTGGATAGACCTAAATATATCGAATTACAATAATTAGTCGACGAAAATACCATTGCTTTAATTAGAATCGTAGTGAGGTCTTTGCTAATGAACTTTAAATGAAAATTTGCTTTCCTGCAAACAGTTGACATATGATCATCAAAATTCAATTTATTATCAATAGTAATACCAAGATATTTAATTTTTAGTGATGGAATAATTCTAATATTATCAATAAATATATCAGTGAAGTTATTAAAGTTATGCGGTAAGTTCAGTAATTCAGTTTTAGAAGTATTAAGTAGAAGTTTTTTCATAAGTAGCCATTTATTCACTTGATTGGCACATTCAACTAGCTCATTATTCATGACCAATCTACTATTAACAGAATAAATAAGAATATCATCAGCATAGAGATGAAATCTTAATGTTTTAAATGATTTGATAATATTAGTTATTGGGTTCAGATATATAGAGAATAGTAGTGGACCTAAGACGGATCCTTGCGGAACCCCGTACTTAAATGATTGAGATTTAGAATAAGAGTTATTGATCTTAACAGAAAAAGTTCTATTAGTGACAAATCCAATTAAGAAATCATGAGAAGTTGAAGATATACCAATGTCTAAAAGTCTATCTGAAAGGATATCAAAAGATAGCGTATCAAAAGCAGATGACAGATCTAGAAGTAGAATCTGAATTTTCTCATTTCTATCTAAAGATGTATATATATCTTACTACTACTACTACTACTACTACTACTACTACTACTACTACTACTACTACTACTACTACTACTACTACTACTACTACTACTACTACTACTACTACTACTACTACTACTACTACTACTACTACTACTACTACTACTACTACTACTACTACTACTACTACTACTACTACTACTACTACTACTACTACTACTACTACTACTACTACTACTACTACTACTACTACTACTACTACTACTACTACTACTACTACTACTACTACTATTACTACTATTACTACTACTACTACTACTACTACTACTACTACTACTACTACTACTACTACTACTACTACTACTACTACTACTACTACTACTACTACTACTACTACTACTACTACTACTACTACTACTACTACTACTACTACTACTACTACTACTACTACTACTACTACTACTACTACTACTACTACTACTACTACTACTACTACTACTACTACTACTACTACTACTACTACTACTACTACTACTACTACTACTACTACTACTACTAGCTCTTGTCTATATTATTAATTCCCTTCAGCGTGCATCCTTTAATAAACATAGCTCTGTGATCATACTATTAGATCTTTCAGCAGCATTCGATACCTTAGATCATAGCACTTTAATGTTAAGACTTCAGTCTATAGGTATAAATGGAACCGCTCTTGAATGGTTCAAATCATATCTTCAAAATAGATATTTTTCTATTCAGATTGATTCTCTGACATCCACACCTCGGTCAATCCATCATGGTGTACCGCAGGGATCTGTTCTCGGACCAATACTCTTCAATATATACATGATCCCAATATTTGATATTTTTAATAAATATCCAAATATTGGCTAC
>OZ025244.1:24226874-24254374 GCA_964019155.1 Osedax fenrisi | reverse complement strand
TATATATATATATATATAATTATAGTTATATGTCTACTTATATATCTATCTATTTCATTATCTATAGTTTCAGAAATTGATTGGAATAGCAACCAATATATATTATCTATTTTGTATCGTTACAGGCGAATATAGATATACAATGTATAGCACATGAAAGTATACTTTCCTGTATATATATATATGGGACGTGAGGGGGTTTTCGTCGATACAATTTGGCACTAGCTATAATAGTCAGTACTTCGTGTATATTGAATGTTAGTATATGATTTTAGGAATACTTATTAAAAAGATATTAATCTAATAAATAGCTATCTCGGATTTTTATAATATGATATCAAAATTATATATTATTAGTTTTAATACTACTGATAAATGTCGGTGAAATATAGTACGTGATGGGGTTTTGGTCGATAGTTCCGAATGTGTTAATACTTGTCGCCCTATATACTCAAATAATAAAATTTGAGTAAAATTAACTAATTTGAATATTTATTATAATGATATGATAATATATAATACACACATAATTTTAATTAATTATATTTTATATATTCAACATTTTACCATTACTTATACGCTATTTATTACAATAATATATCAGAAAATGCACTTTTTTTTATATAATTGATAATATTATTAAATATATTTCTTTCTTATAAATTTGTTCTTAAAATATTATAATATAGGTGACATTAACATAATACACAGTTTGTTAATCTAAAATATCTCAAATATCTACTACCGTTATAATTGTATTGGCATCGACCAAAACCACCGCACCGACCAAAACCCCCTCATATCCCATAGTCTAGTGTCTATTTCTTAGTGGTACAGTCTAAAGCTAGTAATCGAGATGTCCCGGATTCGGCTCCAGGCGGTTCTTATTTTTTCTCTTGTGTTTATTAAGAACTACATAAACATTAAATCAAAATACAAGAACAACAACATTTTACTATTTATTTTGTATTGTTCTGGCCCCTAACAGTTATTTATAACATGTACAAGTCTATGACTTCTTTATGGGTCCATTTATATCCTATATTTGTATTGTATTCGATATATATATATATACATATATATATATATATATATATATATATATATATATATATATATATATACGTGATTCAATGAATACATATTATTAGTATTATTATTATTATTATTATATATATAGCCTGGAGCCTAGGCATATGACAACATAACATACGTCTATTATGTTAATCTATATATACGGCTGTAATTTCAGTATATATATATATAGCGTACACGATAACATACGTATATTGATAATAAGGGATGACATTACAACCCAACCCGGCGCCTATAACAGTATATCCACAGCAGTTATTTAGTTAGCCTAACCGACGATATCCTTAACACTAATATAGTATTTCTATTTGTGTATGTATACATACTCAAATAAAACTATAGTTTTTATCAGTTTATATTGATATTTTTGTGTAACTATTACTTACTTACTTACTTTGATCCAGTGATAACTCGACTAAAGTACATCGTAACTAAAGATCTTGCAATTCCGTCCTTCCTGTCCATCATTAGTGTTCATCAATAATTCGTCTTCTTCTTCACAATCGTAGTCGTTTTTAAGATATCTATGCATATCTTGGGTTGTCTCCCTCTGTTACGAATACGGTTATTTTGATACCATACCATTAATTTGTGAGATAGTTCGTTAACGTGCCTTATGAAGTGTCCTGGTCGCAGTATTCTTTATTGTATTACCTCATAGATCTCTAGCCTTCAGCTATATATTGTCGTGTATTAGTGATCTTATATGTCTATGATATATGTGTGGCCATTATAGGTAGCCTGGTATAAAAGCCGTCAATTTGCTTATTCATTATGACGTCGATTGTACACCATTTTCTATTGTATAATAATATAGGTTCGATTGTTGCTTTGAAAGTTCTTATTTTCAGACTGTGTTACATTTTGGAGTTCCAGATTGATTTCATATTGTGTATTGCTTACCATGATCAAGCTTTGCGAATTTCAAAATCCTTTTGTGAGCTAGCCATGCCCCCATATTATAGTATTTCAAAATTTTAACATTGGTAATCAGCGTGCCATCTTTGTCTAGTATAATGTTGACCGGGATTGTGTGATTTAACATCATGAATTCGGTTTTATTTTCGTTCAGTTATAGACCAATGTTAGCGAATTCTGTTTTAATAGATGTTAGTAGTTGCTGAGCTTGTTCGAATTATTGTGATACAAGTGCTATATCATCTGCGTAACTGAGGTATGTTAGCTGTATTGCTGGATGTCGTCTCCCTTGTCGTAGTATTATCTCGAGTCAAAATTCTGCTTCTCGTCCTTCAATGGTTTATCGCATAGCGTAATCCAGTGTGATCACAAAGAGAAAAATCGCTAGTTTGTCACATTGCAATACTCCCTTTGATATGTGTAAGTGTTCGGTCTCTCCGTTAGGTGTTATAACTTTTGCGTAAGTGTATTTATACGTTAAATCGATCGCATGTATAATGTTGTTGAGTATACCGTATGATTCTAGTATACGGATCATTATTTATCTGTTGATACTGTCAAATTCCTTATTAAAATCGACAACAATTATAATAGCCTTGATAAAGCTAGCTTAAGATAGTAACTTTTCATTCCTTAATGTAAGCGTCTGCGAGCTAATATATATGAGATCGCAGATCTTCTAGGTATGAATCTATTCTGATTGGTATGTAGTATAGGGTTTATGTATGGTTGAATTCGATTTAGTATGCTTTTATTCGTTATGTTTGTGGCTATTACTGATAGTGCTATGACTCTGTAATTCACTGCTTCTTAAAGATCACTGTATTTGAGTAATGGAACAATGTTGCATATTAGCCATTGCGATTATATCTCTTATCGTACTAGTCTTGTCGTTCTTATCTTGATAGATAACTTGAGCATGGTGTCATATAAGTTGCCGAATTTGAGGATTTCTGGTACATTTCGTCGGTCCCTGAAGATTTACCATGTATTAGATTTACCTTTACCTTGCTATATTCTTCGGGTGTGAAAGGTCCAGTTTATATAGCGATGGTACTTTCACTGATAGTCTTGATATGTATGGAACTAGTTTCATGTTCCTGTCCCTCACCTAGTAGTTTTTTTAAAGTTTTCGTACCATTTGCTTACACGATCCTCCTTGTTGCTGGCCTTGATTTTCCCTATGTGTGGGTTTCTCCGTCCAGTCACTTTGTTAATTAACTTCCATCTCTCTGCATGTCTAGTTTGTTCATTAGATTGTTCAATAAGTTTGATGTTGGAGTTTAGAATTTCAGCTTTAATATTGTCGTATTATTCTAGTAGAAGTTGTGTAGCTTTAGATAGTTTTTCTAATGAATCATTTGTATTTAGAACGTAATATTCCTTATGTGCTGTTTGAACGACGTTTCTTAGTTCGCTAATGCTGCTGTCTTGGGAGATAACTTGTCGCGTAGTTTTATTTTCAAATGTATTAATGAGGATGAAGCCTCTTCATTGGCTTTTATGGTTCTCATATGCGTATGTGGCAGATGTGTTTATGGATTATGTGTTAAGATCGTTGTATAGGCGTTTTAATGTGTTTCTGTATTCTTTGCTAATTTTCGGAACCTTTAGTATGTATTTATGTGACTATTATGCATAGATTTATAGTATACATAGATTGGTAGTCACATGATTTTTCTTCAACATGCATGGTGCCTCGATTTAGGAAACTCAAGATGGCCGACCATCACATATAAACATATTTATAGTTTACCGTTTTAGTTATTAAAATACAAATCTATCCATATAAAGTATTATTTAATCAAATTAAATGTTGCAATTATATTGAAATATAAATATATAATTTAAATAAATATAAATGTTTGTTTTGATATAATTGAAACGCACTTTATAAGTGTATATAGAAAATAATCAAATGTATTTAAAAATCAATATTATTTGTTTGAATATATAAAAATCAATAGTATTTGTTTGAATATCTATAAAAATCAATATTATTTGTTTGAATATATATAGAAAAGAAATCAAATGAAAAAAAAATCAATATTATTTGTTTAAATATTTGTTATTAAATGCATGGGTTATATGATGGTGGCCATCTTAAGTTTTCTAAATTGAGGCACCATGTATGTTGAAGAATTTTACATTGGCGAGATATAGTAATACCGATGTAAAATACAAATCTATGCTATTATGTATGCGGAATCATTGTTATATGTTATTACATTATATGTTATACGTATATATGTGTGTGTAGCAGAATAACGTCTTATATATTTTTAATTAGTTATTTTGTTGTTATGTATTATGTAATAATTATAAATGTTGGTTTCGTATATATTGATTTTTGTGTTTTGTTAGTTAATGTTATTTAGTTTATTATATATTTTTAGTTAGTTATATTTTTTGTTTTGTATTATGGAATAATTATAAAAGTATAAATGTTGATTTCGTGTATATTGATTATTGTGTTTTTTTATTTAGTGTTATTTATTTTATTTAAATAGAATTGGTTGGACCAATAAACTTTCGCGTAGCAATAATATAATCTGAATTATATTAGATTAATAATATTATTTCATTTTTGATTATACCTTGGCACGTGGAGGTTTGTACAAAGTTAAATATTATAATATTCTATATTTTAATGTTGTATATATTATATATTAAAATTATATAGTAAACAGCATTAGTGTATGGTTTTGTTTTGATTGATTAATAAAATGTAATTAAAATACAACTGGTCCTCTATCATTTTGACTAATGTAATATATATTGCGAACACTTATTTCGGCCACTCATTATTACATATATATATATATATATATATATATATATATATATATATATATAAGTATACGTATATGTAATGTATAGGCTGCATTACACAGGTTCTAGAACAATGCCGTGCTTATGTTTATTTGTAATACAATAAGTAAACTCGTACACAGTTATATGTGTGTTATTGTAATTATATCAATAGATATATATATATATATATATATATATATATATATATATATATATATATATATATATATATATATATATATATATATATATATATATATGCATTACATATCCGGAAACTTTCGCCTTTATCTGGTTTATTATGTTAGATCGTGTTTTGATTAAGTTTAAATAAATCGAGTCACTAGTTTATAACTTATTGAGATACAAGCATTTGTTAATATATTATATACTAACGTACGTTAATATATACATAGTGTATAGTATATAGTGTATACGCTATATATCGTGTATAATGTATAGTGACTATGGATAGTTTAGATTTTTTATTATTAAGGACATAACCTTGCTTTTGACATCGCTATGATGTGAATATTCAGCGTACTTATAATAAGTATACACGCTGTATACATGTATTGCTGTAGTACTTACTGCAGTACTGAAAATAGTCGTATTGTATATAGTATGACTAGTATTAGAGAATGATCTGTTACTATTAATTATATAATTACTATATAATATTGAATTTATATGTATTTGTTATATCAATATAAGTATGTACACTACATTTTCATGATCTAGAATTTAGAGTTAATACTGTATATTAAATAATATTCCAAGTAATATATCATATATATGTATATACATATAAACGTAAGTTTCGAATATAAATGTAATCTTATATATTTTAGTATCATTATTTAATTAATGTTTTATTTATTTATTGATTCTACTATTCTATTAATAGAATTATTATTTAGTTCGTATACGATAGTTCATATTTCATGCATTAACGACTGGGTGATGTTGTTGTATTATTTATATGATGATTATTATTTATATTTCATGTACACTATTATTAATATTATCTGTATATATATATATTAATATACACATATATATTTACAATATACAATGTACACTGTACAGTGTACACGTATATGTATACATATATGTTTAGTAACTGCACGCAAGCATTTAGGTCAATATCCGGAACATTAATTATAGTGATACTAGTAATTATATTTATTTCATTATTTGTATATATATATATATATATATCAATATTTATTTATGTATTAATATAGCTATTTATATCAATATTTGTATATATTTACATCGGTAAATTTATTAATAATTATATTAGTATATTCATAAATATGTGTATCAATACCAATATTAATATCGGTATTATTATCAGTATTATGACCAGTGTTAGTATCAGTATTGATATAAGTATTAGTACAAGTATTAGTAGCAGTATTGTTATCAGGTTTATGTATATTATATGTAACTATACGACTTGTACGGCGTACGGTATGTAGTTTGCTATGAACGCTAGCTTATGGCCTAATATCTAGTTCATTATATTCAGGAGATGTATCGCTGTGACGCTTTTCTCGGGGAACCTGTCACCTATCTCATTATAGATAGGGAACCGGTCACCTCATTATAGATATGGAACCGGTCACCTCATTATAGATAGGGAACCGGTCACCTCATTATAGATAGGGAACCGGTCACCTCATTATAGATAGGGAACCTGTCACCTCATTATAGATAAGGAACCGGTCACCTATCTCATTATATATAGGGAACCTGTCACCTCATTATAGATAGGGAACCGGTCACCTCATTATAGATAGGGAACCGGTCACCTACCTCATTATAGATAGGGAACCGGTCACCTATCTCATTATAGATAGGGAACCTGTCACCTCATTATAGATAGGGAACCTGTCACCTCATTATAGATAGGGAACCTGTCACCTATCTCATTATAGATAGGGAACCGGTCACCTATCTCATTATAGATAGGGAACCGGTCACCTCATTATAGATAGGGAACCGGTCACCTCATTATAGATAGGGAACCTGTCACCTCATTATAGATAGGGAACCGGTCACCTCATTATAGATAGGGAACCTGTCACCTCATTATAGATAGGGAACCTGTCACCTATCTCATTATAGATAGGGAACCGGTCACCTATCTCATTATAGATAGGGAACCTGTCACCTCATTATAGATAGGGAACCTGTCACCTCATTATAGATAGGGAACCTGTCACCTCATTATAGATAGGGAACCGGTCACCTACCTCATTATACAAGGAACCGTATAGTATCTTATCTCGATGATTTCGATCATATCCAGCCTCCGTGAGTATCTATACATACCGATAGATTTACGGATATATCGTATAAGATGATAGAGCTATGCTTCACCTCAAATTATAATCTTCTATCTATCAAAAAGTTGAATAAACATATTTTACTATAAATATTATTTATATTCCTATACGTATACGTATACGTATATATATATACGTGTATATATACATATATATATATATATATATATATATATATATATATATATATATATATATATATATATATACGTGTACTTAACGTATATTGTATACAATATTATATTTTAGATGATGGTTTCATTATTGTTATGTCTGCGTCTAAATAAATAATCTATTAGTATACTACGTTGTTATGATATATGAACTAATTAAAAACAAGTTGTAATATGTATTATTTTTAATAATATATATATATATATATATATGCGATACACACACTGATTGGTAACATTGGTATCTACTTATCCTACACTTATATAAATATACATTGCGTATGTCATGGTCACCTATATCGATACGTATAATGTACAATGTATACATGTACATTGTATTGTTATATACACGCGTACAGTGTACGCCGTACACGTGTGTATGCGAGCGTTTGTGTGTGAGTTTATGTGTATACCTACCTACACACACGCACGCACATACACGGTGTATGCAGTAGTTAACTATTAAATAGCCGCGGCGGTGGCAGCAGTACTAGGCAGTATAAAGCAGTGTACACGCGTACGGAAGGTGGTCGGCCATTGATTAACGCAATCGATAGGACAACAATACAACCCCACGCATCTTCTTTAAAGTAAAATAACGTGATTTTATAGCTTTAGATATATATATATATATATATATATATATATATATATATATAGTAAGTAAACAGTAATACTATAGTAATGTATACATGACCGATTTGAACCACTTTCGCTATATATGCTATAGCAGTTAATATTAAAAGTGTAACATATAGATATCATGAATATATCACATGCCTTACACATGCCATAGCCGATAGGGGTGATAACTTTAATTGATAATAACTAGTAGCCGACATTAATATAAATAACGTAACAGGATAGACAATTAGAGTGTGACTTATAGCTTGAAAGGATGGGCAGTACAGGTAGGCAGTACAGGTAGGCAGTACAGGTGGGCAGTACAGGTGGGCAGTACCGGTGGGCAGTACAGGTGGGTAGTACAGGTGGGCAGTACAGGTGGGCAGTACAGGTGGGCAGTACAGGTGGGCAGTACAGGTGGGCAGTACATATGGGAAGTACAGGTGGGCAGTACAGGTGGGCAGTACAGGTGGGCAGTACAGGTGGGTAGTACATGTGGGCAGTACAGGTGGGCAGTACAGGTGGGCAGTACAGGTGGGCAGTACAGGTGGGCAGTATAGGTGGGCAGTATAGGCAAAGATTTTGCGAAGCAAAGATATAACACTCCCTATGTATGCAACGTAATTTAGTAATAGCCCCAACCGCTTCTAGCAGTAGTATCTAAATCACTGAAATAGATGTAGGTTCGGCTCTGTTTGCATACAACAATGTTTTCATTGCTCATTTAAATTACATGCAATATATATTAGCTTTTACTCACTAAATATATACTTATAGCATTTAAAACATACATATCATATTTGTTTGTTATATATTAGTAATGAACACTTAGTTTTCATCATATAAATATTAATTTAAAGCATATTATTTAACATTTTAAAAGTGTATAGTTAAATACGAATTTACATTATAAACAACGCATAGTTCCTAAAAGTAACCCGCTATAGGTGGCACCAGGGTATTTTGTATACAAATTCGAATAACACGATTTCGCGTAAGTGTTATATCTTTCCTTCGGAAAATCTTTGGTATAGGTGTATCTTTAATCAATGTACCAACTAACTGTCCAACTTAGCATTATAAATACTACACCATAAATGTTCACTGAATACCACGATCTAGAACAATAATGAAAGTATATTGCTGTTAAGGGTGTTTGAGATCTTTTTTGAAACTTATATACTTGACAATAATGAATGAATTACACAGTTATTAGATTAGTATGGTTAAACAAAGGTGATAATATACATTCGTATAGGTTGTTATATTGTGAGTCTATCACCGAATTGATATCAGAAAGTCTTCGACTTTTATATATTAAATCAAGAGATCGATAAAGTATTGGGATATAGTCATACGAATGTTGACAAATAAGATACATGTTGAAAATACATAGGTACAGGTATAGTAGAATACATATTATAGAGAATTTAATGTATATATAATAGTAACAGTGAAGTTTCAGTAGCGAGACTAACTCTAAATACACTCCGAACATAATAGTTTAGGAACATACTATATCCTTATTGTGTTGGTGATCAGTAATACACTATACGGATGCAGATACGGATTGTAAACCAAGTAGTTTGAGTTGAGATATTATGCCGTATATTAGAGTTTACGTATATATATGCATATTTATAGCATATATATATGGCATATGCTGTATAATATTTGTTATTATATTACCAATATATATGAGTATGTACACACGATAAACAATAAACATATGTATACATTATGAATGCACCCCGTCAATTACTCCACCCTTATATAAAGCATCCTACTAATAGTATACTATAGGTATACTAATAATATACTGTAGGTATACCTCCCACTCTAAACTACTGTATCCGAACTGTTTAAGCAAACAACAACATTACATTGTTATAAATCACTGCACATACCCTACAGGGTATACAGGGCTACAACCGACCCCTGCCACAGTAAACGCTATAGCCAATGTGTATAGGTGCTCCCTCCACTCCTCCATGTACCGGTCAAAACACCAATAAATCCCTACCGGTCATTGCGTATAATTATGACGTTCAGCACATGCTCAGTCATTAATTGTACTCGTGCATTGGCGGCTCGTTAGGATGCGGCATCGGATACGCGTTATTAAATAGTACATATACACTGTACACAATTAGGGTACAACAACTCATTTTTATATATAATACCCTATAGGGTACAGTAATCGCGAAATAGAATATTATGAGTGATGTACCCTAATTAGGGCACACCATGAACACATGCATTAGGGTACAATGCAACACTTTTTAGGGTACATTAATACTATTATATAAGGTACACTATATCCAAAAATGTAAAACTATAGTTCTGTACCCTATAGGGTATTAACTATATAACTATTAACTATATAACTATAGTTAATGTAAGATATATAAACAAATCGGTAGGGTACAGTACTATACATTTTTAGGGTACATACTATATATTTGTTAGGGTACACCATGTTCAGAAATATAAAATTAATCAAATTAACCATAATATAAGTAACGCGTGGGGTGGTGGTTGTAAGGCGCAACTATAGTGAATTACATATAAGTGATCTGACGTACACAGAAATGGATGGAAAAGTATAGGCTGTGCTTACATGTGGTAGTTGCGATATATATATATATATATATATATATATATATATATATATATATATACAGTCAAAGCTCGATAACTCAACATTGACGGGACGGAGTTTTCATGTTGAGTTAGCGAGTATATTGAGTTATCGGATGTATAAATTAATGACCTAATTAATGTTTTGTTCACATAAATGCATTCAAAATAGTACTCGTATGATAATATAATAATTGTAATTGTATTTTTACGTTTATATATTTATATCCATATATTATTAAATAAAACCATGTTGAATAATGTATGTTGAATTATATTTGTTGAGAAATGGAGTTTTACATGTAAAGTATACGAATCCAACAACATATGTTTGTGATATTTTGATTTTTCATAAATGTTGAGTTATCGGATGTATATTTACATGTAATGTATAGGCTAGTATTATAAAAACGATGTTGAGTTATATGTATGTTGAATTATATTTGTTGAGTAATAGGGTTTTTGTTAACATGTAACAGATACGAATCCAACCAAATATTTGTTGGATGTTGAGTTATCGGCAATGTTGAGTTATCGAGCTTCTACTGTATATATATACTTGAATTTAAAGTCGAACACACACACACATAGACCCGCAAGGTTGATATGACTCAGCGATATTGATTAATCACTCCGATGACTGCGAGGAGTAATAGTGACTCACTAGCTATGACGCGATGTTGACGATGTAATAGTGATGATGTAATAGTGATGATGTAATATCTAGCGCGATATAGCGGGATGGTATATCTTATTTCCACTAGCCGCGGTCACTATAGAGTGTATAGGTATGTCTCGTGTCAACACTCTTCACTATAGTATATTATATATATATACTATATACTCGTATACGAGTACGTCGTACGTAAGTGGCTATATACCTATATGTGTTTAGTAAACACCGTATACTATAGTATACTATACTGTATATAGTAAACAATAATTATAGTATACTATTATAGCATATATAGTCTGTATATCACTATATATCTTACAATATATGGTATTATATTATGCATTTATTTCGCATTTTTGCGCAATATCACACATACTATTATGTACTCTATATATACTATAGTTGTATACCGGCATAGAGATACACTACGATATTCGTATAGGCGCGAGCGTGAATGTATGTGTATGTGTGTATGTATGTGGGTATGCGCGCGTGTGTGTGTATGCGTATGTGCTAGTTCGTGCATGATAGTGTGTATGCGTAGGTGGAAATGTGCGTTCGTGCGTGTGTATGAATACATTATTAAATTAGAAATAAATAACTAGCCGATACTATAACAAATATAACTATATTTATTATTATAAGATACCGATATATATATATATATAAAATATATATAATATATATTGTATTGTATTGTCGTCTATAGGGTATCGCCCCTCACAGTTATTTATAACATGTATAAGTCTATGGCTTCTTGAGGGATACATTTGTATCCGATCTTTGTATTGTATTCAATATATATATTATATGAGATTTCACTAAATAAATATTATTATTATTATTTTTAATATTATTAAATATAAATTATCATATACAAGTTTTTGTGTGCATGCATTTCAGTGCGATATAAAATGATAATGATAATTCGCACTGTAGCACCACCTATTATATACAATTATGAACCTTAACTATATATAGTGTATTAACTTACGTACATTAACAACTTGATATCGTTCTTCACTCAGTTACCCACACATATACACACTTACACACACACTTACACACACACTTACACACACACTTACATACACTTACCCACACATGCACACACTTACACACACATTCACACATACACACATTCACACATACACACATACACACATACACACAAACACTTACCCATACATGCACACACACACACACACACACTTACCCATACACACACTTACACACACATACACACATACACACATACTTACCCATACACATACACTCCTCTAACATATACAGACACTAATTATTTCAAGTATGAATTATAATAATTAGTTAACATGATTAATACACATGCTATACTATATTAGCATTTATCTACGCTATCAAGGATATATATATATATATATATATATATATATATATATATACACAGTCACTCTCGGTAAGTCGGACTACGGATAAGTTGGACTTCTCGATAAGTCGGACATATTTAGTTGGTTTGGTTGGATTGTTATCTAGTTCCATGTTAAATTTATCGGATAAGTCGGATAAGTTTGATTGGATAAGTCGGACTTCTCTATAAGTCGGATACTTTTCCCGGTCCCTTGCGTGTCCGACTTATCGGGAGTTGACTGAATATAAATATATATATATATATATACTTGATACTACTATATGAAATCTAATGATACATAAAACATGATAACTTAATATAAAGAATAAACAAAGATACATCAGTTATAATATATTTTAATAGTTTTTTTATAATTATATTTAACTAATATATCTATTATATATACTATAGTATAACTAATATACTATATTATGGAACGTATACATATACGTTTCAGATAAGTAATTGGTATGCAAGTTTATATCATGTATTTTGTACCTATAGGTTATAATGACTCTTATTTGATATACATAATATATTCATGTTAATATTTCATTATTTCAGTTGTAACTGTTATATATTAAGTACTTATAAAGTACATCGAATAAGTTTCTAACGACTATCTTAGTTATATTTGTGTCTAAATAAATCAAGTATATATATATATATTTGAGTAAGTCTGGTCATTTAGTGCCATATATATAGACTATATATATAGACTATATATAGACTATAGTCTGTGAACCATATTAAGTTAAGTTGTTAAGTTAAGTTGTCTTCTCTAAACACGACTGTCTATGTGCAGTAGTATACTATATATAGTATATAGTATATATATATATATATATATATATATATATATATATATATATATATTAACAGTTATGCATATGTATGTATACTCGCGTGTATAACAAGTGATTTGTTATAGGTTTCAGTAGTCAAATAGACATTATGTCATTGTTCTTCATAGAATTTAGTCCGATTTATATTTATTTATAACATGCACGGTTGTTTTTGTTTGGTAGCGATTGAAAATGATAAACACGTGCTATGAATCATCGGCGATGTAAGTGTATTAGCTAGTAAACATCTTGATTTGATTCGCTGAGGTTAACTAATGCCAAATAGTTATATAACATGGCAGTGTACTGAGCTATGGCTGTGTTAGTTTTATGTTAATATAGTAATATTATACTGGCAATTAGAGGCAAATATCCATGTATATATGATGATGATGATGATAATTATGATAATAAGGTTTATTTGCACTTATCATAGGTGTGATCACCCTTAGTAGGTTCAAATAACAATATAGAACTAGAACAACACATGAGATAAATAAATAAACAAAATGATAAAATAAACAATTTATAAAGATAGTAATGTTGTATTATTAAAATAACTGAATATATTACATTGATGATATGTGTGCCTTACAGTGTGTAATAATGACGGATATGTATGGATTGATCTAATAGATGCAGGGAGGAAGTTCCATAAGGATGGAATAATATAACTGAATGCGCGTTTATGGTATTTCAGGTATGAAACATGAGGGCAAATTAAGGAAATGTCGGTATTAGAACGTAAGAAAGTTAGTGTGCTAGTGTTAGTAGGGAAGTCAAATATGGAGGATAAGCATAATATATAACTTTATGAACGAGTTATAGAAGGTGTGCATATAGATACACGAATTATACGATGTAAAGGGAATAATGAAGTATTAGGGAGATGATATAGTAGGGAGGAGAGTAGCCGACATGAGAGAGGACGAGTATGTTTATGAGGATAGTGGTAAGAGGGCGAGTTAGGTCCTTTCTTATGCGACTAATTTTGAAGAGGTGATAGATAACTTATTTAGATATATTAGCTATATGGGAATTGATGGATTATATTGAAGTTATATATATATACGTCGTACGACGTATATCATATACGTCATATACACATACATGTGTATATACGTACGACGTACGTATATACACATGTATGTGTGTATATATTTATATAGTATTACATTGTATGTATTATTTACATTATAATGTAACAATTTTACACATTAATGACATAATTAATAACCTTAATTAATTTATATATAATTATATGTGTGTATAGGACACCTACACATACACATATATTTATATATATATATATATATATATATATATATATATATATACACGTATACATACATACACACACATATATATATATATAACTTATCCATCAATTCCCATATAGTTAATATATCTAAATCAGCTAACTATCACCTCTTCAAAATTAGTCGCATAAGAAAGGACCTAACCCGCCCTCTTACCACTGTCCTCGTAAACACACTCGTCCTCTCTCATATCGACTACTGTTCCTCTCTACTATATCATCTCCCTAATACTTCATATACCATTTAAATCGTATAATTCGTTCATCTATAGTATATATTCTATACGTTATATGTTCTCCATTAATCCGTTTGATCATTCCATTACAGACTACCTCCAACTCCTAAATTATCTTAAACATTCAATTACAGACTAAATCTAACTGGTTTCCTTTAAAAAATGATCCCTCCTATACCTTCTATCACTCGCTCATAAAGTTATATATTATTCTTATCCACCTTATTTGACTTCCCTACTAACAGTAGGACGCCCACTAACTTTATTGCATTCTAATGCCGACATTTCCCTAATTTTCCCTCCTGTTTTTCACCCTTAAATAATGTCATACCTGAAATACCATAAACACTATTTCATTCATATTGTTCCATACTTATACATACCTTATAATACTTATACATACCTCCCTTCTGGCTGGTATTAGATTGAGTGTAAACACTTAGGAAAACACAAAAGCAAAGCTTGACAAGATATTTTCCCACTCAACTTGATAACAACATTATATGAATAACAAATAAAAAATATAAGAAAATTGTAAAATGACAATAAAATAATTATTTTATAATGTCAATTTTGTATATCATTAGAACTATACATATATTATTAAATTTATGTGATTGGTAAATTTGATTCGTGTAAATGAAAATCGTGCAGAATAAATAGGTAAATATTTGAACATTGTTATCAAGGATAGGTCATCATTTCCAGAAAAAAAAACAAAATAAAAAATAATAAACAATACATAAATAAGAAATATTTAAATTTATATTAATATATAACAAAAATGAAATAAATACTATAAGGAAAACTATAAAGAAAAGAAAAAAAATAAAGAAAAGAAAAATAATAATGAAAAGAAAGATAATAAAAACGTAAATAAGAAGAGAAAAGCAATTCCGGCGATGATCTTTACTATGGGCCACAACAACAGACAATATAATATATTACTTGAAGCCATTTAGGAGAACATATTATATACACAAATATTAAATTCTTCTCAAAAATAACAATAATAATATTATTATAATTATTTGTATTATATATATATATATATATATATATATATATATATATATTTATATACTCTATAGAGTATAGTGTATACTATAGAGTATATACTATAGTGATAATATATATGGCATGCGAATTATTATTTGAGTTACCTAGACGATCGTATCTACCTATATATATATATATATATATATTCCTATAGGCTGATCTACCATATACATCGTATACCTATTCTACGTTAGTTTATTAGTTGTACGTGGGTGAAGTAGTGGATAATCTCCACTGGAAATGGGCGATACCATTGCAGATATCACGTATACGTTAGTGAGGACGTCAATGAGTTAATATCCTCACTACTTATAGGTAGTATATGAATTCATATACGATAGCGTTTATATCAGGTTATCTACAGGTTTATATAATAATTATTCATTGAAATCTCATATATATATATTAACATTTTTTTAATATGTTTTGATTTTCTCTTTATTTTAGGGGACTACATTCGCACTACATTAATTTTTTTCGGAAAAAAATTTATTTTCAATTTTAATGTAAAATTATAATATTCCAAATATTATTTTTTAAATGGTATTATAATTATATTATTAATGTTGTGTATATTGTGAATATTATATTATTTGAACCTGTATATTCATATTGTTTATATTCATATATTATATTTTAAACTTGATTTACTCCGAATAATTATTTTTGACTAATCATGTTGACATAATTATTATTATCTTTTTACAATTGAATATTTTTTCTTCTTTTTTTCAATATAACTAGATAAAACCTATGTTCTTAATATATATTAGAGAAAAACAGGAAATTCCTGGAGTCGAACCAGGGATATATCGCTTAAGAGATTTTGTCAGTTCCACTGCAATGGATTATGAGTTATGACTCATGACTCATGAGCCATATACCCCGATCACACACACATACATATATATATATATATACACACACACACATATACACATACTATGTTCACACATATGTGTGTGATTACATAATTAGTTATATAACGTATACCACGTCGGGCATAGTCCACATTATGTAACCCCAAGCCCTGATATCCGCTGCTATATGTAGTTCATGGTAATTCATGGTATCTCGCTATATCTCACTTTATCTCACGGTGCCTCGGCTATTATCGCTATTTACCTATCCCCCTCTCCTCTCTCTCTCTACCTCACTCCCACAGGCTGCTCGCTGCACCTAGCTACACGGTGCATAGGTCATCATTATACTATACACTACTTGCACACACACCGCACTAGGCGCACACACACATCGCACTAGGCACTCACACACACTGAACTAGGCAATCGCACACACACTGCCCCACCCGCTCATATGCACATGCCTGTGAGCGCTGTCCATTACATAACGTGGCCTGTCAGTTTGTGTTAAGCCACTCGTGTGTCTGTACATCTGTATAATATATCTTATATGTATACGTATATATATATATATATATATTGATATAGCAGTTACGTATGTCACACCACGTAATATAAGATTCGGCCATAAATAAGATTTAAATAAATAATTAGATGCCGTAGCCCTTGGGAAGGGTGCTTGTATCGAACGGAAATCAGACGATTTAGACTAGCCGGCTCTCGCGGAATAAGTACGCTGACCGGAAGTTATGAACGTAATCACGTGATCTCGCTCGCATGACTCACGCACAGTAGGCGTGACTAATACGTTGGGCATGACTCACACATACAATATATTCTAGTAGAAGTATATGCCCCATTTCGTATAATTAATTATGTATGTACAACGTACGCTAAGAGTGATTTTAAACATGATTTCGATCATGGATTATGTTGCTACATACGATTCATTTAAATTTGAGTATTGAGAATACCAAACACATTTGTTTTTAATTTAGGTCAATAATGGCCAAGCGAAGCCATGGTTTTTTTGACCTCTCATAATTTTTTACAGAATCGTTATATTTGATAAATTTATATTATATATAATAAAAAACAATTCATTAATCACTATATATTACAATTTGGCTGACAAAATAATAACTACTATGGAATTTCTTTAATTTTGTTAAAAATCATCAATAAATGACCATTTTTTCTACCCATCTTAAAATGTTATATTTAACGTACAAGTATTATACATTTAAAAAAATATCTCTTTATAATTTTAATAACTTATCAAAGTGAGCTAATTTAAAAAAAAAATGTATATATATAAATTTATTTTATTGTTTAAATTAATTATCTAATAACTAATATTGTAATTAGAGATACTATAATATTTATTATATATTAATGTTATATATTAGAAGAATATAATATCTAAGAAAATTATTCATTATTATATATACCCATTACAATTAAATACAAATAAAATGTACAAAATTCAAATAAATGTCCTTAAGGACACTTGTTTATAAACATATACAATAAAATTACATAGGAATAACGACATTTCGAGATTTTTTTTTTAATTATTTTTTTTTAAATCTGGAGGTTTCCATCGCATCACCAATATTGAACCAAAATGTATATGTTTTAATAAACTAGTATCATGAACATCATATCTCTAGAATCTAGTATGAAGCAGTATGCTCTATACAATATATCACTCTTAACGTACGACGTCGTACGCGTGTACACTGTACAATGTACACTGTATCCCTAATTACAATATTAGTTATTAGATAATTAATTTAAACTATAAAATAAATTTATATATATATACAAATTTTCTAAAAATTAGGCCACATTGACTATTTTTTTAAATTATAAAGAGCTGTTTTTTTTTTAATTTATAATACTTGTACGTTAAAATATAACATCTTATGATGAGGTAGAAAAAATTGTCATTTATTGATGATTTTTAACAAAATTAAATAAATACCATGGTAGTTATTATTTTAATATATAGTGATTAATTATTTTTTTTCATTATATATGTATATACATATATATATATATATTATATAATATAAATTTATCAAATATAACGATTCTTTACAAAATTGGTCAAAAAAAATTATGGAAAATCCTATAATTTGAAAAAAAAATCCTAGAAATAAAATTAATCTTTTTATAAATTGTATCATTCATAGGAACTATGCACATTACACATATTCTGACAATTTCATGATTGTATCTTAATTGTAAATTTGAAAAATATACATATTTGTTTTTTTTTTTGAATTTTCCTATCTATTCCAATGTTAATATTTTTGTAAAGTTACCGTGGCCTCGCACAGCCAATATTGACCTAAATCAACAAAAAATGTGGGTATTTTCAATACTCACACTTGGATGAATCAAATGAAGAAGCCGAATCCATCATCAACATCATGTTTAAAATCACTCTTACTGTTCGTGTGTAGTATATAGATACATATTATGTTTAAACACACACATACACACACACATATATATATATATATAAATTAAAAGATATTTCTTCAGTCATTTTGGAAAATGAAAATGGAAGGATAACGTATTATCAACAATTATTACCCATTGGTATATATACATGTATACATGCATGATACTATCTTCAACAATCATATCATTTTATATTTCATTCTATATTTGTTTTAATATATTTTAAAGATATATATATATATAAATATATATTATATATATATGTCTAATCAACTCCCGATAAATCGAAAATGCAAGGGTCCGGGAAGGGTCAGACGTAGCGAGATGTCCTACATATCCGACAGTTTCGAATAATCATAAATAAGTCGTGCGACACCCCGAGTGATTCGTGTTCAATATCATCGTATTAATAGTTCATTATTACAATGTGTACACGTATACAATCAGTTGGTATT
Source organism: Osedax fenrisi (assembly GCA_964019155.1). Classification (NCBI taxonomy): domain Eukaryota; kingdom Metazoa; phylum Annelida; class Polychaeta; order Sabellida; family Siboglinidae; genus Osedax; species Osedax fenrisi. Next base: position 24,234,442 of record OZ025244.1, on the reverse strand, counting down.
GAGTAAGTAATAATCATGAAACATGTAGTATAATATACAATATAATATATAATATATAATATATATATATATATATATATATATATATTATATATATAACAAATATTTTCCGAAGGAAAGATATAACACTTACGCGAAATCGTGTAATTCGAATTTGTATACAAAATACCCTGGTGCAACCTATAGCGGGTTACTTTTAGGAACTATGAGTTGTTTATAATGTAAATTCGTATTTAACTATATACTTTTAAAATGTTAAATAATATGCTTTAAATTAATATTTATATGATGAAAACTAAGTGTTCATTACTAATATATAACAAACAAATATGATATTTATGTTTTAAATGCTATAAGTATATATTTAGTAAGCAGCGGTTGGGGATATTACTAAATTACGTTGCATGCATAGGGAGTGTTATATCTTTGCTTCGCAAAATATTTGTATATAATATAAAGTAAAAAAAAAAAAAAATATGTTATGGTATAATATAACATATATTTAAATATTTATTTAGTAAATAATGATATTATATTATATGTTACAGTTTTAAAAATATAAAAATATAATATATAGTAATACAAAAATATGTGAGTGTAAATCCGACTTATTCGATTAATTTAACATATGTATTTAACTATGTATAAATCAAAGCAAACTATCTTAATTTGTCCGACTTATCGACAAATCCGACTCAATAATTGACTGTATATATATATATATATATATATATATATATATATATATATATGTATACATATATATTTATATTATACATATTTATATTATAAATGATCATTATAGACTCGAGTCCCCCAAGTAATAAAAACGCAATGATAAAACGTTAACAACGTCTTGCATATTTATATATGAAATTATATATTTTGTTTTACTATTATGAATAATTTGTATGGTTACATTTATATATATATATATATATAATATTATAATACATAGTTTATAAAAACAATAATATTGTGATTTATATTCACGAATTAAACTCATTCTGGGGAGATATTACATAACCGAATAATGCAATACATATTACATAACCACATACTATCGTACAATGGGTATACTCTAAACTTTAAACTGATTACGAAATAAAAACACACACATTTAATCACCATGTTATCACGTAGGAATTAGTGAAAGCACATACATAGAAAATGTGTTATCATTATAATGATAACTATATATGGTAAACTTGAATGAATGGATATGAATCATCAATTAGCCCCTCAATCATCGTAATCAGAGAAGTTACGAGACACGCGACTCTATCTACAGTCACGTGTGTATACATCTACTTCCGGTTAGGCATGCGAATACGCACCTGTCATACATAGTTATCATAGTAAGCGATAATAATAATAATAATAATAATAATAATAATAATAATAATAATAATAATAATAATAATAATAATAATAATAATAATAATAATAATAATAATAATAATAATAATAATAATAATAATAATAATAATAATAATAATAATAATAATAATAATAATAATAATAATAATAATAATAATAATAATAATAATAATAATAATAATAATAATAATAATAATAATAATAATAATAATAATAATAATAATAATAATAATAATAATAATAATAATAATAATAATAATAAAAATAATAATAATAATTTTATATTAATTTAATAATAGAAGAATTGTAGTTTTCTGTTAGTTTTCATTATTTATAATAGTAATATGTATTTTCCTCCTAAAGGTATTCACAATAAGCTATCACAGCAGAGTTTATGTTGTTGTCGCCCGTTAAATGTATCAACCGATAGTAGCTTTAAGGTAGTAGTTTGTTTTAAACCACTTACATTCATATTTACTATATTATATATATATATATATATATATATATATATATATTGTTATTTTTATTGTTATTTGGTGGAGTCTTTTCATCCCATTCAAGAGTTTAGATGACATTTTCACTTATTACCATATATGGCTCTAATGTCCCTAAGAAGCCGCTCTCATGTTAATGCATCCATAGTTTTAACGAGAGCCGATAATTTATTTAAACACAATTATATAAGATCACTTCTAAATAATATATATATAAGACCCATTTTATAAAATATATATAAGACCCATTTTATAAAATTAATTAATGATCCGGACGAGGCTCGAACCCGTGTCCTACTGCTTGTATATCTGACACATTAGCCAACTAGTTGAGCCACACAGTCAGTTAATATATATATATATATATATATATATATATATATATATATATTATCATATATGATAGTATACTCTATTTACTTCATATATATATGTATCTATATATATACTATGCATAGTTAGTAGCGATTCGCTATGTTATAGTGTATGCTATGAATATATACATATATACATATAGTCCATAGAATATTGTTAACGAAATAGTAGCTATACAAAACTATACAAATAACTATAGATATTATATATCGTATATATTAATTAAATAGTATATGTCCCATTAGTATTGTAACACGCATGTAATACATATATTAATATGGTAGTCATTATTAAATAATATATATGTACATATTTATCAAGTTTTCAATATTTATTTTTAGAAAATAATGAATTCTAGTAATTATTATAAAATATAATTGCGTTAAAGTAGTCATAGGTACCTACACATATACACGGGACACACACATGTATATTGGTATGCTACAGAAATAGAAAACCACGTTAATTTCGGTAACTTAGTTATCAGAAAATAGCCCGTTCTAGGTTGATTCTAGGTATTACGGCTCTATTATATTTAATTAATAATGTATTGTGTTACGTAATATATTGCCTGTACATATATATTGTGATACATGATAATGTTGCGCAATGATTTATTAGTCTATAATTATATTAGCCACACGCGTATTTATACATCATTATCTGTACGGGTGGGGATCAAGTAAATATTTCATTGGTAGTAGTAGTATTAGTAGTAGTAGTATTAGTAGTAGTAGTAGTAGTAGTAGTAGTAGTAGTAGTAGTAGCAGGGCCGGCTTAAGGGGGGGGGCAAACCGGGCAATTGCCCGGGGCCCCACATTTTGGGGGGCCCATGACTTATTTGAGAAAATTTTTTTTACTATTTATATAAAAAAAAAATTTCTTAACTGTATTTTTCTTATATATTAATTATAATTAAATAAATAAAAATAATATAATTAATTAATTAAATATGAGTAATTTAGGCCGATTTGAAAAGTGAATTTGACAAAAATGTCTAAATTTACACGAAGATATGGTGGAAACAGGTACATGAAGATGTTGGAGCATATGCTAATAGTGATAACCATAGATCATATCACACATATCTGCTTTTCAGATAAAATAGTATGAATTCATACTATTTTAAACGGATTGATAAATATTTGTTTGATAAACTAGAAAGTGATAAATGATAAACGTATTAAGGGAATGTTAACCATATATTAAATATATATCAACTATAGTTGAATATTAACAATTTATAATTCTATAATTAGTTTACGAAAAAAAAGTATACTTTTTTATATTAAAATTAAATATGAGATATATATTAAGATATATCTTAACTATGATTTCTGATATTTGTAAAGGATTATATTGAACATAAATTATGAAAAAATCGATTTACCTATTTTCAAATTAATTTTTCTCAAAAGAATTAATTTTCTCTAACTATATCTCGTATTAATAAAAGGTGTATCTTCTCATAGTGTATATATTATTATAATTTTGTTAGTGTAAATAATATATATATATATATATATATATATATATATATATATATATATATATATATATATATATATATATATATATATATACAATATATAGCTATATATACAATAGTTTTAATTTTAATAGGAATATTCTGCTTTATAGTATTTTTAATAAACCCATTGATGAAAGGGAATGATGTACATAACATTTTTAACATACTATTATTAGTGAAAGAAATTATATTTATATTTATTGAAACAGATATTATTTATATATATGTATGTATATGTATTATGTATATGTATATGTATTATATATGTATACTAGCCGTACCCGACCCGGCGTTGCTCGGTTTTTGATTATTTTCCTATTATCTATTATTTATTAATTATACCTATTCCTGATTCTACATAGCTATATATATACAATAAAATAAATGTTAGTTAAAATATCAATAAAATATAGAAAAATATGTGTTTAATATCTAACAAATTAGTGGAAATATATTAAAAAATAAAACAAATATTAAAAATATTACAAAATATGTTTTAAAAAATGTCTAAAACTCAAACTTAAACTCAAACCGTACCCGACCCGGCGATACTCGGTTGTTGATTTTTTGCCTATCTATTATTATTAATTACAGCTGTTCCTGATTATTCATAGTTATATATACAATTAAATAAATGTTAGCTGACATACAAACAAATGTAGACAAATATTTTAATATTTAAAAAATTCGTGGAAAAATATTTCAAAAAATATATTAAATATACAACAAATATTTCAAATATTATAAAATATGTTATAAACCTAAACCCAAACCGTTCCAAATCGACTCGGTTTTTTATTATTTGCCTATCTATCATTTATTAATTATAACTATTCCTGATTTGGAATTTCTTGCTGTACCCAACTCTGCTTTACTCGTTGTTTGATAGTTTGCCTATCTATTATTTATTAATTATGGCTATTCATGATTCTGTCTTTCATATATAATAACATACATTTGTGCTAAAATTCAAACAAATTTAGACAAATATTCGTTTTTAATATCTCAAAAATTAGTGGAAAAATATTTTAAAAATGCATAGCTAATCTTTAATTTTAATTTTTTCCAAACTATTATTTATATACAATACAATAAATGTTAGCTGACATACAAACAAATGTAGAAAAATATTTTAATATTTAAAAAATTTGTGGAAAAATATTTAAAAAAATATATTAAAAAAATACAAAATATAAAATATAAAAAATACAAAATATACAACAAATATTTCAAATATTACAAAATATGTTTTAAAAAAATGTCTAAATCCAAAACCCAAACCGTCCCGACACGGCGATGCTAGATTTATGATTGTTTTCCTATCTATTATTTATTAATTATAACTATTCATATAACTAAATATAACTATTCTTGATTTTAAATTGCTTTTCTTACCTAACCCGACATTTCTCGATTTTCGATTATTTGCCTATAAATTATTAATTATAGCTATTCCTAATTATGCATAGCTAATCTTTAATTGTGTTTCTAACTAATATTTAATAATTCTAACTATATCCGATGTAGATCTAGAGTTGTTCGTTTTTAAGATTTATTCGTAAAATATTTTGTAAAAATACAAAAAATAATTTAAAATATTATAAAATATATTTTAAAAAAGTGTCTACAAATATTTTTTTAAATATAAAAAATATTTCAACATATTTCAACATACCCAGTAAGTAAAGTAATCAGTGATAGTGGTTAGATTATAGTTTGATCATCATCATGATTTGTGATTAACTTATCACATACGATTACAATCATATTACAATCATTGATAAGCAACTATGCTTTGATTACGAACTACACTTCTAAATCATTGATTTTAATACGATTGTAATCAATGATTATTAACTGATCACTAACATAGATTCACGATCAGTTGGTAATCATGATTGTAATACAATTGTAATCGAATTGAAATCTGTGATCGTAATCAATACATAGCCCCATGATTGTAGTCTGATTACTTGTTGGATTGTAATCTGATTACGATTGTTGATTACTTAACTTACTGAGTACCTACACGGCGTTGCTAGGTTTTTGATTGTTTAACTATTTAGTTTTATTAATTATAGCTATTCCTGATTATGCTAAAAAATACAAAAAATATTACAAAATATGTTTTAAAAAATGTCGAAAACTCAAATCTAAACCCAAACCCAAACAGTGCCCGACCCGACATTTATCGGTTTTTGATTGTTTGCCTATTTATTATTTATTAATTATAATTAGGAATATATCTATAGAGATATTCCTGATTCTACATTTATAGTATATACAATTAAATAAAGTTTATCTAAAATACAAACAAATGTAGAAACATATTTATTTTAATATTTAAAAAATTAGTGAAAAAATATTTAAAAAATAAAACAAATATTTAAAATATTCCAAAATATATTGAAAACCTAAACCCAAACCGTTCCAAATCGGCGTTGCTTAGTTTTTATTATTTGCCTATCTATCATTTATTAATTATAAATATTCCTGATTTGGAATTTATTACAGTACCCAACTCTGCTTTACTCGTTGTTTGATAGTTTGCCTATCTATTATTTATTAATTATGGCTATATGATTCTGCTTTTCATATACAATAACATAAATTGTTGCTAAAATTCAAACAAATTTAGACAATAATTAATATCTCAAAAATTAGTGGAAAAATATTTCAAAAATACAACACATATTTCCAATATTACAAAATAATACTTTAAAAATGTCGAAAACCGAAACTGCACCCTGCGTTGATCGATTTTTGATTGTTTTCCTATATATTATTTATTAATTATAGCTATTCCTGATTCTGTATTGATAGTATACAACAAATATTTCCAAATATTGCAAAATATATTTTTTATAAATGTTATAAAAATATTTTAAAAAGTATAATATTTATATCTTATAATATTTATATAATTATTATATAATTATAATATTTTAATTATATCTTAAAATAATAATATTTCAACGATTAGTTCAAAAATATAAAAAATTATTTAAATAATATTTTTTAAAAATACAAAAAATATAAATAATATTACAAAATATATTTTAAAAAATTTCAAAAAAATGTCTACAAAATATCCAACAACATTTTTACAAATATTTCAAAAAAATGTTTAAAAATATTTCAAAAAATTGTTTACAAATATTACTAAAAATGTTTAAACATATATCAAAAATTTTTTTAAAAATATTCAAAAAATTTTTAAAAATATCAAAAAAATATTTCAAATATTTCAAAAAAATTTCAAAAATATTTCACAAAATTTCAAGAATATTTCCAATAATTTTAAAAATATTTCAAAATTTTCAACAACAAAATTCACAAATTTTTCAAAAAAATTTCAAAAAATATTTCGAAAAAATATAAAAAAAATATATCAGAAAAGCGACGCCGAAGATTTTAGATGACAAAAAATCATTTTAATGGCAAAAAGTCAATTTTTCGGGTTTTTCTGGGGTACGCGGTAAAAAATTCAAAAAAATTTCCGGACTAAGACCATACTGTTGCAAATTTATTAAGATCGGGTATAACAGATTTTCGCGACGTACCCCGGTTCTCGAGTTACCTCACCAGATACACACATATATATATATATATAATTAAATAGACTTTCTTTTATATAATAGATATATATATGTATATATATAATCTAAATATAATACTAAAGGCATTTTTGCAATTACACAACTAGTAGGTAACCACTACTAGTAGTACTAGTAGTACTACTAGTAGTACCACTACTAGTAGTAACTACTAGTAGTACTAGTAGT
>OZ025244.1:24191874-24221874 GCA_964019155.1 Osedax fenrisi | reverse complement strand
TAGTAGTAGTAGTAGTAGTAGTAGTAGTAGTAGTAGTAGTAGTAGTAGTAGTAGTAGTAGTAGTAGTAGTAGTAGTAGTAGTAGTAGTAGTAGTAGTAGTAGTAGTAGTAGTAGTAGTAGTAGTAATCTCTAATCAAAAACATCTCTATGGGATAACTAATTCTTTACTAGGAAAATCAAAAGAAAGAGTCCTTCCAGATATTCCAGATAATATACTATGCAATAATTTTTCCAAATATTTTGTAGATAAAATAAATATTCTATGTAGTACATTTAACAATAATCAACATAATATACACAATATATCAATAGACCACTCGACTTTAATTAATCAATACCTCACAGAATTCCAACCCCCTTCCAATAATCTAATTCAAACATTATTAGCAAATTCTAACTCTACATCCCCACAAGATCCATTACCACTTCCTTTAATGAAAATAATAGCACCGTCAATATCCATTCCCTTAACTACAATTTTTAAAAACTCACTAACTACTGGAATAGTTCCCCCTGAATATAAACATGCAATAATTACACCCATACTTAAATAACATAAACATGACATAAATGACTTGAAAAACTATCGCCCAATATCACAACTTCCTACTATATCTAAATTGCTAGAACGAGTAGTTACTATACAATTGAAAGATTTTTTATATTCTAACAATATAATAGATAACTACCAAAGTGCATACAGAACAAATCATAGCACCGAGACAACCGTAATTGATGTCTTAGATAGTATTATTACATCCCTTGATAATAATAATCATACACAACTACTTCTTCTCGACCTTTCAGCAGCTTTTGACACTCTAGACCACGATATTCTAAAACATAGATTGATTGAAATAGGAATAATAAATACAGCTCTAGATTGATGATGTCCTTTGTATCTAACCGTACGTTTACTGTAAAAATAGGAAAGGAATATTCTAATTATAACTCATTTGATACAGGTGTTCCTCAAGGATCTGTACTTGGGCCACTACTATTTATCATATATATTATACCACTTTCTAATGTTATCAGACAGTTTAAGCATGTTAAGTACCATTTATATGCAGATGACATTCTATTATATACTGAATTATCAAAATATAATTCTGAATTTTATAATGAATTATCGAATTGTGCTAATGCTATTTACGCCTGGCTTACCGATAATAAACTATCGCTAAATACTGATAAATCTGAATTGTTGAATATTCCCAGTAACTATTCCAACTTTCCACAGATATTCATCAATAATAATGAAATAACCCCAAGCACGTCAATCAGATACTTAGGGGTCATAATCGATGACAACGTAAATATGAATCGACATTTAAGTAGCATGTGTAAAAAAGCTAACTACGAACTGTACAAAATACGCAAGATAGGTCATTACTTAAATAAAAGAGCTACAACAATTCTAACAAATTCATTGGTGTTCTCCTCTTTAGATTACTGTAATTCGCTCCTAATTGGTCTACCGAAATCTACTTTACTTCCTATCGATAGAATTATTAGATCGGCAGTTAGGAATATCTATCGACAACCAAGACACGACCACTCAAGTATTACTCTGAAAATGAAAGAAAGCAGAATCTTGAATGCATCAGACCGTGCTGAACAAAGAATACTGAATATCACTCATCGAACGTTGACCCATAATCAGCCTACGTATATTAGATCACATCTAAAATTTGTAGTTCATAATAGATCATTACGATCTAATATTGATACTCGACAACTTAAAGTCACTATACCAAAGCTGAAACGTACCGCGAAACGGGCATATTCTTATATTGCTCCAACTAAATGGAATGCTTTACCACTAAATTGTCGTCTTATTACAAACCCTGTTGCGTTCAAAATACGTGTTAAACAGTATTTAATCGATAGAAATTAAATTGTTTATTTATTTATTTATTTCTAGTTGTTGTCTTTCATACACTTATCAGAACACTAATGTGTTATGAAATGAGTGTTTAAATAAAACGTTTTGATTTGATTTTGATTTGATTTAGTAGTAGTAGTAGTAGTAGTAGTAGTAGTAGTAGTAGTAGTAGTAGTAGTAGTAGTAGTAGTAGTAGTAGTAGTAGTAGTAGTAGTAGTAGACTTTGCACAGTTCTTCCAGGATAAAGTAAAAAAGATAATCGATCATCTCCCTAACTGCCTTCCTATCAGTTATGATCAAATTCTCGCTTATCCTCATCACTGGTCCTGTTTTGAATCGCCCTCTCCCTCCTTCATACTCCATTTAATACAGCGATCTAAATCTAACTCTCCCATAGACCCCATTCCACTCCTCCTTCTCAAGAATATTGCTCCCACTTTGATCCTACACTTTTGTGACATTATTCGTACGTCCCTATTTACCTCTGTGGTTCCTGATTCTATGAAGTTAGCCTACATTACTCCAATCCTCAAGAAGTCCTCACTTGATACTTCCATTCTTTCAAATTACAGACCAATTTCTCAATTGTCTACTATTTCGAAAGTACTTGAACGGGTTGTTTCCAGTCAACTCACCTCATATTTGGTGTCAAACTTTATTGCTGACAAATTCCAAAGTGCGTATCTTCCCCTTAGAGGTACAGAGACAGCTCTAACTAAGATTATTGACGACATAGCTATTTCAATTGACTCAAACTCCCCTACGTATTTAATACTTCTTGACCTTTCGTCTGCATTTGACACTGTTAACCATGCTATTCTTAGTAATAGACTAAATTCTATTGGAATTCATGGCCAAGTTCATAACTGGCTGATGTCATTTGTTTCGAATAGATCGTATTCTATTAGGATTAATAACTCGTCCTCTTCTAAATTCACTCAAGCTCATGGTGTCCCTCAGGGGTCAGTTCTTGGGCCAATTCTTTTCATTATCTACATTCTCCCCATCCAAGCCATTATCTCCAAATATCCTCTCGTTAAATATCATCTATATGCTGATGATCTCCAACTGTATACCTCATTCCCACCCCATACTGATCATATTCACATAGAGTCATCTCTTTCATCATGCCTGGCTGATCTACGTTATTGGTTCTCTGTGAATTTCCCTCTCTCTCAATATTACTAAAACTGATTCTATAATATTTTCTAAATCCAATACATTTTTCAAACTTACCTCTCCTGATCTCCTTTCAATTCCCACCTCCTCAATAGTTACCACCCTTGGCATTAGGCTATCTTCTAACCTCAATTCTCATCCCAAATTTCTACTATTATACAAAAGGCCCAATACTTCATCTATAACATTTCTAAAGTACGCAGAAAGCTTACTTTCTCTGTCACTCTTAATCTAATTAATACTCTAGTATTTAGTCGCATCAGATATTGTATGTCACTATACACATCCATACCCATCCGACTCCTAAGGAAATTAGAATCTATACAACGTCGATCGGTGCGTCTCCTCTACTGCCTGAGAAAAGATGATCATACGTCAATAACACTGCTAATGAAGACCCTCGGGTGGCTTCCTGCTAGAAAATTGGCCGAATACCAACTTCTCTGTTTGGCCCATAAAGTCGTTTATACTGGAGAACCTGAATATCTAGCTGATCTGATTAAACCATTCTCTACAAGAGTTCAAAGATCAGCTAACCGTTACCAGATACACGCACCTTCAGCGCACTCGACTACTGGTCTTCTGGCGTTCTCGGTGTCTGCTCCTCACTACTGGAATCGACTGCCTCTATTCATTAGATCATGTTCGAATCTAATCAGATTTAGAAAACTAATGTATGTATTATTATCATAATAATCTCACCTTTGTTATACTTGAGTTATATTTACTATTTTTCATTTAATTCGACGACAATGAATTATATTAATTCTGGAGTCACAAAACAATAAATATTATTATTATTAGTAGTAGTAGTAGTAGTAGTAGTAGTAGTAGTAGTAGTAGTAGTAGTAGTAGTATTAGTAGTAGTAGTAGTAGTAGTAGTAGTAGTAGTAGTAGTAGTAGTAGTAGTAGTAGTTGTAGTAGTAGTAGTAGTAGTAGTAGTAGTAGTAGTAGTAGTAGTAGTAGTAGTAGTAGTAGTAGTAGTAGTAGTAGTAGTAGTAGTAGTAGTAGTAGTAGTAGTAGTAGTAGTAGTAGTAGTAGTAGTAGTAGTAGTAGTAGTAGTAGTAGTAGTAGTAGTAGTAGTAGTAGTAGTAGTAGTAGTAGTAGTAGTAGTAGTAGTAGTAGTAGTAGTAGTAGTAGTAGTAGTAGTAGTAGTAGTAGTAGTAGTAGTAGTAGTAGTAGTAGTAGTAGTAGTAGTAGTAGTAGTAGTAGTATTTCGATAAATCTAGTAATATTAATACTATTTGTTTATTTATTAATATTAAATTATTTGTTTATCAGCTGTTCGTGATATCCTAGTATATGAAAAATATCCCATAGTATAGACGCGTTATGTAATATATATATATATATATATATATATATATATATATTAAATATGGTTTAACCTTTAACCTTTTATATGGTAGTATATACATATAAATATGTAGTCTATGCTACTGTTCAACTAATAACAAATGTGAATATATGTATTTATAACTATAGCGCTAAATCTAAACGTATACGTTTAGATTATTATATATAATCATATATAGAACATTGTATTTTATATATATATATATATATATATATATGTATTCTAGCATAACTAAATAATAATATAAATAATTATATTGGTTATATAATCGAGATATATATGTTTGAAATGGATTATAATGTTTATTATCTCGGGTTATAACCATATACATATGTTAGGGTATAGAGTTTAAATTTGCCAATGCTTCCCATGGCATTAATTTAATATTATGTAATTGATATATTTTACTTTCAAAATATCACATTAGTTATCTCCATCAAGCAATTATATATATATATATAATCATAATAAAAATCATACGTTTAAATATTATTATACAAATTAATATTAATTCGGATTTTTAATATAATTATATTATTGATAACAATAGAAATATACGTGTTACCTAATATATTGTTTAATACTAATTCAGATATAAATATTATAACCTTCATAGTTAACCTATTCCACTGTAATCTCTACAATACGATACACGAGTGTATACAATCAATAGAGTTGTATGCATCTCAATAATATGTGTATATGCTCGTATAGTATCAGTATACTATAGTATCAGTATACTATAGTATCAGTATACTATAGTATCAGTATACTATAGTATATGTATCAATGTAGTTGCCCACCACTAAGATTAGGTCGGATTATCGTTAAACCTGGCCACTAATCCATCCACTGAATTAGAGTGTTTAACTCGTCTCATTTCAGTGAAACACAGATAACGATCAGATGGGTAGATTATTATTATTATTAGTATTACAATTGTGGGCGTGTTGCACTTCGGTCTGATTACATTTAACACATATTCCAATATTTTACTGATACCAGGGAGTTTTATTAACAATATTTTACTAACCATCCCTGATAATACTCATAATGTGTCTACGTACATATTGCCATAAATAATTACAATTACAATTTTTGACTGCGGCAAACCCGCGGTATTATTATATACGCCACAGATACATTAGTGCTATCATTTTATCAACATTGACAAATATATATTATATATTACATATAAAAATAAACTTTTAAGTTTAAAATTAACATTATAGATATAAAATATCAAAATATTGTTCGTCTATCAAAGTTAATTGATCAGTAAATGTATATGTTATTTCAATATATATGTTACTAATAATGTTTAAATATTATATATGATAAGAGCAATACACGATCATAAATAGTGTATGACGTATTCTAGATTGATTCAGATACTCATTAAGGGCCGAACAAATATCGTTTGACATTAAGTTTATATCTTACATTAAATTCAGTTGAATTCTACGATTATAATTGTGATGTTATGATCATTTCAAAGTAATATACTTTACAATATTATATACATTGTAACATGTAGTCACATTGAGTAACCATATGTATGACCTTGGTCCCTTAGCTTGGGTAACCGTGGGGGCGCGTCACGTTCAAAACAAATATTCTCCATTCATCAGTTGAGTTTCGCAAGTTGACTTTTACTGGTCCATTCTTTGATATTATCAATCCACATCTTTTTATGCCGACCACAACGTATTTTTCATTTAATATATCCCTGTATACTGAGTTTAGCTAGTCCTTCAGAGCGTGTTACATAACCATACCATGTTATTTGTGGTCGTTTTACGATTGTTAGTAAGTCTGTGTAACGGCCATCTTACTATATTCTATTTCTGATTACATCTTTTGTTATATATATATAGTGAATTCTGTAAGATGAATGGTGATGAAGTAATACAATACTTATATCATGTGACAGACATAATTTATATTCTATATGACATATGACATATGTCATACTATCCACATACATGCATACATTACTCCCCTCCCTAATCGATTCACATATACTAAACCCCTCTCACGTTTTTAATGTACTTTGTGTGTACTAATTCCATCACTTTATTGTATACAAATGTTGCTAACTTTAGATATATCATATATAATTATTTGTTAGCGAATTTGTCAGACATTTAACATATTTATCATTTAATTTATTAAGCCTATCAACGATAATGTATGAATGTATTTAATCAAGCAACACAAGTATAATGATAACAATTACATCATAATTTATATATATATAAACTCAATAATATAACTATATATATATATATATATATATATATATATGTATATATATATATATATATATATATATATATATATATATATATATATATATATAAAGAAAGAGAAGCGATACGAGTTATGATAAATATTAATTGTATATTTAGTATGTTTTTATTGGTTTATCAACACAGTCGCTGCTATCTGCCACGGTTTATCTTAGTTTAGATATCTCGATACTGTTGACCTACGTCCGTAGAACCATCTCGTAGGGGAGGTCAATGGTGGTAGTGGTCATAGGTAGTACTGGTCAGAATTGGTAGTCAGTGGTGATGGTGGTGGTCAGTGTTGTTTCGTGTTGGCATGCGTGCGGTGCATTGATCGCATTGTTATTTTGTTACGAATCTCGATTTCCGAGAAATTTGTATTACGTACCCCTAAGTAATATTGATCGTCCCGCACACCCACGCACCAGGTGTGCACCTATATGCACTCACACACACCACACACCTATCCGCACTCACACACCCACGCACCTCTCCGCTAATGAAATCGTATCTTTTTATTTCATCATAATTCAATAAAAGTAGACAAAGTCGACTAATAATTCTTTACAAGTTTATAATACAGATGAGTATTTTTCTTAAATAATATATTCTTCTAATAGATAACATTAATATATTCATATTCAGTCATCATTTAATAAATATCATATATTGTGCTACTAATTACAATATTAATTAATTAAATAAAATTACATTTACAAATTTGTAATTTATAATATGTTTACGTTAATTATATCATATTAATAATAAGAATTAGCAAAATCTTAAAATTTGTAAATGTAATCCATAATGTACATCCATAGAAAAATAGTAATTTATTAATGATTTTTAACAATAGTAAATAAATGCCATCGTCGTTATAATTTTGTAAGCGAAACTTGTAAGCCCTTAAATATAGTGATTTATGAATTGATTTTTATCATGATAAAAATAATTAAATATATATATAATAATAATTAATGCATTAATAATATAAAGTTATCAAATATAAAGATACTGTAAATAATTATGACGAGTAAAACAAAATCTGGAAAATCATAGAAATAATATTATTTGTGTTATGCAATTGACACTATTCGTAGGAAATATGCATATTACACATATTTTGAAAATTTCATAATTATAGCTTAATTATAAATGTGAAATATATACATATTTATGTGTTTTTTGGTATTATCCTATATGTTGCCATGGGAAACATGCATGTTAAATCTTACCAAGAGTCACGCTGGCCCAATATTGACCCACATTACAACACATGGTGGGTATTATCAATACTCATATGTACACTATTTTACAATCGAATCCAATATAAACGACATTTTTAACATCACTATTAACCTCCCATAACTCACTCACACACACAGCTACCCACACTCACTAACCCATAATACCTCCTACACCCACTTCATATACCCGCACCTTCCACACCCTAATACTCGCACACCCGCACTCACACAACACACCCGCACACCATACCCGCACACCTCACAGCCACTTTCAGGTATACCTATATTACAAATATCGATGTGATCTAATAAGACGATGATTATAAATCATGAATCATACTCATAAACATATAAACACACTTACAACACATATACACACACATATATATGTATATTAGTGATGCAATCGAACCCTACTATCAGAGTATCGGTATAGTATCAGTTATAAATAGTAGAGTATCAGTTCGAGTCCGAGTTCGAAATTTTATAATTATTGAGTATCAGTTCGAAGTTCGAAGTCCGAAGTTCGATGGCATCACACATATATATATATATATATATATATATATATATATATATATATATACCTATATATATATGTGTGTGAATGTGCATATTACTTTCTATAAGCTTATTATTTAATTATAGATATATGGATGAGTATATATTTGTTGAATACATATACTTTTCCCAATGGCTTACACGTAAAAATTTATTTATAGAATGAACGGAGCTTGTCTCCTTAATTATTAAACATAATAACAACATAATAACAACAATACCATATATACATATACAATATTTGATAATAAGATGATATCATGTCACAACATTAGATTGCTCGAGATCAATATATGATTATATAACTTCCTATGTTACAAACAGTCATAAGATATAACAATGCCGCCTAGCGGAATAAAACTATATTATATATACTATAGTAAACTATAGTTATATATACTATAGTAAACTATAGTTATATATACTCACATTATGCGATACATCGTATCCAATAATCAAATATATTTATATATTGTTATTTTTATTTGGTGGAATCTTTTATCCCATCTAGGAACTTTAATATCCCTTCGAAGCAGCTCTCATGTTAAGGCATGACGCCTTAGCCATCTGATCCACACAGGCAGTTACTATATATATATATATATATATATATATATATATATATATTTATATGATTATTTGTATGGAAATTATTGTTCGAATGTCCAAACATGACGTGCTTTCATAAATGATATTATAGAAAATAGTAAGACCAAAAACCCAGTGGCGAAATACCATCGTAGAATAAACCAATCAGCGAAGCGAAATAAATGTAGAGAAATCGTGTAGAAATCAACTGCGCCCCTATAGGGGTACGTATGCGTAACATTCTATGGGATATGTTAAAGGTTAACTATAACTATGAGGAATGGGCACATCTATATTATTCATATATAATAAGTGACAATAAACCATATATATATATATTCATTGCAGATATAGAGGCATATGCATATGCGCATCTAATACAATGCATTGTGTTAAATTAATTTAATTAATTAATCGTATTAATGAAATAATAAATGAGTAATATGTATTTTACTTATATACCCTACGCATACGATGTGCGCGTGTGTGCGTATGTGTGTACGTATGTGTGTACGCATGATGCGTGTACAGTAGCGTATGACGTGCCGCCTACACATCTCACTAGTCGCACACTCGTGTGTACATCAGTGTGCTCACTACGGTCATGCGTACACTTACACCACCGCACACCGCACACACCGCACTACCACCACCACGTACAGTGTATGCTAAGTGGTGCCGATGTGCAATTAGCGAATACATAATTAGGTTCTAATTAGACACACATGTGAATACTTTATAAATACAAACATATATATACATACATATATGTATATAAATATATATATATATATATATATATAAATAGCTCAGTCTGGGGTCCATATATGGCTCAGTAGGATAACCAACATCTAGTAAGCCTGAGGTCCCGGATTCTACTCTACGAAGTTCTTATTTGTATCTTGTGTTTATCAAGAATTTAATATATTCTGTGTATATACGATAAATCAAAACACAAGAAAAAATGTTACTATTTATATTGTATTTTCCGGGGCCCCTCGCAGTTATTTATAACAATATATAAGTTGATTACTTCTTAAAGGGTCCATTTATATCCGCTATTTGTATTGCATTAAATATATTTATATGAGATTTCAATAAATATATACTATTATATTATTATTATATATATTGATAGCTTAATATTTATTTTCTTGCAATTATTTATTAATTTTATATAATTACATAATAAAATACATGTATCACATATTAAATAATATTAGTTTAATGTTTATCTGGGAACGATATACTAATACATAAAAAATATATTAAATTTAGCGATACATTATTATTATTTTATATAAAATATAAATAAACACAAAGTAGCAATATACATATTCAAACATTTGCCTGGCCTTAATCATTGACCTACATAGTTGACCCATATAATGAAGTTTTCCTTTTAGCGACGACATACGCGCAGATTCAGATTAGAATAATCATCATCGTCCTTATAAGGACATAGGAATCACAGCTATTTATAATAAAGGTCGTTCTATCTTAAGTAACATCGAATGAGACGAACACATCAATT
Source organism: Osedax fenrisi (assembly GCA_964019155.1). Classification (NCBI taxonomy): domain Eukaryota; kingdom Metazoa; phylum Annelida; class Polychaeta; order Sabellida; family Siboglinidae; genus Osedax; species Osedax fenrisi. The sequence goes on along the minus strand of OZ025244.1, from coordinate 24,211,229 downwards.
TATTGATGTAAATTATTAAGTGTCTATAGTTTTAGTTACAATATGAAATAATATTATAATGATTACTCATTATTAAACATTGAAACATTGTATTTAATATTCAAAATATTATTATTATTAAATTGATGTGTTAAATATAAGCGATATGTAATTATATAATACATATAGAATTATAATCATATCAATAATATAAAATATTCTTCCGAATATCGAGTATAAAGAACTTTTATACAAAAACGTGTATTATTGTAACAAAATGTCCATGTATTATAGTGACAAAATGTCCGTATACTACACTGGTTCTATCGTAGCCATATGGCTGTGTAATACACGGACATTTTGTCAGTGTAATACACGAATTTTCTTACACCAACATTTACTTGGATTCCTTTATTTATTGTGTGTGTTATTGTTTGTATTATTATGTATGTTATTACGTTTCTGTTGTAAGTTTATATTTTGTTTATTCAATCATGTTATATGTTTTAAATCTACACTTTTGAGAGATCGAATTCGATCTATTTAGGTATTTAAAATGTCGTCATTATCATAGTAATCATACATATATATATATATATATATATATATATATATATATTGATATATCGGAATTGAAACCGACCTTATAACCCATTGTTGATTACTTTACTTACTGGGTAATGTATATTCGATAACGATCACATGACCACTACGATAATACCGGAAGTCACGTGTACAAGTGTTGTAACAATGGTGTAAAGAACGAGCGCGTGTTATTACGTAACCCGGGGGATGTGTCGCGTGTATATTTCACGTCGGAGAATCGATAACGAGGCTAAGGCGATGACGTAATACCCATAACAACAATACCACGTGATCATATCGACTGATGTAATAACGACCCGCCTCCCAGAATGATGATGATTATTTAATGTAGCGGCACCATCCATCTCGCCATGTATCGCTATATATCGCGTTATCTAGCTCTCTCTCTCTCGTCTACCATTAATAAACGATGACGAATTCGATGTCCGAGGACATATATACGTTATAACTAGGATAGAATGGTTGGTATCCCCTCTGTATCAGAGACATACGTACGCTAATTATCGTACACGTCTTAAGAGCTATCATGTTACTACTTTGTATACTATATTTATAAGTAGCTTTGCATATGGTTTAATGTGAAGAAAACATAACATAAATGTAGTCTGCATGCATGCATGCTGACCATGGTCAGTTATTTGTGATGCGTTAGCTCCTGGAAGTGTATCATTTGTGGGGGTTAGTTGTGCGTACAATACCTCAACACCCCAAATATCCAGAAAATAATATTGGTGTTTTCGAGGGTATTTGTTTTTTTTTGCGGTTTCTATGTTTACAAAAATAACAATATATATATATATGTAGTGTTCAATAATACATTTTAATTTAAAGTGTACATCACATATAATGTATTACGCAGTCTGCACATATAATATATTGAGGAATACTGATATACTATTACATTATACTCTTTTATTTTTTATTAAATAAGTAAAACCTCTTTAAAAACTCAAATAATTTCAAAGTATTAAACTCAACCCTAAAAACCCCCCAATTTAACGTTGATATCTGTGACTGCACTACTATAGTATAGGATGTTGTACAATGTACCTATATATCTATGGTACATGTATTTTATCTACTGGAAAACAACAAAAGGCAATAGTATTTAATATTTTGAAACATTTAGAAGGAATTTAAATATATAATAACATTTGATAAACTTCCAAAGAACCAATATATTCTAATAAATATGTATTATTATTAGTATTTGATATCCATAATGATGATTGTGACCCTGATTCACGTTTATTTTCACTACAATAGGGTCACGTGGTACACACCCTCCACTCGGCCCGGAAGTACATAATTATAAAATAACAATGTTATTTAATACAACAGCATTTCCCGATAAAAATGAGATAATAATAATACGTTGAAAATAATACAATCTATGCATAGCTATACATAGATAGACATAGACACGATCGGGCAGTCAGGGTACTTATTCTATCGTGATCATTTCTAAATTATCTCTAATTTTTTAATTCATTCAAATTTACTCTACGTCAAATATTTTATACATGGATGTTATATTTAATCTCACTGTTAGTCCCATCCGAACATATCGATACACGGTAACCATAACAACTCGTGTATGACGTAATATATAGTTATAGTGACGTAAGCTGGGCTAGTTTGTTTATATATATATAATTATTAACAAATACATCGTGGGTGTTTTTTTCTAATAATCAAATAATAATAATAATAATAATAGTAATATAATTATAATAATATTACTAATTATATGAATACTAAAATAGTGATTGTGATTGTACATGGTGATGATTGTTGTAATTGTGTCACCACCCTTCGATCTCGTTCATTCTCGTTCTATCTCGCTATACTTTCTCGTGATATAGCGTCTACTAAAAGAGATGACACACTTAACGTGTCCGATGACTTAGAAACGCTACATCATATCATTCTAACCTAGGAGCGCCTGTTGGCGCGTACAAATATATATATATATATATATATATATATATATATATATATATATATATCGTGTCCAGTAAGTGTGTGTGTAGAGCGTGTAATATCGTGTAGAACGTTGTATATATTGGTGCATATGTGGATGTCCTGTATATTAAGTGGAGTGGTCAAGTGTAAACACTAAACCACTTAGAACTCCGCGTATATATATATATATATATATATATATATATATATAGATAGCAAATAAACCAGTTGAATGGTAAATCTCGAAGGAACCCTGTTCGTCTTTAAAACTGCACGTCTCTCTTGCCTTTTTCTCAACCTTTTTTATTAATAACTAAAATTTGTATTGATTTTCGTGCGTCTACTATATATAGTCTATAGACTAACCCTATAGGGTATATAGATATACACACGTATATATATATATGTCCTCCTTTAACCCATTGTATTATGTATATACTACCCCTATCTCTTAACTTTATTCTAAAATAGGTAACTTTTTAAAATCGATTTATATTATATGCTTAATTATAAATTAATTAGTAATAATACATTATATCTTATTCATCGACCTATTTAATAATGATAATCCCATATAATATCCTAGAGCATATTCACCTGTAAAACGTATTATTACTATGTTGCCTTATATGAAGTATATATGATATTATTATAATGTCGTTTCTAATTTCTTGTTGTCGTTTTTTATGTTATTGTATTATTACATTAATAGCAATTTTGTTCTCGGCGTATTGATATTGATTTTATTATTTATTTCATTATTATTCATATATATTTGTCTATATATATATATATATAATATATACAGTCAACTCTCGGTAAGTCGGACTACGGATAAGTCGGACACATTTAGTTGGTTTGGTAGGATTTGTATCTAGTTACATGTTAAATTAATCTGATAAGTCGGATATGTTGGATTAAATAAGTCGGATATATATTATTGTCATTTTTATGATTTTTATACTGGACAAGTCGGAATTTTTATAAATTGTCAGAAATATTTACTTTAAATAATGAATATTATAATTTTAGTAAGTAATATTATTTAATATAACATTTTATGTTGTTGATTGTTGCATAATTCCACATTTCGGTAACCATTTAACTCACGCTGCGCATCTCATATCGTATTTGCATGGTATTCTGAATTTCGGATAAGTCGGACATCTCGCTAAGTCGGACACTTTTTCCGGTCCCTTGCGAGTCCGACTTGTCGTGAGTTGACTGTATATATATAACTCAGAAGGGTATTATTGAAACTTCAATTAAGCAAACATGTCAGGTTGAGCTTATGACCTTTTCATCATAGTTAGTGATCCTAAAACAAAAACGGAGATAAACGGAATACAAATATCTATAATAATTAAACAAAATAAAAATTGATAAAATATTATTGAAACTTCAATTAAGCAAACATGTCAGGTTGAGCTTATGACCTCTTCATCATAGTTAGTGATCCTAAAACAAAAACGGAGATAAACGTAATACAAATATCTATAATAATTAAACAAAATAAAAATTGATAAAATATTTTGACAATAGAATTTTGTGATAAAAACATTTAAAGTTAGAGAATAAGTTAATAAACTAAAGATACAAGATAAAATGCTAAGTAAAATAATAAAACGGCTTAAAACAGTTGAAGAATTTCGATAAAATTCTTCCCGAACCTCCATTGATTCTTTAATACTGGCGTCTTCAATGTTTTCTAGGTATTTGAAGGAAAATTCATTTCTGTCGCGAGAATTTGGGTTTCCCGAGTACCAAGAGCCCAAAGAACCAACACAGAAGGGAATTACATATCCTAGGTGGCGATAATTTTCTATCTTCCTGTTAGCGGCATATTCCATGTAATTATAATCGAGTCGTAAGGAATTGTGATGTCGACAAAATAACACGAGTTGTTATATTTTATTAAAAGAACCGGTTTTAAATTATCTAGTGAGATGTAGCTAGTATCGTACTCAACATAGCATTCATCTAGAAAATGTTTACAACCTTAGCAGGAGTTGAGCAGATATCATAGAGGGCTATTATTATATTACCATTGGATATATCAATGCGAGCCTTAAAGGTATGTTGCTGCATGTCGAGTGCGCGTCCACGATTAACACCTTTACTATAAAATAAATAACCATGCGTTTGGCTACCGGATAGAAATGCAGTGAGTGTTATTTTATGATCAGTTCCGATAGCACAATTTAGGGTATTTGATAGTTTGCGAGAAGTAATTGAGGATATCATATTATCTCTATAAGATAGTAATTTCGTTGCTTTAGAGTTTGTCCAAATATCTACTTCCTGGTTGATTTTACAAATCCACAGGTCTCTAAGATTTCTGTCAGCATAGCATAATGGAGTATCATCATTGTTAGGAGTATTTGTATTATATATTAGGAACTGTTTTATAGATTTATCCAGATCGTAAATACTTTCCTTCGTGATTTGTCAAGATGAGATCTCATGAGATAGAGAGGTGTTTAAGTGACTTCTCAATACCTCTATTTTTTGCCATGAATTTAGTCCAGAATCTGAAAGTTGATTAAGTTGTGCTGGTATATCAGTAGTAAAATTAAACAATAACTTAGATCCAATTGATATATCCAAGAATCTTTTAAATTAACCAATTTAGAGCGTTTTAATAAATTCTTGACCAACATAAACTGACGATCCTCAATAACTCCCTTGTTGAAAGAAATGCTAATGCATTTTCTTGAATTGAACTTGAGACCGATACTACTAGATACTTCCAGTATTCCATCTAGTGCCGACTTCATTTCTTGATGAGATCAAGTGACAATTGATAAATAATCTGCGTAAGCTGTAAGTTTAGCTTTAGATTCAAATAGGTCATATACATCTATTTCAATTGCTTTTCTTATGATGGGTTCAGAGGCAAGATTACAAATAATTAGTGATAAACAATCGCCCTGTCTTACCCTAGAAGTTGGTTGGACCTTAACATCTTTGTATTCATATATTGTATTAGTATACATGTTTTTCAATATGGTCGAGGTATGAGCAGGCAAAGGAAGTGATTCAAATAACTTATTTAATGTCGAGTGTGATAACGAACCAAATGCGTTAGCCAAATCAAGCCATACAATATGTAGACCATAGTGCCTTTTCTTCGCTTCTGTAATGGCTGATTCAATTAGGAAAGTATTTTCTTGTATCCCCTTCATCCGGGTGAACATCTTTTTACAATATATTGTTGATAATTTCCTATAATAGCGCAATACTTGTTTAGGTAATGCCAATTCAATGTCTAAGGTAAACAGGATAGAATAATGGTATGTTATTAGATTATATACTGTACGGTGTGTAAGAGTACACGAAGGATAAGGAGGGGTAATTAAATGATCGAGTACATTATTGTTGATATGAGTTGGTGAAGAAACATGCTTAGATAAGCATAGAGTATCAACAGACCATCAGAATAACTGAAAGACGGTGAATTGTATGATTTTATACGAACATTACATTTAATTAATATCACAATGCCGCCAACCCTGCGACCATTCAATCTAGGAGAATTTATTAGGATATACTTGAATTGTTTTAACTGGAAAATATATAGGACTATCATCATTTGAGATCCAAGTTTGAGTAAGGGCTACTATATCAGGTGTACAATTTAATAATAAATCAACTAGTAGATTAATATTAGATCACAGAGATCGAATCTTTAAAAAAATTATTTTAATTTTAATATATGATGTAATATTTACTTTATATATAATGTGACTAGTATTTATATTCATGTGGGATTATAAGAGACAGTATTATTAGATAAATCAGTTGTAATAGATAAGTCAGTTATATTACATAAGTCAGTTTTAGTAGATTAATTAATTTTATTAGACTTATTATAATATGTATATGAATCTTCCCATGACGATGATGATAATGATGATAATGGTAATGATGATGATGATGATGATGATGATGATGATGATGATGCTGCTGCTGAATCTGATGATTATGATGGTGATAATAATAATAATGATAATAATGATGATAATGATGGTTATGATGATGATGATGATGATGATAATTATGCTGCTGATGCTAATGATAATAATGATAATAATGATAATAATGATGATGATGATTATGATGATGGTTATGATGGTGATGATGGTGATGGTTATGATGAAATTGATGTCAATGGTAGTGGATGTGACAGTTTAATGGCAGTATCGATTGTAATACATTACTGTATTCAATTATAATAGTAAAAGTGTATTATATAATAGTATCGAATGACGTAAGATGAAAGAAATTTGTAAGATAAAAATAGGCGATGATTCATATTTAATAAAAAGATAATCTATAATTATATATATATATATATATTTGTGTGTGAGAGTGAGTATATTATTGCGCTCTCTAGAGTGTATTTTACAATATAAATTAGGCGTGGTAGATAGAAACACGACCCGCCCGCCCCGTTAATAGGAACAAGGTAATCGAGCGCAGGGTTACGTCATAGGCCCGTTTAAGTAACACCGCGACTAGCCGTAATAGAGGGCGGAGTAATTAACGCGTTGTGGGTATCATTACTAATGAGTCATTAGCGTCACGTGATCGCGTAACACCGACGAACACGATGATGTAACGACTACGCGTATGACGTAACAACTATGACTGTGTGTTACGTAACGTAATAGGGCGGCGACTACCACTACGGTATCGGTAGTGATACGAGCGAACGTGTGTGTGCATGTGTGCGTGCGTATAGTGATGATGATGATGATGACGTGCGAGCGTTGCTAACAACAGAGGAGGATGTGGAGTCACGTGACGTGTTTTATCACCCGAGGAGGATATACGACGTATATTATACGCGCATGCACCGCAATAAAGTATATTGTATACGTTAATACATTGCGCTTAGTAATTATATATACACGTATACACACATACACACACATGCACACACACAAATATATATATATATATATATATATATATATACCAGTAAGGGTATTCTTTGACTGTATTAGTATTTTAAATAAAATATTCTTTCATATCCTATATATATACCTATGAGGACATTTGTATCCGCTATTTGTATTGTATTCAATACATATATATATATATATATATGTATTGTATTCAATACACATATATATATATGAGATTTCAATAAATAAATATTATATTATTATATATATATATATATATATATATACAAAGATTTTCCGAAGGAAAGATATAACACTTACGCGAAATCGTGTAATTCGAATTTGTATACAAAATACCCTGGTGCCACCTATAGCGGGTTACTTTTAGGAACTATGCGTTGTTTATAATGTAAATTCGTATTTAACTATACACTTTTAAAATGTTAAATAAGATGCTTTAAATTAATATTTATATGATGAAAACTAAGTGTTCATTACTAATATATAACAAACAAATATGATATTTATGTTTTAAATGCTATAAGTATATATTTAGTAAGTAAAAGTTAATTTATATTGCATGTAATTTAATAGAGCAATGAAAACATTGTTGTATGCAAACAGAGCCGAACCTAAATCTATTTCAGTGATTTCGATACTACTGCTAGCAGCGGTTGGGGATATTACTAAATTATGTTGCATGCATAGGGAGTGTTATATCTTTGCTTCGCAAAATCTTTGATATATATATATATATATATATATATACTAGCGGTTATATATCGGGAGTACTAAGTGCACAGTGTTGTCCTGGTATATATATATATATAGATACATGATTACATAACCAAACTACTATGTATACATGTACACCTAACAGATAGTATACTCTATCCGTATATGGAGTCCTTGGTAATACATACTGATACTTTTCCCGAAGTTATAATAGTTATTTATATCACTGGGTGAGTCTCCTTGACGCGCAGCTTACATTGCAGTGTTGTATAAAATACGGTATATTATAATTTATATAATTATATTATATCAGTGTACAGTGTACACTGTATAGTGATATAGTATTTAATTTAAAAGATACCCAATCTTTTAATTCATTTACGCCTCAATATAAGTTATAATTGAATGATGTAATATTTTATAATATATTATATATATATCACTCGCTCATAAAACAATATATTATACTTCTCCTCCTTATTTGACTTCCCTACTAACTCTAAGACGCCCACTGACTTCCTTACGATCAAATGCCGATATTTCCCTAATTTGCCCTCGTGTCTCATATCTGAAATACCATAAACGCGCCTTCAGTTATATTGTTCCATCCTTATAGAACTCCCTCCCTGCCTCTATTAGATCAATCCATTCACACCCGTCCCTTATTACACACCTCAAAGCTTATATATCATCGATGTAGTATATCCACTTATTTAATCATACAATATTACTATTATTATAAATTATATTATTTTATCGTTTTGATTATTTATTTATCTATTTATTGTTTTCGTTCTATATTGTTATATGCACCTACGAGGGGTGGCCACACCTATGTTAAGTGCTAATAAACATTATTATCATCATCATCATTAGTATCATCATATTTATATATATATATATGTTATCTGGAGAAACTGTATTTCGACTGCTGGTCATACCAATTGGGTGTGATTAATGATGGAGATGTCGATGGGGGTAGTCAAATAAATGTTTATAACTTTTTTTCACATTTTGTTGTTTAAGTACTTTTATCCCATCCAGGAACTTAGATGAAACGTGTATTTATAATCATGTGGCTTTAATGTATCTTCGAAGCCGCTCTCATGTTAAGACATCCATGATTTTAACGTGAGCCGATCATTTATTTATATACAATAATATAAGATCACTTTAATTATTATTTTAAAACCTATTTAAATGGTCAGGACGAGGCTTGAATTCGCGTCCTACTGCTTGTGTGTCTGACGCCATAACCAACCTGAGCCACACAGTCAGTTGTTATATATATTTATATATATATATATATATATATATATGTATATGTATATGATAACCCAATGTGACTTCATATAGAAATGAATATATTATGGTAAAAGTATTTATAATCTCACTTTGAAATGAACATAACATCACTAATATAATCATATATGATACGGCTATAGCCTTCAACTGAATTTAATGTAATATATAAACTTAATGTCAAACGATATTTATTAAGGAGTAGCTAAATCAATGTATAGTAAGTCATATATTATTGATGATCATATTTCGCACTTAGCATATATAATAGCTGTGGACGGGGCTTTAACCCGTGACCTAATAAGCGTCTGACTTCTTGACAACTGAGCCACACTTTCAAATATGATATTTTTCTACTCCCAATTACAATATGAAGATATGAACATTGATAATTGACTAAAAAGGATTTAGCGATTTATTCGATACATAACATTAATGTAATATTTTAGTTTATATATATATATATACTATATAATTGTTATGTATATAATAGATTTTGAATAGAAACAACATCACATGATTTTATAATATAAATATATATATATATATATATATATATATATATAAATATATATCATATATATATATTTGAATACTATAAGTATTTTAACCATTATGTAAGCCAACTGCTAAGTGTTAGCTAGCGACGCCTACCGGCAGCCTACATTATTTAACATGCACGCGCGCGCATGTCAATCGCGTCCCAGCATTACATTAGCGAGAGAGACGGGGGGGAGGGGGGGTTACGTCATCCGGTTACATCATCCGGTTACATCATCCGGTATTGTATTGCGTAACAACAACGACCACCGTACTAGGCTAGAGATGATAGTGCGAGGATGACCGTGTGCATAGATTAGCATAAACATGCTTATCTTATACGCGGCGTATGGGGCGGAGAACATCTGATCTGCATGTTAATTAAGTGTAATTAGACGTTGAATGTACACTACGCACTACACTACACACTGCACTGTAGTAGTGTTGTTGACGCGCGTGTCTCAGTGTATGTACACACATACACACATACACACATACACATGTGTGTGCACACATATACAGACATATATATATATATATATGATCGGTTTTAGATAAAACTATATATGCATTACTATGAGAGCGGCTTCGATGTTCGATTCTATAGTTGGTTTATAAGTTAATAAAAACGTCATATAAGTTCCAAATATATATATATATATATATTAGTTTATTTGTTTATTTATTTGTTGCTGTATTACTTTCATCTCATCCAGAAACGTAGATGATGTTTTTATTTATATAGTTTAATTATCTTATAATTGTATTTCCTATTTATTATTAAATTGTATATATAAAATTATATTGATATTGCACGTGACCTAGTTAGTTATATGAACACGTGCCCTAGTTAGTGTATGTATGAACACGTGACATATAGTTAGTGTATATGTATGAACACTTACACGTCAACATCAACGAAACGAGTGAGTTATGTAGGATAAATAATTATATTATAATCTGTAAAGTTACATTAGTAAAAAAAAGCTCTTGAGAATTATCTAATATATATATATATAATAAACATACTTGACATAGTAAGTCCTTTGAATATAGTAAATATAGTTAATCATATGCTAATCAGCGAAACGTATCAGGTAAGTTAAATCATGCCATTAAATCATAATATTTATAATTTGTAAAGTTACATTTATAAATAAAATGATATTATTTTTTAGAAACAATTCATTGTATACAAAATCCTCTCTATAGAGGGGATTTTATTGTTTCAGATTTAGTTGTTGGGGGTTTTATATTAAAAGTCATTAATAATGTGACCTTCGAAATTCTATTACTTCAGTAGGGAGAGAGGGAGGGAGAGAGAGGTGGAGGATCAACTGACCTAAACGAGTGTATAGGATGTATCGTTAAACGTATAATGTTGTTTTTTCCCGTATATACATGTATATATGCATATATATATATATATATATATATATATATACGTCATAGTATACTCTGATGTACGAATACAGCGTGAATGTTAGATGCTAAACATATAGTGGTATACTATAGTATCAGGTGCTGTCATTTGTTCTTAATGAAAGCTGTCTTTGAAGTCATTAATAATGTGACCTAAGTAATGCTGCTACTTCAGCAGGGCGAGAGGAAGGAATGGAGGGAGGATGAACTGACGTGGGTGTTATACTAATTAACTTATGCCCTATAATATACTATGTACTCTATACTTGATACTTTATATATCATATAATATATTACAAGTAAAACTATATATAGGTTTATTAGGATGTATATATATATCGCTGAATACTCAATTATTTGCAAAATATTCGGGATATATTTATATATAATGAAATTTCTCTATGATAATCATTGTAACGAATAAGTTATCAAAATAAATATATAACTATTTGTGGGGACATAGCCCTGTGGATATTTCATTGTAGTGGTACTATATATATGTCACTATAGTTATAGATAGGAAGTGATCTATATCCTGTTCTACTATATATAGTATACATACCCTATAGGGTTCGACTTTATTATAATCACACTTATAATCGTTATCTAAAACACGTACAAGTATAACACTTAGCCTGTTATAGTTAGTTGGAGAGGGGTATAGCTATGTCCCCGATACATATCGTATACATACAATATACTTATATATATATAGTTATATTAATGTAGATCTTAATTGATAAACATTGTTATTGTTATTGTAATCTATTCCATGAAGAATCTGTACGTGTTTAACGTTTATGAGATACTAAATACAAATACTTTATTATAGAAATTAATTCTTATGAAATTTGTTTATTTTTTTGAAATAATCCCACTACATTAGCATAGTATACCCTTCTTATAATTACTAAATATGTGTATTATATTTATACAGATATACTAATAGTCAAAGATTCATATTTAAAATTAATTTTCCGAATTCGATATATTTAAATTATGAAAACGAGTCAGGTATAGGATACTACCTACCTATTAGAATATGTACTAGACCCGTATATGATCATTAGTGACTATATCAATAACATCATTTACCACTCACACACATAAACACACGTGATATTGTTATATAACACTTCATAATCCGTCCAACACACGCCAATCGTGTTATTTATGTTGTGCTGTCATATGTGAGCACTTATAGGTATTGATAACCTGGGTAGTAGTGATGTTTTACTTTGTTGTAGTTCTAAATACACCAATACCATCATCTATATGAATTATATTATATACACAAACATATATATATATATATATATATATATATATATATTATGTATATAATATACATACTGTATTAGATATGCATATACACGTACACTTACACAGATACATACGAACATAACATAGAGCTTAAATTAAGAGAAAATTTATCTCTATAGATCTATGGAACATACCCACGCATATATATATATACAAACAAATAGCACACTTACATGGAATATACGTGTATGCTATACTACACTTATGTAGGTTTGCTATAGCCCCTAGAGAGAGAGAGAGAAAGTTACCGGATGTTGTTATTTAACAACAACCAGCAGACCTCAGCTCGTAAAAAGAACTAGAATTAGCATTTTCTTATTACTGGCATACTACTGCAGGCTATTATTTAATCATAACAATAATAATAGTATTAGTAATATTATATATTAGTATATAATTGTAATTCATTATATTTCATCGTTAACTTATTTTATAATATTATATATGTAATATATATATATATATACAAAGTGCATCGAAAGTATATTTAATCGCGAATTTTAATATAAGTTAATAAACAATGGTTCATTTATAACTATATATATATATATATATATATATATATATATATATATATATATATATATATTATAGTTTTTTATTATATTATTTAATATGTATTAATAATAATAATAATTGTCTACATATATATACAGTAGAAGCTCGGTAACTCAACATGCCGATAACTCAACATTGCCGATAACTCAACATCCAAAAAATATTTGGTTGGATTCGTATCTTTTACATGTTAAAAAAACCCTATTACTCAACAAATATAACTCAACATACATATAACTCAACAATGTTTTTATAATCCTAGCCTATACATTACATGTAAATATACACCCGATAACTCAACATTTATGAAAAATCAAAATATCACAAACATATGTTGTTGGATTCGTATCTTTTACATGTAATAAAACGACAATGAAAAACTACATTGCTCAACAAATATAATTCAACATACATTATTCAACATGGTTTTATTTAATAATATATGGATATACATATATAAACGTAAAAATACAATTACAATTATTATATTATCATACGAGTACTATTTTGAATACATTTATGTGAACAAAACATTAATTAAGTCTATAGACTAAGTCTATATATAGACTTATTAACTATCCCTCACAATGGACAATGACTCATGAGTGCATCATTGCAAGGCATAATCAAGGATTAGGCCTATTTTGAATTAGCCAATGGGGAATGATTATTTTTAACAATAAGTTTATTAATATACATTCTTGTATATTCGAAATCATTAAAGATTATGAATCTAATTAAGTAACATGTCAGTCAAGAGAAAATCTACGTCTATCTCCATAAATGATAAGTTAGAATCTATCATTAATTTTGATAAAGGCGAATCATGAAAGTCAGTTGCCAAACGATTAGATGTTTCTGTATCTACCATAGCTGGATGGTTTAAGAATAAACATGCCATTTATAAGGCATCTTTAATAATAATCATAAACCATCATTTGGAGTAATATACTATTAGTAGCGTAACAAATATACCATTATAAATAAAAATAAATTTATACATCCGATAACTCAACATACTCGCTAACTCAACATGAAAACTCCGTCCCGTCAATGTTGAGTTATCGAGCTTTGACTGTATATATATTAATATTGTTGGTGAATCCGTTATCATTAATTAAGTATGAATACTGACAGAACTATGTGGCACTTGCACTCGACTGTGCGTACTTGACTGTGCTCTCTAATACCCAAGAGTCCGTCGTTAATGTTGCGTTAATACTTGCGGCAGCGTTAATTAGAAAATGGTGTACGCTATAAAGCTGCACTTGCCTATCTATTTGCAAGTAATAAACGAGCAAACTAATAATTGAAATTACATAACATTTAACAAAACTTAAATATATTCTAAATACTCTGATTATAAATTATAATATAATGTTATTTCGTTATTTATGCATGATTACCTTGTAATCCTTATTTGTTATAATATTTCTCATCAAGGTATATTGTTTGCCAATACTGTGCTGTCCCTACATTCCTTCACTATTACAAATGTAAATGAAACATTTACCTCCTAATTAATGCTGTATTAGTTTACATGATACAGTAATATTTATGACAATAATGAGTTAGAATATAATATATATATATATATATATATATATATATATATATATGTATTTATTATAGCTATTAGAATTATGTGTACAAGTCACAGTCTATAGACTTCTATTTGAGATAAATTGTGTTCACCAATAAGTTAAAAATCCTTTAGTCAATAATATATCAAAAACCTTTAGTTCAACTAAGATCATAACCATTTAGTTAATATATTATGAAAACCCTTTAGTTATTATTAGTTCAAAACACTTAAGTTCTGTATGTGGTAAAACCGTTCATATTTCGCTAAAGATTTTACTAAAGTTTCGAACACACTTCACTCAGCGGACCACTCACTAAATGTTTATTCATCAAAAACTAAATGGTTATTTTTAACAGTGTAGTTTAATTCGAATAATTCCATTTATTTTTATTTCACATCTCTAAGTATCCCATTTTATCACTTTTAAAAATGTTAATCAACATTTGTAATCAAATAGAATAATAAGTATTATAATACAATTAATCACTATTGGGAACTTACTTAATTTATTTTAATAATACTATATTTAACATATGTATGCTATTGTACCTATACATATTATATATATACCATAATGTATGTATGTTATGTAATAACATACTAACATTAATTCTAATTACCATGCATACTCAAACAATCGGTCGTATTATTAGACGAACAAGACGAACAATATGCACTATTATGGTCGGGTGTGTTACATAACGGACCGGAAGTAGATCACGTGACACGGCCCCTAACGAGTGTTATAATAGCCGTGTTGACCTCTATTGTGGTATTGCGACCACGTGGGATAGTCGTAGCGGTCATTAGGCGTGAAGCTGGATGCGTAGGGCTATTAGCATATCGTTATGTGAGGCGTTCACCAGGGTGATCAGTAGGCGTGGTAGTAGTGGTGGTAGCGATAGTAGTGACAGTGGTAGTAGTGGTGGCGGCGATAGTAGTGGCAGTGGTGGTAGTGGTGGTGACGATAGTAGTGGCAGTGGTAGTAGTGGTGGTTGCGATAGTAGTGACAGTGGTAGCAGTAGTGGTGGCGATAGTAGTGGCAGTGGTAGTAGTAGTGGTGGCGATAGTAGTGGCAGTGGTAGTAGTGGTGGTTGCGATAGTAGTGACAGAGGTAGCAGTAGTGGTGGCGATAGTAGTGGCAGTGGTAGCGGTAGTGGTGGCGATAGTAGTGGCAGTGGTAGTAGTAGTGGTGGCGATAGTAGTGGCAGTGGTAGCAGTAGTGGTTGC
This sequence comes from Osedax fenrisi, assembly GCA_964019155.1. Taxonomy (NCBI): domain Eukaryota; kingdom Metazoa; phylum Annelida; class Polychaeta; order Sabellida; family Siboglinidae; genus Osedax; species Osedax fenrisi. Next base: position 24,195,074 of record OZ025244.1, on the reverse strand, counting down.
GATAGTATTATCAGTGGTAGTAGTAGTGGTGGCAGTGGTAGCAGTAGTGGTTGTGGTAGTATTGTCAGTAGCAGTAGTGGTAGCGATAGTAGTGGCAGTGGTAGTAGTAGTGGTTGCAGTGGTAGCAGTAGTGGTTGTGGTAGTATTGTCAGTAGCAGTAGTGGTAGCGATAGTAGTGGCAGTGGTAGTAGTAGTGGTGGCAGTGGTAGCAGTAGTGGTTGTGGTAGTATTGTCAGTAGCAGTAGTGGTGGCGATAGTAGTGGCAGTGGTAGTAGTAGTGGTGGCGATAGTAGTGGCAGTGGTAGCAGTAGTTGTTGCGATAGTATTGGCAGTGGTAGTAGTAGTGGTGGCAGTGGTAGCAGTAGTGGTTGTGGTAGTATTGTCAGTAGCAGTAGTGGTAGCGATAGTAGTGACAGTGGTAGCAGTAGTGGTGGCGATAATAGTGGCAGTGGTGGTAGTAGTGGTGGCGATAGTAGTGGCAGTGGTAGCAGTAGTGGTGGCGATAGTATTGTCAGTGGTAGCAGTAGTGATGGCGATAGTAGTGGCAGTGGTAGCAGTAGTTGTTGCGGTAGTATTGTCAGTAGTAGTCGTGGTTGCGATAGTAGTGGACCACTACTATTTTTAAACATTTTTTTAAAATATTTTTAAACATTTAAATAAAAAGTATTTGTTATTAGTATAATAGAAAATTTTCTATAATAGACTCATATTGTAGTTTTTGTTGATTTTTATTAAAACATGTTATAATCAAAAATGTATATTTTTTAATATATATGAAATAATTAAATATTTATTTCCCTATTTGATTGGTAAAGTGAGATATTACAATGTATTATAAACAACATACAATATAAGATTATGATATCAATTATATATTATATATGTATATAATATATACTATACGATATATTCTAACATTTATCAAATCAAACTGGTTTATATCGACGTATACGTTAGTTATAAACTATAGTTATACAAAATCTAATTATATAAATATAAATAAATATTCAGTAAAATAATCCAAACTGTATTTGTTTTCGTTATTAATGGCGAATGAGAATGTATAACGTGTTTGCATTGCGAGATACGATGTGAAGGGATTGGGATAATATTATATTAAATATAAATTATATATCATATGATGTATATTATATATTATATATTCAAAACCCGAAACCGGTTTCAGTATATTCAATAAAATTCTGAAACCGACCCGAAAAACAGATTTAAAACCCGAAACCATTATATTTCATAAAACCCGATACCGACCAGACCCGTGAACATCCCTAGCAGTGATAGTGGTAGTAGTAGTGGTGGAAGCATTAGTGACCGCTCGCCGGGGATATCACAGTGATGTAATGCATGTTAGCATACATACATACACATACATACATACATACACATACATACACACCCATACATACACACCCATACATACACAAACCTATACACACGCATACATATATACACACGCGAACCTACATACGCTACCGTATCATACGTTCTTAACTTGAAATCTACACGCGAGTTGACAAAGAAGTGAGATCACCTGGTGTGAAGATTAGACACTACCACAATCTGCACCTGTGGTCAGTGCGATGTTAGCGTCACCGAGGACACTTTATTGTGTGTGATGAATGGACGCCGTGGTACTCGTTCTACCTCTAGGTGCGCTCTACATATAGCATATATATATAGTATATTATGAAGATATATAGATAGATAGATAGATGATTTATTTATACACAAATATAACAAAGATATTTCTCATTTTTGTTTTAGCAAATTTATTTATACACAAATATAACAAAGATATTTCTCATTTTTGTTTTAGCAAAATAATAATACATGAATAAATAAACGATACAATAATATATAAGTAAAAAAATAGGATTTTTAGATTAATAAACATGAAAAAAAATAAAATAATATAATATAAAAATATACGAATATTATAAATGACCAATAATAAAATCTTTGACTTCACTTTTGAAACTTTCTATAGATGTAACAAGTATATAGTGGCAGAAGTAAGCTCGACAGGTAATTCAGTCTGTATGGCGAGTTTCAAATATATCCGAGTACTTTTTAATTGTTTTCAATTATATATAATTAATATTTACATATATAATAATATTTACATTATAATGTAACTATGAATACACTATTATCCTGTAATTGATCAATCTGTTCTTGATATACACGTCCACATTACAATAAAACACGTGATATGTTACGTAACATATGTTAGCTGCTTACTATTTGTTGTATACTTATTCTCATTTTATAGCTTATTTACTTATTATATAAGTTTTTATTATATCAGTTTTATATCAGTTTATACATTTAAGTATGAATATGAGTGAATTAATGATTACAGTTTTGAAACTAAGATCTTAGTTTAATCGAATATATTTCATTAAAAAGGGATTTTTATTTAATAAAGTTGACTCATCGGGTGAGTTTTTATAAATTAACAATCTATTTCGAAATGTTATCTTGTCGACGAAGATAATATCAGAGTATAAGATCTTTATATTTTATAAATGAACACTTTGTATAATGTTGACTAATATCATATCCTATAGGCAATATATTATAAAAATATATATAAAAATTATAAAATGAGTGAAGGGGGTTTTGTTATCGTATATAAATCTGTAATCGTTACCATAGCTTAAAGTACTAAAGTATATAAGTTATACCTTCATAATTTTAATTTTTTTCAAATATTAATATTTATTTTAATTATTAAAATCATGAAGGAAGTGCTTCCCCTATTATAATATTATATAATTATATTGAAAATAAGTTTTTAATCATTTATGTATCATTTCATGTAAAGATTATTACTAAATTTACTATATTTTTAAATATAAATGATGTTATAATGATATATACATACTAAATATGTATATCAGCATGACAATATTTCAATAAACTTTGATAGCTGTTTTCTCTGAATGTTAATTTTATGAATATTGCTTTACTAAAAAGTTCGGAACCTTTTTTCTAATCTATAAAAAGTGCTATAATTTTCATTATATTTAGAAAACATTCTAATGCATACAAATTACATTATTTTATTAATAATATATATTATATAATCTAAGTATACACTCGAATAGTTAACATTTTATATATGTTTTTCTTCGTTTTTTTTCATTTGTATAATTTAATTACTCATATTATAAAACATA
>OZ025244.1:23966874-24186874 GCA_964019155.1 Osedax fenrisi | reverse complement strand
AGTAGTAGTAGTAGTAGTAGTAGTAGTAGTAGTAGTAGTAGTAGTAGTAGTAGTAGTAGTAGTAGTAGTAGTAGTAGTAGTAGTAGTAGTAGTAGTAGTAGTAGTAGTAGTAGTAGTAGTAGTAGTAGTAGTAGTAGTAGTAGTAGTAGTAGTAGTAGTAGTAGTAGTAGTAGTAGTAGTAGTAGTAGTAGTAGTAGTAGTAGTAGTAGTAGTAGTAGTAGTAGTAGTAGTAGTAGTAGTAGTAGTAGTAGTAGTAGTAGTAGTAGTAGTAGTAGTAGTAGTAGTAGTAGTAGTAGTAGTAGTAGTAGTAGTAGTAGTAGTAGTAGTAGTAGTAGTAGTAGTAGTAGTAGTAGTAGTAGTAGTAGTAGTAGTAGTAGTAGTAGTAGTAGTAGTAGTAGTAGTAGTAGTAGTAGTAGTAGTAGTAGTAGTAGTAGTAGTAGTAGTAGTAGTAGTAGTAGTAGTAGTAGTAGTAGTAGTAGTAGTAGTAGTAGTAGTAGTAGTAGTAGTAGTAGTAGTAGTAGTAGTAGTAGTAGTAGTAGTAGTAGTAGTAGTAGTAGTAGTAGTAGTAGTAGTAGTAGTAGTAGTAGTAGTAGTAGTAGTAGTAGTAGTAGTAGTAGTAGTAGTAGTAGTAGTAGTAGTAGTAGTAGTAGTAGTAGTAGTAGTAGTAGTAGTAGTAGTAGTAGTAGTAGTAGTAGTAGTAGTAGTAGTAGTAGTAGTAGTAGTAGTAGTAGTAGTAGTAGTAGTAGTAGTAGTAGTAGTAGTAGTAGTAGTAGTAGTAGTAGTAGTAGTAGTAGTAGTAGTAGTAGTAGTAGTAGTAGTAGTAGTAGTAGTAGTAGTAGTAGTAGTAGTAGTAGTAGTAGTAGTAGTAGTAGTAGTAGTAGTAGTAGTAGTAGTAGTAGTAGTAGTAGTAGTAGTAGTAGTAGTAGTAGTAGTAGTAGTAGTAGTAGTAGTAGTAGTAGTAGTAGTAGTAGTAGTAGTAGTAGTAGTAGTAGTAGTAGTAGTAGTAGTAGTAGTAGTAGTAGTAGTAGTAGTAGTAGTAGTAGTAGTAGTAGTAGTAGTAGTAGTAGTAGTAGTAGTAGTAGTAGTAGTAGTAGTAGTAGTAGTAGTAGTAGTAGTAGTAGTAGTAGTAGTAGTAGTAGTAGTAGTAGTAGTAGTAGTAGTAGTAGTAGTAGTAGTAGTAGTAGTAGTAGTAGTAGTAGTAGTAGTAGTAGTAGTAGTAGTAGTAGTAGTAGTAGTAGTAGTAGTAGTAGTAGTAGTAGTAGTAGTAGTAGTAGTAGTAGTAGTAGTAGTAGTAGTAGTAGTAGTAGTAGTAGTAGTAGTAGTAGTAGTAGTAGTAGTAGTAGTAGTAGTAGTAGTAGTAGTAGTAGTAGTAGTAGTAGTAGTAGTAGTAGTAGTAGTAGTAGTAGTAGTAGTAGTAGTAGTAGTAGTAGTAGTAGTAGTAGTAGTAGTAGTAGTAGTAGTAGTAGTAGTAGTAGTAGTAGTAGTAGTAGTAGTAGTAGTAGTAGTAGTAGTAGTAGTAGTAGTAGTAGTAGTAGTAGTAGTAGTAGTAGTAGTAGTAGTAGTAGTAGTAGTAGTAGTAGTAGTAGTAGTAGTAGTAGTAGTAGTAGTAGTAGTAGTAGTAGTAGTAGTAGTAGTAGTAGTAGTAGTAGTAGTAGTAGTAGTAGTAGTAGTAGTAGTAGTAGTAGTAGTAGTAGTAGTAGTAGTAGTAGTAGTAGTAGTAGTAGTAGTAGTAGTAGTAGTAGTAGTAGTAGTAGTAGTAGTAGTAGTAGTAGTAGTAGTAGTAGTAGTAGTAGTAGTAGTAGTAGTAGTAGTAGTAGTAGTAGTAGTAGTAGTAGTAGTAGTAGTAGTAGTAGTAGTAGTAGTAGTAGTAGTAGTAGTAGTAGTAGTAGTAGTAGTAGTAGTAGTAGTAGTAGTAGTAGTAGTAGTAGTAGTAGTAGTAGTAGTAGTAGTAGTAGTAGTAGTAGTAGTAGTAGTAGTAGTAGTAGTAGTAGTAGTAGTAGTAGTAGTAGTAGTAGTAGTAGTAGTAGTAGTAGTAGTAGTAGTAGTAGTAGTAGTAGTAGTAGTAGTAGTAGTAGTAGTAGTAGTAGTAGTAGTAGTAGTAGTAGTAGTAGTAGTAGTAGTAGTAGTAGTAGTAGTAGTAGTAGTAGTAGTAGTAGTAGTAGTAGTAGTAGTAGTAGTAGTAGTAGTAGTAGTAGTAGTAGTAGTAGTAGTAGTAGTAGTAGTAGTAGTAGTAGTAGTAGTAGTAGTAGTAGTAGTAGTAGTAGTAGTAGTAGTAGTAGTAGTAGTAGTAGTAGTAGTAGTAGTAGTAGTAGTAGTAGTAGTAGTAGTAGTAGTAGTAGTAGTAGTAGTAGTAGTAGTAGTAGTAGTAGTAGTAGTAGTAGTAGTAGTAGTAGTAGTAGTAGTAGTAGTAGTAGTAGTAGTAGTAGTAGTAGTAGTAGTAGTAGTAGTAGTAGTAGTAGTAGTAGTAGTAGTAGTAGTAGTAGTAGTAGTAGTAGTAGTAGTAGTAGTAGTAGTAGTAGTAGTAGTAGTAGTAGTAGTAGTAGTAGTAGTAGTAGTAGTAGTAGTAGTAGTAGTAGTAGTAGTAGTAGTAGTAGTAGTAGTAGTAGTAGTAGTAGTAGTAGTAGTAGTAGTAGTAGTAGTAGTAGTAGTAGTAGTAGTAGTAGTAGTAGTAGTAGTAGTAGTAGTAGTAGTAGTAGTAGTAGTAGTAGTAGTAGTAGTAGTAGTAGTAGTAGTAGTAGTAGTAGTAGTAGTAGTAGTAGTAGTAGTAGTAGTAGTAGTAGTAGTAGTAGTAGTAGTAGTAGTAGTAGTAGTAGTAGTAGTAGTAGTAGTAGTAGTAGTAGTAGTAGTAGTAGTAGTAGTAGTAGTAGTAGTAGTAGTAGTAGTAGTAGTAGTAGTAGTAGTAGTAGTAGTAGTAGTAGTAGTAGTAGTAGTAGTAGTAGTAGTAGTAGTAGTAGTAGTAGTAGTAGTAGTAGTAGTAGTAGTAGTAGTAGTAGTAGTAGTAGTAGTAGTAGTAGTAGTAGTAGTAGTAGTAGTAGTAGTAGTAGTAGTAGTAGTAGTAGTAGTAGTAGTAGTAGTAGTAGTAGTAGTAGTAGTAGTAGTAGTAGTAGTAGTAGTAGTAGTAGTAGTAGTAGTAGTAGTAGTAGTAGTAGTAGTAGTAGTAGTAGTAGTAGTAGTAGTAGTAGTAGTAGTAGTAGTAGTAGTAGTAGTAGTAGTAGTAGTAGTAGTAGTAGTAGTAGTAGTAGTAGTAGTAGTAGTAGTAGTAGTAGTAGTAGTAGTAGTAGTAGTAGTAGTAGTAGTAGTAGTAGTAGTAGTAGTAGTAGTAGTAGTAGTAGTAGTAGTAGTAGTAGTAGTAGTAGTAGTAGTAGTAGTAGTAGTAGTAGTAGTAGTAGTAGTAGTAGTAGTAGTAGTAGTAGTAGTAGTAGTAGTAGTAGTAGTAGTAGTAGTAGTAGTAGTAGTAGTAGTAGTAGTAGTAGTAGTAGTAGTAGTAGTAGTAGTAGTAGTAGTAGTAGTAGTAGTAGTAGTAGTAGTAGTAGTAGTAGTAGTAGTAGTAGTAGTAGTAGTAGTAGTAGTAGTAGTAGTAGTAGTAGTAGTAGTAGTAGTAGTAGTAGTAGTAGTAGTAGTAGTAGTAGTAGTAGTAGTAGTAGTAGTAGTAGTAGTAGTAGTAGTAGTAGTAGTAGTAGTAGTAGTAGTAGTAGTAGTAGTAGTAGTAGTAGTAGTAGTAGTAGTAGTAGTAGTAGTAGTAGTAGTAGTAGTAGTAGTAGTAGTAGTAGTAGTAGTAGTAGTAGTAGTAGTAGTAGTAGTAGTAGTAGTAGTAGTAGTAGTAGTAGTAGTAGTAGTAGTAGTAGTAGTAGTAGTAGTAGTAGTAGTAGTAGTAGTAGTAGTAGTAGTAGTAGTAGTAGTAGTAGTAGTAGTAGTAGTAGTAGTAGTAGTAGTAGTAGTAGTAGTAGTAGTAGTAGTAGTAGTAGTAGTAGTAGTAGTAGTAGTAGTAGTAGTAGTAGTAGTAGTAGTAGTAGTAGTAGTAGTAGTAGTAGTAGTAGTAGTAGTAGTAGTAGTAGTAGTAGTAGTAGTAGTAGTAGTAGTAGTAGTAGTAGTAGTAGTAGTAGTAGTAGTAGTAGTAGTAGTAGTAGTAGTAGTAGTAGTAGTAGTAGTAGTAGTAGTAGTAGTAGTAGTAGTAGTAGTAGTAGTAGTAGTAGTAGTAGTAGTAGTAGTAGTAGTAGTAGTAGTAGTAGTAGTAGTAGTAGTAGTAGTAGTAGTAGTAGTAGTAGTAGTAGTAGTAGTAGTAGTAGTAGTAGTAGTAGTAGTAGTAGTAGTAGTAGTAGTAGTAGTAGTAGTAGTAGTAGTAGTAGTAGTAGTAGTAGTAGTAGTAGTAGTAGTAGTAGTAGTAGTAGTAGTAGTAGTAGTAGTAGTAGTAGTAGTAGTAGTAGTAGTAGTAGTAGTAGTAGTAGTAGTAGTAGTAGTAGTAGTAGTAGTAGTAGTAGTAGTAGTAGTAGTAGTAGTAGTAGTAGTAGTAGTAGTAGTAGTAGTAGTAGTAGTAGTAGTAGTAGTAGTAGTAGTAGTAGTAGTAGTAGTAGTAGTAGTAGTAGTAGTAGTAGTAGTAGTAGTAGTAGTAGTAGTAGTAGTAGTAGTAGTAGTAGTAGTAGTAGTAGTAGTAGTAGTAGTAGTAGTAGTAGTAGTAGTAGTAGTAGTAGTAGTAGTAGTAGTAGTAGTAGTAGTAGTAGTAGTAGTAGTAGTAGTAGTAGTAGTAGTAGTAGTAGTAGTAGTAGTAGTAGTAGTAGTAGTAGTAGTAGTAGTAGTAGTAGTAGTAGTAGTAGTAGTAGTAGTAGTAGTAGTAGTAGTAGTAGTAGTAGTAGTAGTAGTAGTAGTAGTAGTAGTAGTAGTAGTAGTAGTAGTAGTAGTAGTAGTAGTAGTAGTAGTAGTAGTAGTAGTAGTAGTAGTAGTAGTAGTAGTAGTAGTAGTAGTAGTAGTAGTAGTAGTAGTAGTAGTAGTAGTAGTAGTAGTAGTAGTAGTAGTAGTAGTAGTAGTAGTAGTAGTAGTAGTAGTAGTAGTAGTAGTAGTAGTAGTAGTAGTAGTAGTAGTAGTAGTAGTAGTAGTAGTAGTAGTAGTAGTAGTAGTAGTAGTAGTAGTAGTAGTAGTAGTAGTAGTAGTAGTAGTAGTAGTAGTAGTAGTAGTAGTAGTAGTAGTAGTAGTAGTAGTAGTAGTAGTAGTAGTAGTAGTAGTAGTAGTAGTAGTAGTAGTAGTAGTAGTAGTAGTAGTAGTAGTAGTAGTAGTAGTAGTAGTAGTAGTAGTAGTAGTAGTAGTAGTAGTAGTAGTAGTAGTAGTAGTAGTAGTAGTAGTAGTAGTAGTAGTAGTAGTAGTAGTAGTAGTAGTAGTAGTAGTAGTAGTAGTAGTAGTAGTAGTAGTAGTAGTAGTAGTAGTAGTAGTAGTAGTAGTAGTAGTAGTAGTAGTAGTAGTAGTAGTAGTAGTAGTAGTAGTAGTAGTAGTAGTAGTAGTAGTAGTAGTAGTAGTAGTAGTAGTAGTAGTAGTAGTAGTAGTAGTAGTAGTAGTAGTAGTAGTAGTAGTAGTAGTAGTAGTAGTAGTAGTAGTAGTAGTAGTAGTAGTAGTAGTAGTAGTAGTAGTAGTAGTAGTAGTAGTAGTAGTAGTAGTAGTAGTAGTAGTAGTAGTAGTAGTAGTAGTAGTAGTAGTAGTAGTAGTAGTAGTAGTAGTAGTAGTAGTAGTAGTAGTAGTAGTAGTAGTAGTAGTAGTAGTAGTAGTAGTAGTAGTAGTAGTAGTAGTAGTAGTAGTAGTAGTAGTAGTAGTAGTAGTAGTAGTAGTAGTAGTAGTAGTAGTAGTAGTAGTAGTAGTAGTAGTAGTAGTAGTAGTAGTAGTAGTAGTAGTAGTAGTAGTAGTAGTAGTAGTAGTAGTAGTAGTAGTAGTAGTAGTAGTAGTAGTAGTAGTAGTAGTAGTAGTAGTAGTAGTAGTAGTAGTAGTAGTAGTAGTAGTAGTAGTAGTAGTAGTAGTAGTAGTAGTAGTAGTAGTAGTAGTAGTAGTAGTAGTAGTAGTAGTAGTAGTAGTAGTAGTAGTAGTAGTAGTAGTAGTAGTAGTAGTAGTAGTAGTAGTAGTAGTAGTAGTAGTAGTAGTAGTAGTAGTAGTAGTAGTAGTAGTAGTAGTAGTAGTAGTAGTAGTAGTAGTAGTAGTAGTAGTAGTAGTAGTAGTAGTAGTAGTAGTAGTAGTAGTAGTAGTAGTAGTAGTAGTAGTAGTAGTAGTAGTAGTAGTAGTAGTAGTAGTAGTAGTAGTAGTAGTAGTAGTAGTAGTAGTAGTAGTAGTAGTAGTAGTAGTAGTAGTAGTAGTAGTAGTAGTAGTAGTAGTAGTAGTAGTAGTAGTAGTAGTAGTAGTAGTAGTAGTAGTAGTAGTAGTAGTAGTAGTAGTAGTAGTAGTAGTAGTAGTAGTAGTAGTAGTAGTAGTAGTAGTAGTAGTAGTAGTAGTAGTAGTAGTAGTAGTAGTAGTAGTAGTAGTAGTAGTAGTAGTAGTAGTAGTAGTAGTAGTAGTAGTAGTAGTAGTAGTAGTAGTAGTAGTAGTAGTAGTAGTAGTAGTAGTAGTAGTAGTAGTAGTAGTAGTAGTAGTAGTAGTAGTAGTAGTAGTAGTAGTAGTAGTAGTAGTAGTAGTAGTAGTAGTAGTAGTAGTAGTAGTAGTAGTAGTAGTAGTAGTAGTAGTAGTAGTAGTAGTAGTAGTAGTAGTAGTAGTAGTAGTAGTAGTAGTAGTAGTAGTAGTAGTAGTAGTAGTAGTAGTAGTAGTAGTAGTAGTAGTAGTAGTAGTAGTAGTAGTAGTAGTAGTAGTAGTAGTAGTAGTAGTAGTAGTAGTAGTAGTAGTAGTAGTAGTAGTAGTAGTAGTAGTAGTAGTAGTAGTAGTAGTAGTAGTAGTAGTAGTAGTAGTAGTAGTAGTAGTAGTAGTAGTAGTAGTAGTAGTAGTAGTAGTAGTAGTAGTAGTAGTAGTAGTAGTGTGATATATCTTCATATGTACGTATATATTTAAGAAGTTTATAATATATGTTGATTATAGATGGATGGCGTGACTAGCATGTGGTATATTGTTTACGTACTATTATTAATGAATCGATTTTAGCCTGGTATTATATAATTATATTACATACTTATCATATATCTATATTATATCTACCCGGAAGGATTTAATGCAGTATGTAATATATATATATATATATATATACTTATATTCATGATAATCTTACCAGCCATATATCGTATTGTATACTATTTTATATATTAACGAGTATATTTGTATTGATGTAATACATATGTTATGCTATATATAATATATATAAATACATATATATATATATATATATATATATATATATATATATATATATATATCCGTGATAAATTAAAATAATAATAATTCACCTAATTAAATTATGTACAATAATATGTAAATATTCAGGTGCGTGAATAATCTATATATATATAATACTATACATACAATTATATATATACTACAATGTATACTAATATATAACGATATTTATCAGTTTCTATAGACACACACACATATATATATATATATATATACTAATATTTATTTTAGTTTTACTAATTTTTTAAATTATATTTATCTATTTATCGAGTTTGTTCTTTTTTTCATTTACACTTATGATATTGACAAATATACAATTGTATACATAAATAATGTTTTGCCTATTCACTTACTTATACACGATATATATATATATATATATATATATATATATATATCATATATTATAGAGTATACTCTATAGTAATCTCTTCAAAAGTATGTGTATTACATGTAATACATGTTATGCATAATTCATAACCCAGTATTACGCATTATTACGTAACACCCCCCCACCCCTACCGGACAGAATGAATGAAACCCCTGACTCCCGAGCATTCATACGTATCACGAGATCGATCATCTTCTTCAACAGTACTGTTACTTCCGCTCCCGCCGCTACCTCCACATCATCATCAGCCACTTCTAGCGGGCCTCTCTCCCAAGATCAAGTACTCTATAAACAAGTTAGTCGATATTGCGTAACTATAGTTGTAACCTATAATTGTAAATAAACTATAGTTGTAACCTATAGTTGTAAATAAACTATAGTTGTAACCTATAATTGTAACCTATAGTTGTAAATAAACTATAGGTTACAACTATAGTTGTAAATAAACTATAGTTGTAACCTATAGTTGTAAATAAACTATAGTTGTAACCTATAGTTGTAAATAAACTATAGTTATAACCTATAGTTGTAAATAAACTATAGTTGTAACCTATAGTTGTAAATAAACTATAGTTATAACCTATAGTTGTAAATAAACTATAGTTGTAACCTATATTTGTAAATAAACTATAGTTATAACCTATAGTTGTAAATAAACTATAGTTGTAACCTATAGTTGTAAATAAACTATAGTTATAACCTATAGTTGTAAATAAACTATAGTTGTAACCTATAGTTGTAAATAAACTATAGTTATAACCTATAGTTGTAAATAAACTATAGTTGTAACCTATAGTTGTAAATAAACTATAGTTATAACCTATAGTTGTAAATAAACTATAGTTGTAACCTATAGTTGTAACCTATAGTTGTAAATAAACTATAGTTATAACCTATAGTTGTAAATAAACTATAGTTGTAACCTATAGTTGTAAATAATCTATAGTTATAACCTATAGTTGTAAATAAACTATAGTTGTAACCTATAGTTGTAAATAAACTATAGTTATAACCTATAGTTGTAAATAAACTATAGTTGTAACCTATAGTTGTAAATAAACTATAGTTATAACCTATAGTTGTAAATAAACTATAGTTGTAACCTATAGTTGTAAATAAACTATAGTTGTAACCTATAGTTGTAAATAAACTATAGTTATAACCTATAGTTGTAAATAAACTATAGTTGTAACCTATAATTGTAAATAAACTATAGGTTACAACTATAGGTATCTATATAGATGTTTGGATATCATTTCATATGTTAATATTGACATTTATATGTATATATATATCATATGAATTGTTTAAAATGATCTTAAATTGACTCATGAGATGTTACTTTAAAATAAAGATAACCCATACATTTATTATGACCTGTAGTTATTTTGTTTACAACTAGTGAGTTTCTTTTAAAATACAGATTTTAATTAAGATATTAATTAACTTAAAGTTATATTACAGTAGAATTTTAATTTAATATCCTATAATTTCAATAACCAGCCTTAATTAATTACTTTATAGTTTAATTATCTTTATGGTCGCTCGACCCATGGGTGCATGACCCATAAAATACATTTATAGATATTCGCGAAATCTATCATATTTTATCTAAAAACCGAGTGTATTGTTCGCAAATAGTGGCTAATATTCGCGTGTCGCCTCAGCCCTATACGACTATATATACTAATTAGATACATGGATGTATTCGTATATTATACTCATAAGCCAGCAGTGTAACGATATGGATTCTACATACTCTAGTAAAGTAAATTTATATACTTATATATATATATATATATATATATGTGTACACTTGAGGCGCGGCGATGACCTGGTAACCGTTGACCCCTAACCCGCGCACCTAGGTATACACGATACTGTACGGATACGTTCTTCCGATGATCTGTATCTGCGGCTTCCTCGGCAACGTGCTGAACCTCGTGATATTGACCGGAAGTAGGGTTCAGAGATCGCTGCATCGAATGGAACGCTCCTCGAATACGTCATTGATAGCTCTAGCCATAGCGGACCTGTGTTTCTGTTTTTGTGCCTTCCCTTCTAGTTTTCTTCCGCAGGTTACACCGCCATCTAGTGTTTAACACACTAATACTTACGTATATCACACACACACACACACACATATCATATCATATACATTTAGTATGCGTACTAATATAAAATATAATATTGTTCAAAACTTAAAAATATAATAACATTAAATTAACTAAATGTATACTATAGAAGTATACGATGTTCATATATATATTTAAGAGGAGCTTATTATGCGTGCGTTCAAACTAAATACACTACAATATGATTGTGTACACATTTGTACTGATAAGAAAAATAGACTAGAAGCTGGATTTATTACCAGCTGGATTTGTACATGAAGTGAATACAATTGTCTTCGGTTGCCACCTGTAGTAATATCATCAGTGTTTGACCGCGAACACACCCTTAGGGTGATCAATATCATTATCAAACTGAATTTAAAACGGCCTCAAGAATGATATGCATCTGGTATACAGTAGTGATATCTATTTACTACTAATAGATAGTTAACCGAATATTGTAATCCCTAATAGTACGATTCCCACACTATCGCACGGTGCGATTCGCACTTTATAGAGAGGTACGCGTCGCACACCAGCCGTATGCCGAAAGTAAATAGAACACGGCTAGGAGGATTACACGGCGAGCCTTACCACCACCAGCACTACCGTCTGACCCATATGGTCATCGTTATGGCCATGGCTTTTCGGAGACTCCCTCCTCTCTCCACTATCTTGTTCTCTGCCTCTATTTGGAGTAGTGTTTTGTTTGTTTAACGGTTAGAGAACGGTCCGCCTAATTAGCGATAACGCACGCATCGAGTCTACCACTTCCATTGCTATTCTGCCATTCAACATTGGTACTAAGGCTTCATGATAATGTGGGGATAGATACCCATAGTTCAGAGTATAGACTAGCTTCTATACAACACAGGAGTCGATTGACTGCATCGTTGAATCTCCAATCCTCCTCATCGCTCAAATCTAGTTTAGTTACTTGATCACGTGCAAGTACGGATTATTCTGGTGGCGAATTTAATTTTATATATTTATTACTATATTTATTTTATATTATATTCAATAATTGTATATATTTATTACTGTATTTATTGTATATTATATTATTTATTATATTCCATAAATTGTATATATTTATTACTGTATTTATTTTATATTATATTATATTTATACATAGTAATTTGTTTTTATATTGTATATTTTATTTGTATATTCTCCATGATTATTTATTTTATCTTATTATTCATTATATTCCATAATTTTAATTGTATATATGTATTACTGTATTTGTATTATATTCCATAATTTACATTTGTAATATGTACATAGTATATTTGTTTTATATATTATATAATATATGTTACTATTACTTTGTATGATGTCATTATTATATATATATATATATGTGTTTTTATATTGTATACTTTATTTGTATATTTTCCATGATTATTTTATGTAAAAACTTGGTAATCCATTTACTTGAGTTTCTAGTTATTCACTCAGTTACCATATGTACATTTTATAATTTGATTTCTAATTATGTGAGAATTATATGAATGAGTTAATTTTTATTTAGATATAAAAATAACGTTAAACGTTCTCTATTATGTAACAAAATATAAAAATAACATAATACACAAAAAAATATAAATCAGTTGAAAACAATAATATTAATTTTTACGAATTAATAACAATATATTAGATTTAAAATATGAATAATTTACATTAGTTCTTAATCTTACAGGTAGCGCATTCCATAGATCGGCTGCAGCTATAATGAAAGAACGTTTTCCATATCTTGATAGCTTGTAATTCCTCTTTTGTAATAACCGAGAAAACGAGTTTTTTAGATCCCTCTTGTAAACTTTGAATTGTAGGAGGTCATTCAAATAACTCGGAAGACGATTCTTCAGTACCTTACAAATTAGTTTTAAATAGCTGAAGGTAGATCTCTGATAAATATTTAACCATTTAGTATTAACTAAGTAATAATTGACTGATTCATGGTCATATAATTGTACACGATGTAAAACTCTTATCGAAGACATTTAGGTTATCATCAAAAATAAAACCAAGGTTTTTAACATTATTGCAAGGAACAATTGTGATAGAATCAATGATGACAGAAGGAAAAACTGACGATGTTCTAGATATATTTAGAAGTTGAGTTTTATTCATATTCAAAATTAAGCTATTTTGTACAAAAAATCAATTTTTAACCATATTAATACAATCAATTAGAGCTACATAATCAGATGAATTGGCTATTACTGGAAGCTCAATATATAATTCAATATCATTTGCAAAAAATTGATATTTTACAGAGGGAAAATTAGATATAATATTGTTAATAGGTAAGATATACAGAGATAATAGCAATGGCCCTAATACAGAACCTTGAGGCACTCCATAATACATTTTACAAGTAGATGAATAATGGTTATTAATTTCTATAGAAAATGTTCTTTCAGATAAGTACGATTTAATACAAATAGAGGAATACCTAATATACCAATATCTCCAAGACGTTTAATTAAAATAGAATGATAAAATTATCAAATGCCGCTGATAGATCTAATAAAATAAGCTGTATATTAGAATTATTATCAAGCTTATTAAGAAAATGATCAATAATAGAAAGAAGAAGTGTTTCAGGACTATGATATTTCCTTTAAATGCACTTTATCTAATATAAAATAATGAATTTGCATTTAGATAATTAATTAATTGCTTGGAGACTATTCTTTCCAATATTTTACTTATAAAATGTAATTGAGATATTGGTCTATAATTAGATAAACACTTAATATCCAATCCTGGTTTCTTTAGAATAGGTTTTATTATAGCATGTTTTAAAGATTTTAAAGATAAATGTACAATACAAGAATGGAGAGAAATATTAATAATATTAAAAATAAATGGAGTTAGTATAAAAAGCAAGCTTATGAAAAAGAGATAGAGGCAACGGATCGATAGGAGCATACGATTTAGAAGCCAACATAAGATCTAACACTTGAGAGAAAGAAGTAGAAGAAAAAGAGTATACACCACACCCAAGTAATATATCATAACAAAAAGGAATAAAAGCCACATTATTTGTTATAAGCTTAATTTTAGAAATAATATTTGAAACTTTATCCTGAAAAAAATAGAAAAATTAGAACATAATATTGAATTTTGTAGAATAGGAAATATAACAGAATCTTTTTTTAGTTAAGATTTTATAAAAGAATAAATCTTTCTAGTATTATTTTCAAAGGTAATAAAAGTATTATAATAATACGTTTTTTTAGCAATAGATGATCTATAAAAATACCTATAATTAACATATGTAGTATAAATTTCATTAGAATATTTCATTTTATATAAGTTTTCAAGTTTTCGTAAATGTCTTTTTATTTTATGCAATTCACTATTAAACTATGGACAATTATCATGTATTGTAACTAAAAATCTCCTAATAGGTGAATAAATATCTATAGATTATATTATAATAAATTTAGAATAGAACTATAGAAGTAATAAAGATTTAGATTACAATTTGAAAGTGAATTACATAAATTTTTCGGTTTTCGGACTGCGAACTGTGTTTATAAAGCAATCGGCCTGATGTCATTATAAAAATCATTAATATTGAATGTTTTAAGGTTTCTATAATTAATTAATGCGCGTTTTCTTTTTGTATTAGATAATTTCAATCGGAAGGCAATAATGAAATGATCAGTTAATAATTTGTATTTAATTGATATACCATACACAATATCTGAATCTGAATTTGTTAAAACTAAGTCCAGCGTATTTCCTAAGTAATGGGTTTTACATAGGACATGTTGTTTAAGCGATAAAACGATAAAGCGATAAAGAATTAGTTAAAGATTTGAATTCAAGATGAGGGTTTATTAAACAACCATAATGAAAATTAAAATCACCCATAAATATAATATTATATATATTCGAATTAATAACAAGATCAGAAAATTCATTAAAAAAATAAAATGTAAAATCATTATTTGGTGGACGACAATAATTGTATATATATATATTTTATATATTTATTTTTATATTAATATAAAAATAATACAATAATACAATTGTATATTTTATATATTTGCATATTTGTACATATTATCCATGAATATTTATTTAAAAACTGTGAATGGCATTTTTTAAAGTTTTTACTTTTTCACTTAGTGACCAAATGTATACTACTTTTTTAATTGTTATTATTATTATCTGAAATTAGTACTGTATATGTATAACATATAATATTATTACTGCCAATTTGTATATATATATATACAATTATTTAATTATCTCTATTAGTTTTTTATCGGTAACGTTTTCGGTAGAGCTATACACAGCATGGTGTAGGCATCGATGTAAATACAACTTGTGTTTACATCGATGGCTTACCCTTAACGCACGCCATGTTGCATTCATTACAACACCCTATCTCTCGTTATGTTTATACTATTCAGTGACGATGTTTCCCGTAGATGATATATTATTCTATTATATTGTACTGTTTACTTGTACGCTCGCAATGTTTGTACAGGTTACACATGTTCGATATGTACATTGTACAACTACTACAACTATAGTTGTGTACATTGTACAACTGCTATCAAGTTGTATCTAAATTTGATTATTTATGGGCAGAATTATCATGATTCTAATAGATCTGGCTTTGTTTCATAACTCAATAGTATTGGTAAAAGTATTGTTCTATTCAATCATAATACAAAATTATAATAATCGGTACACTTATATTTTTTATTTTTATTCCGCAAATTAAATCATTAACATGTTTACTATATTATTTATTTATTTTATTATTTACCTATAACTATAATTATCTATATTTGATGCGATTAGATTGAAATATTCATAATATCTTAATTGAAATGATTACTTAATAAATATACAATGTTTAATAACAAATTTATCATAACCTAACATAATTATATATTGCGCATATAAATATATCTATAAGTAAATATAGGTGCCAATAAAAGATACAAATATACAAATATATGTATAATATAAATTCATATATACATATAATTCAGAATTTGGTATAAGAACCCGGTATACTTTCCGGTACACTTTGTATATATACTATATACCTACTTTAAAAATTGATATCGATATTTAATTTAATTTGTATACACTTATTTAAATTAAAACCTATATGTTGCTAATGTATAATATTACTTACATTAAATCATTCGATGATCTGCAGATATCACGCACATCAATATCAATCATTATTGTGAACTAGATATCAAGAGGTCGGCGTTTTGTTTAAAATTGCGTTCTTTTTCATTAATATATCAACGAACTATTCATTTAATAATTCGTATTTTAATGCGATCGTAAGAATTTCTAAATATGATATATTCGAATATATTCTATAACATTTCACATATATTTATAATTGTTTAAAGACTCTAAAAATAAGCTCCCAAAATATAATTAAATATCGTCACATATTATATATATAATAGTATAATATAGTATATTTATATAATGCTGTATATTACTACTAATAATTATATATATTACTAGTAATATATACTACTATAATATAATGAATATGTTAGTATGTTATCGTTAGAAAATATTTATACTCTATACTTTCGACTCTATATTTTCTTAAATAAAGTATAAACCACGTGACCGTCATCATACCGCATTACGTAACACCACACTCACCACCACGTGACCAGGACAACGTATACAGCTCTTCCGGTTTCATGATCCACTACGGTCAGTTCTGCGCCGCCATAATCAACATGTTCATAATGACCTCGACGTGGCTGACCGTGACTATGTCCAGCGAACGCTTCATCGCCATCTGCTACCCGCTGAGGTCGCGACGGATCATCTCTCTGCAGCGCACCAAGGTTAGCGCACGCCACATCTCTCTGCAGCGCACCAAGGTTAGCGCCCGCCACATCTCTCTGCAGCGCACCAAGGTTAGCACCCGCCACATCTCTCTGCAGCGCACCGATGTTAGATCCTTCACATCTCGCTGCAGCGCACCAAGGTTAGCGACCGCCACATATCTCTATAGCGCGTCAAGGTTAGCGCCCGTCATATCACACATTGATGCTCACGTGGTTCAATGGTAGCGAGGCATTGGGGGTAGTTAAGTCACCCGTAGTGGCTATCAACAGCGTCAATAACGAGTAGTAATGTAAATGATGCCGAGCTTTTGATGCCGAGCCAAGACTTTCATTTTCGGTAAATAAAAAACGAGCCCGAACCGAGTCGTGACTCTAACCAAATGAGCCCGAGCCGAGCCGAGCCGAGACTCTAGTCAAGTGAGCCCGAGCCGAGATGAGACTCTTACAAAACATAATCGAGCCGAAATGGTGCTTTTTTGAAGTTATATTTTAAACATCATTTTTATATATTTATCCATATTTTTATTAATGTTTCCTATATTATGTGACATATTATTAATTATATGTATCGATAGGTTGCTATTTTGTTTATAATATACTCATCCTATCTCACTAGTATTTACAAATATTTTAAAAATTACAAAATATAACCGTTTTCTCAATCTATAATCATATAATATAATTTTAATTAAATAGAAAATATATCATATATATATATATGATGATGATGATGATGATAAGGTTTATTAGCACTTATCATAGGTGTGGCCACCCCTCGTAGGTGCATATAACAATATAGAACGAAAACAATAAATAGATAAATAAATAAACAAAACGATAAAATAATATAATTTATAAAAATAGTAATATTGTATGATTAAATAAGTGAATATATTACATCGATGATATGTAAGCTTTGAGGTGTGTAATAAGGGACGGGTGTGAATGGATTGATCTAATAGAGGCAGGGAGGGAATTCCATAGGGATGGAACCATATAACTGAAGGCGCGTTTATGGTATTTCAGGTATGAGACACGAGGGCAAATTAGGGAAATGTCAGAATTTGAACGTAAGGAAGTCAGTGGGCGTCTTAGAGTTAGTAGGGAAGTCATATAAGGAGGAGAAGTATAATATATTGCTTTATGAGCGAGTGATAGAAGGTGTAGGAGGGAACGTTTTTTTTGAGGGAACCAGTTGGATATAAGTTGGTGGGAGTCGGTAATGGAATGGTCAAATCGATTTATTTATTTTTTTTTTTTTTTTTTTTTTATTTGGTGGAGTCCTTTCATCCCATCCAGGAACTTAGATGAAGTTTTCACTTATAACCATATATGGCTCTAATGTCCCTTCGAAGCCGCTCTCATGTTAAGGCATCCATGGTTTTAACGAGAGCCGATCATTTATTTATACACAATTATATAAGATCACTTCTAAATAATATTTTAAGACCCATTTTATAAAATTAATTAATGGTCCGGACGAGGGTCGAACCCGTGTCCTACTGCTTGTGTGTCTGACGCCTTAGCCACTGAGCCACACAGGCAGTTATTGAGAAAATGGTTCGTATAGATGCACGAATTATACGATTTAAAGGGGATAATGAAGTATTAGGGAGATGATAAAGTAGTGAGGAGCAGTAGTCGATACGAGAGAGGACGAGTGCATTTATGAGGACAGTTGTAAGAGATCGGGTTAAGTCTTTTCTTATACGATGAATTTTGAAGAGGTGGTAGTTAGCTGATTTAGATATATTAGCTATATGGGAATTTAGGGATAGGTTAGCATCCAAAGTAATTCCAAGATTTATAACAGATGATGAAGGGATGATGGGGAGACCGTCGATGATAACAGGTGGACAATTATGATAGTTAGATGGGATATTTAGGAGTGCAGATTTTGAAGAGTTGAGTAGAAGATTGTTAGATAGAAGCCATGATCTGATAGTTGATACACATTTACATAATTGTGAGTTATCTGGTAGTACATTGGAGGAATTGGGTAGGAAGGAATATAGTTGAATATCATCAGAGTAAATGTGATAGTGTACATCTGGAAATTGACCAATAATATCATGTATAGGGAGAATGTATATTGAGAAGAGGAGGGGGCCGAGAACAGATCCCTGGGGAACACCATAATGAAGAGTACGAGATTTTGTAGAGAAATTGCAAATTTTAACGGATGATGATCGATTTAATATATAGGATGAAAACCATTATATATATATATATATATTAATTGGTAGTAGCCATAGAGCTAGAGAGGAAAAACTTTCTCTGTAGCTCTATGGTTGTAGACAATTTATTTGTAGGTGTTGTTGTAGCATCAGTTCAGTTATACTGATCGTATCGTCTATTGATATTGGGGTAATTTATATAATAGTCGCATTGACGATCGAATTATTTTATTTAATGGAATTAACTGATAAGCAGATAAATTAATTACAAGTATGTTACAATAGTCCAATATAGATATAACTAGGCTTTGAATTAGAAATTTACATGTAAGTATTAATAGTTATTGTTTTTCTTATAATTCTAATATTATGCAATTGATAGTTGGCTGATTTGACTTTTGAGTTTATGAACATATTAAGAATATTATCAATTGACACTCCGAGATTGTTTTCCTTATCTGATAGTTTGTATTGTGTATTATTTATTGTAATACAAAAATTTCATTTTATATACAAAACAATGATTCTGGTAACTGACACTGAAACTATAGTGATCTTAAAAGACTAACACTTAAATGATACCACTAATAAGCATGAGTTAATAGCAATGCATTTTATAGAGTCTGAGACTGCATCGACGGTTTATGTAACCAATTCTGAGACTTAAACGATGCTTTTGACATTGAGAATGCATCGATGCTTTAGGTATTGAGACTGAGACTGCATCAATGCTTTAGGTAACCGAGACTGAGACTGCATCGATGATTTGGGTAACCGAGACTGAGACTGTATCGATGCTTTAGATTTGAGCATCATTTACATCACTACTAACCAGATGATCTATTACGATTATATATTGTTATTATATATTAGTACAGTTAAGTTATTATCATATTTCTGTTGAGTTTTTTCTTTTATCCTTATACTCTTTTTTTATGGTATATTTTCTCGAAAGTATCTTGATATGAAAGAGTTCCATTTTTACTTATTATAAAACTATATTGTAAAGTATCCATAGTTCATGTTTTTTAATTATTTATTTATAGTATATAAGTAAAATAAATATTATTCATTCATTTATTCATATATGTACAGTGTACAATACACAGTGTACAGTGTACAACGTATAGTGTACACTATACAATATACTATGTACACTAACTGTACAATGAATGTACGGTGTACAACGCCAGGTCTACGCAGACATATCGTGAGGTATACTATAACGAGAGGTTTAGGTATTAACTTCAGCTTCGTTATTGGGTGCATCTCATCGGATAACATATATATCGTATAATACATGTATACATTACTGTATCTTATATGATGTTGTTCGACTATCTCTAACAGGTAGAATTATAAAACTACGGGTCACCCATAGGTCAGCTTTAACTAATATTAGTTTAGTATTCCGAGTACACAACCAGTATAGTATGTTATATATACATATATATATATATATATATATATATATTTATTGATACTCATAATTCGATTACCATAACGGTATTTGCCGAGTACTACCATATATGGCATTAGTACAGTTACGTAATACCTCGTGAGGCGTGGAATATTCTAGATCTTCTGTAACACACCACGCGTCGCTCCGTGCTATAGCCTCGAGTAATAATAGCAGCGATAGCGGATCGGTACACACGTAATAGTTCTGTAATAAACACCTCGTAGGCGTGTCTACAATGTATATACATGTTGTGTAATAGATACGTATCTCTCTATCACGCTCAAACACAAACAGTATAGTATATTTTCGTATAGATTTACTAAATATATTATCGTATCATAAAAACAGTTCATTGTAGCGTTAGTAATGCTAAATATAGGTTTATCGCTCAGTAAATGTGGTCAAATAAACCTCAGGTGTATAATTGAATATAAAAAATCAAGAGGGAAATAAAAACTTGAATTATACCACATCTATATAGTTAATTATTATGACTCGTGTGTATCTATGGGGGGATATAGTGAAGTTAAGATATATATAATAAACAGAAAATACATTATGGCATGTGTAAACAATCATTATTTTCTTCTTCTATTACGTATCATTAAATTATTTTGTCATGTCATTGTGTGTGTATTTAACACTGCATAAACTATCCATCTATTTATATATCTTCTACAGTAGTCTATAGAGAGGGTTTGATCAGATTGACGAGGAGCAGAGGATATGGAATAGTTACCGAGGAATTAAGTTATTCCTCGAATGCATTACTTAGTTTATATCTCATATTATTCATAGAGATTTATACATATCCTGAAAGTTACATACAATACAATACTATGAAACAACCGAGCTATAAATGTTGTACATTAATTAAATTAAATAAATTAATTAATACCAAAAATAAAATAACTAAAGGTAAAATAAGCATAAGCACTCGGTTATAATGACATATATTACATTAGTACCGGGAAGTACTTCGCAAGTACCGCGGTAGTACCCCAGAAGTATCCCGGAAGTACCCCGAATGAAATGAGTATGATACGAGTGGCTGCTCAATTCCGATACGGATAGAACGTTATTTAGTGTCCATCTTGCATATAGTTAACAGCGTATATTTAATTCAGGTAACCTGATTAATATCAACTCCAAATACTTATTAGATAAGGGATAGGTTTAATATTTACATATACCCCATTTATATTTGATTTAGTATATGTAATGGACATTTCATGTGATTATTGAGGGTTGTCAAAAGTTATAGTGATCATAATATGTATAGTTACTTGTATTGTTATTGTTATTGTTATTATCATTTTCTTTTGGTTAAGTTCTTTTATCCCATCCATGAATTATATGAATATTTCACATATAACCATATGGCTATAATGTCCTTTCTAAGAAATATATTTAAGTTTGATGATTCTTCGAAAAATCAACTTAGGATTCGCCTAACTAATAAAATGTCTGCAACAATATCGATCGGATATGAGCTGACATCTAATGTCTACAACTCAATAATCCTCTCCATATTATTATATGTTTGTGAACTATCATACTGATCGATAAGGATGAGAAAATATCATAAATTCGAAAGTAAAGCTATATAATAACACAAATACTAGCAAATATTAATATAACTCTACCACAATCACCCCCTAATATCACCACTTTACACAACTACACAATAATTAAACCCCATACCCAATCCTAACATGTATACAATAAATAAATCATGATCTCGGAACTTTAACTTTAACTTTATTTTCGCCACGTTGTACACTTTTCCGTATTTATTATTACTTTAATTACTTTAATTGTATATAGTATTGCCAGAGTATAAGATTTTTATAATTAAATTAGTGTTTAAATTAAATCATCATCATCATAACTACCAACATCATCATAATCATTGTCAATTATACGTACCATACCACATAATAACAAGTTACACTCTTTCAAACACATTACATAATACTGTACTAAATGTCAGCCATTCCTTTACACACAAATCATACCAGATACAACAATATACTATACCATACGCCCGACTACACATATACCTAATACACCTAGTAACATACATTGTATTATACCATTATTATACCTAATACCTAACCATACATATATAAAATACATAGAACTATAGTTCTACCTCACCATACATATTTCTACCAAAACCCTTGGTGAAAGTTCTACCTAATTCTAAAGGGCTTGGTTCTACTATAACTTCATCATAATATACACCAACCAAGTATATACATAACCTAATACCAATACCACACCATGAATGTTTAGTGCATATGTTGTACAATGTATATTGAGGCTAAGCTGTTTCACTTTGTACATATATCGATAGCAAAGTTATCATATAATGTATAGAGTATTTCTGGCAATATGTTAACATTTATATAGGTAGTATTCGACCTTCGAAAGATATTTTAAAAATGTCTATAAATATTTTAATATTGAAAAATGCATACATTTATTTCATTATTATTCATATATTCTTATAAATATATCTATTATATATATATTATATATATATATATATATAACAAAGTTCGTTATATAACTTTATTGCAACAAAGACCTGTTGAATATAAAAATATAAATAACATAATAATAATAATGACAATAACAATATGTACCAACCCGGTGAGACGCAGAACCGAAAGTGTATTAATACTACCGAGAGGCGTTCCTTTTTTAGGAAACGAGTGACACGACATATATATAAACGATAAAACGATAACAAATATAAATGACAAAACGAATACAAATTTACACAAATAATAAAACATTTAATTACTAAATAGAAATATACAAATAGAAATGAAATCAACCGAGCGTGAAGCCTAAAACAATGTATGCATGCAGATCATCAATATAAAGAAACTTTCTTTATATCGATGATGCAGATATATCGATATTACATAATAACCGAATTGAATTAAATTCAATTCGACAAACATGTATATTATATTAATTGATATATCTGCAGACTTCACTTTATAACATATATAAATATATATATATATATATATATATATTACAATATGCAGTAAGCAGTATTAACTGCACACCCGCCCTTACTTTATAGCTATATTATTAATACTCCCATATACACAGATATAACAAAAACATGTATCGCCCCAAGCATACAAACCACACTATCCCATACGATGTGACATCCCCATATAGTATCACATGCGTACTAGCTCCATATTCAATTACCTCATACATAGTGTCACACACCTCACACAAACCCCCACACACAACCCACATACACCCCCCCCCCACACATACAACCACCCACACACCCTCCAACACACATCTCCAAACACACCCTCACACACACCCCTACTATCAGTGCGTCGCGCACACATCCACATACACACCCACAAACACACTATAGTGCACCCCTATAGTGGTGATGATACAGTTTTTATTCAGTTGCTTCATAGTGTATGCTTCATAGATATGCTGATTAAATAGATTTGTTTTGTGCAAAATTACGAAATCGCTATCGAAACCTGTTTTAAAAAATGAATAAAAATGGTATTAATTACGAATTATGACAATAAATTAATCTCGAATGAATCGCATAAAGAGCAATGAAACATAATGTTTCCATTATGGATATTATTGAAACTTCGCATGCGGGTACCTATGGATGTGTATATCATAATACATTTTTAATGTTTTAATTTTTAGGTTTATTACCCACCAATCTGGTGTCAAAATATAAGATTTCAAAAATGTACATGGGAAAAGATAGGGTAATTAGCATTAAATTACATACATGTTTATTTTCCATAGAAATAATTGAGATACATACATTATATTTTTAGAACGGCTGTAATATATTTAGTTTATATGAATTGTATTATTAGATTATTTTTTTTTAATATTCTAGGATTTTTTTTACTAATTATAATTAGTATAAATGATTATTTATATAATTATTGAAAATATTTTTTTTATTTAATATTAACTCACATTAAGTTATACAAATTTAAGTAATCTATTTATGAAAAAAAAATGTATTAGCTTACATATATATATATACAGCTACTAATTGAGATTAATTTTTATTATGTAAAAAAAAAAAAAAAACTGGTGCAATATGTTCACTACAAATTTGTTCATATTTAACATGAATTTTTGTTAAAATCTATGATATTTCATAGAATTTATTTTTTTTAAATAAATATATCTATATATAATTATAATTAAACATTTTTTTATCATATTTATTAAATTTTTAGAAAATAATAATATTGGAAAACAAAATTAGGTTACCTTAATATTTTTTGTTGAAATTTTCACAGAAATGAAGACAAAAATTCCTAGAATATTTTTTTTTTAATAATATAAACTACATATATTACACACATCCTCAACATATAATAACTGCACCTTTATTATTTTTATGGAAAATACACATTTATGTAGTTTAATGCTAATTTCCCTATCTTTTCCCCATGCAATTTTTGACCCCATTCCGATTTTTAAATAAACATCCAAATTAAAAAAAATAAAAAGTATTATAATATACATACCAATAGGTACCCGCTTATGATGTGGCAACAATATCCATAATGAATACCTATTCTATCACCACTCTTAACGCACACACCCAAAACACAATACCCCCCACATACACCCCCACATACAATCACCCACGCACACCCACTACCCCCACCACACCCCCACACAAACCCCCTCACCCCTACCCCAACCCACACACAGATAGCCAACATATGCGTTTACGTATTCAGTGTAGTGATAAACATTCCAGTGTTGTGGAGGTACACTCTAGAGGAGAAATACTCCGTTGGAGGCAGCACTACCTACTATCTGAATCAACGGGTTAGCCCCATACCCCCATAGTATATCTATTGTTAGACCCATATCCCATACTATAGTTATAGTTATAGTTAGCCCCATACCCTCTACTATAGTTATAGTTAGCCCCATACCCATACTATGGTTATAGTTAGACCCATACCCATACTATAGTTATAAATATAGTTTGAATATATGTATACAAAACGTATTCATTTATATGTAATTGTAAGTATAGATAATATATATATATTAGTATATATTAGTATATATGTATGTATGTTGATATGTACGAATGTAGGCGCGCATGTGTTTGCACGCAGATATATAGAGTAATTGCTAGCGCAAAGTAATTAAAGTGTGCGCGAGCACGTGTGCACCCATGTACTGCTGTACTGGTGCTGGTGGTATACCTTTAATTGCGTTGAGGAGATGAACAGTTGATCAGCCATCGTCATAATTACGTAATACGGTTCAGTCATTACGCAATACCGGTCAGTGAGTGCTGTAGCGATTGTATCATCGCTATAGCTATTGCATCATTCCACTATTTTTAAATGAAAATATCGTTAATTTAATCTTCGCGTTATTTTCGAAGAATATATAATCGATATATTTACGTTTAGGATACCTACTTATGTTATATAAATATAAATATATATATATATAAATATAATATATATATATATAAATATATATATATATAGTTAACTTAACTCAAGATAGGCTAATTTAGTAGGGACTATAAAATGTTAACTAATCGAGATGTTATTCTATAACGGGGAGTATGAATTCTATTTTTACATACGACTACTGCTATACAAAGTTTGCTAATCAGTGTAAATAATTCGAGTGATTTAATGATGTTTATTTATAATGAAACATTATTGATGATTGAGCTCGAATGATCATTTGTGAATAGACGATGATAGCTCGTCCGTCTTTAATTTAAAATTAACACTCGTATACAGCACACTCGAACATTAAGTTAACTTATAAAGATGTATCCCACTAGCAGTATTTCCAGAAATAATATCCGGAAATTGTCGCTATAGAAAATGATTTTACAGCAATTTAACTACAATTGTAGTGGGATATCCCCTTACTTTCTGGCGACTTGCCGGAAATATAGTAACTTTAAAAGAGGTATTCCACTACAATTTGCTAGAAAATAGCTTTCTAGAAAAATGTCTGAACATTATTTCCGGAAATACAGGTAGTGGGATACCCAGTTAAGGTAGCCAAACCAGTGTTTATTAACATTAAACGTGTATTCTTCTAAATAGGTTAGACGTGTTAGTTAATGGTGGCTGTTAGATAACCGGGTTGTTAGCTAACCGGGAGTTCGCTTTATACCCTCGTATTTACACTGCGTTTATAACATACACGTATACGTAGTTACTTTATCTGTAATAAATACCACAAGTATCCGATTTAATTCAAATATAACACTATTTATCTATTACTAATATATATATATATATATATATATATATATATATATAGTATATTTAATAAATATATAAGTATTATTTATTATCTTACCGACCTACTCGGCGACCTTGACCTATAACCGTTGACCTCTGACCTCGGTCAGATCCTGTTCGGTAACGAGCGAATAGATCACATATACCGAGCGACGTGGGCCATAGTGGGCAACCTCATCCCTCTGGCCTTACTGGTCATCTTCAACATCCGGCTGACCAGAGAGATCCACAAGTCGTACGCTATGCGCCGCAATATGAACGAGCACGCAACGCAGGTGTGTATATATATATTTATGATAATATTGAAAATAATTCATTATAAATAGTGTGATAAATGTATAATAAATACGATCAGTACCCTAAAATGGATCAAACTGTACCTTAAATAATGTTAGCTTGTTGTACCCTAATTATATGATACCGTTTACCCTAATGAAATTGTATGATATAAACCATAATTGAGTTTCATGATATATCAATATAATAATCACGTACCCTACTGTTTAACATAGCTGTGCCCTAATAAATATATAGAGTGTACCCTAGTGCGTTTAACAATCATGTACCCTAATATTTAACATATATGTACACTAAAAAAATATATATATTGTACCCTGCAGGTGTACCCACCATGGTGAGTTTAAAAGTCGTGTACCCTATTTAGGGTACATGGTAAATTGTTGTGATATTTTAACGATCTGTGCACTATAAATTGAATTCTCTGTACTCTAATTATTAACAGTGTATATTATAATCATATTAGTATTGTTAGAATATTTATGTATGGAATATAAATATAATTACTTAAAATTACTTAAATTACTTAAAATTATCTTATCAAATGAAATATATCTTAACGATATTAAAATATCTATAGATAGAAATATTTTACGATTCCTATTTATAAATATAACTATATTCGTATAAGCTCGGTATATTGTATTCGTATATTGCAATATTAAAGAAAGCCTATTGGTAAATATACTAATTATTAGCATATAGATGTATATATGTTATTCTACATACGTATATCTAAGTAGACTGTATATACGTGTGTCGGTACCGCTGATAACAATGGCTTTGTTCTCATCAGGATTCTTCTAGAAGATCACGTGACCAAGAGACCTCTAACCGGATCACGTTGACCTTGGTGACCATAGTGGCTATGTTCTTCATACTGGTAGCCCCTAGCGAGATGCTTAAACATATGGTGTACCTGTTCGACGGGTCGCTGGCTAATAACTTCAGCTACCTCACTATAGAGATCGTCACCAATGTGATGCAGGTGTGTACACCGTGGATACGGGTTGTCTATTCTCTAAACAGGATGATAGTACCCGGTATATGTATAGGGTATACACTTTTGTGAACGTAGATTACGATATAATCTATGGTATATCAAACGAGAGTATACTCTCGTTTGAGCAGAAATTGCATTGCTTTGCTTATGCTCGATACAATATTTGCAATTCAATTCAAAATACTTATACTAATTATTATTATTATTATTATTATTATTATTATTATTATTATTATTATTATTATTATTATTATTATTATTATTATTATTATTATTATTATTATTATTATTATTATTATTATTATTATTATTATTATTATTAAACTTTATATTTATGTTATTTAAGATACAGATACTTATCGAAATCTTATTTTATAAGTGGAACATTCACAATATTAAATATTCACCATATATCAGCTATAGCGATAGGTTTAAGAATAGATTATAGCAATACAATATCTGATATTAATACAGTTTATGTATATTATAATAGAATACAAATATGATAAATAAATAATTAATTACAAAATTAAATATTATATAACTGGGCTATATAAAAATATTGATAACTTAGATTAAAGATTTCCTGGATATATTAAATATATTTAATATTATAATTATTTAGGTATAACTCTATATATAGTAATATATCCTATGTATAATCAATAGATAATATACAATGTATATACTATACTATACTAATGTATATATACGTGCACCACATACAGAGTATAAATTTCAGCGCTAACTTCATGCTCTACTGCATTCTGAACCCTTCGTTCCGACGGTCTATAAAGTCTATGCTGTTCAGAGCGACCTCTAGCACGGAGAATCACCTTCACACGGGCCTCGTTTCCGGTCACGTGTTCGAAAGAAGTAGACCGGCGAGCGGTTATAGTTTACAGGTTAGTGCGCATGCGTGTCTTTGTATACATATCTTGATGACGTGTGTTAAATATTATATCATACTCTGTAATGATTTGATATAAGTATTATACAATATTGATATATATATATATATATATATATATATATAGTATATGTATTCAGAAATTATAGCAAATATTTTCCAAAGGAAAGATATTGCACTTGTGTATATTTGTGTAACCTAATAATTCTATATGGCCATCTAGCGGTATTAGTATGATTATAAGAATTTTCTATATTTATTGTAATTTTGAACTGACAGTTTCATCAAATGTCAATATTTTAATAATATTCTTTTATATGGATAATATTGTATATGTATTTTAAATAAAAAAATTCACATAGAAAACTATATCATTATATGTTCAAATATAACTATTTATTTGTAATATACTTTATGAATATTATATTCAAAGTTTAAAAGTATAATATTAATTTTAAATGATCTAAAACTATGAATTATTAACATATTAAATGCAAATTGGAGCTGTGAATATTTCGTAATGATTTGTCATTTTTGATTATACATTATTATAATGATTATATAATATTATTTATTTAATTAAACACTATATTATACCTATATATATTAATGTAATATAATTATTATAATATTTTATATATAATATAATAGTATATTATAAATGATGATATATATTATAAATTATATATATTTAATATAATATTTTATGTATTGAATGAGATTTAGCAATGACATACGATTTTTTTTTTGAAGCCAGAATAAAATCATTGATAACATTGGAAAGAGGATGAAAAAGTAATATAAGTTTCATATTTTACTTTTTTGATATAATTAATAATGAAAAAGTTGTGTCATTAATAACAATTTATTTATTAAAATATCACATGATTTAACATTTCATATACTATTTCGCCATCTAGTGTTAATGTTGTTTTTTCATTTTAAATTTACATTTTGAGGTACTAGAGATAGATAGGGAGTGCAATATCTTTACTTCGTAAAATCTTTGATTATAGTCATATAGTCAAATTATGGTCATGGTTAATACCCAATAATCTTCTTTACACTAAATAGGCATTGATTATATAGTGTTTAGGTGTTTAATATAAACATATTAGGCAGTGTTGGTAAATACGTTATATATAGACTTTATTCTAGGGGTTTTGGGAATTTCTTAAGTGATTTTGGTGTTTTTGGGTTTTTTTATTGTGCATTCTGAAATAATAAAATATAATTAATAAAATATTTAAAATAAGTGAATATTTAGATATATATACATTATATATATATATATATATATATATATATATATATATATATTAATAATGTATGATTAAGTATGTATACTAAATAATATTAATCAATCAATCAATCAATCATATATATAATATTAGAAACAAATATAACACTACAATGTATTATAAAAAGTGTATTCCTGATAACCTTTATAATTTCTAAAGGTTTTAAAATAAAAACAGCTATTCTGTAAAATACCTGTTATAGGTAATAAATAGTATAAATTTAAAGTATTAATGTAATTAAATTAATGTAATCATTAATGCTATTGTGTGTTATATTATGAATGCAGTAATACTGACATTACTTAGTATTGTGCCACTATAAATATATATGCGGATATTAGTTTACATTCTCGGAACAATTACTTCATCGAATACCTAATTAATAAGGAGCTATAGTTACTTGCTATGACGTCACGCCTAATAAACCCTCATCCACCGCAGATAACATCTCGAAGTTCGAGTCTGCGCACGCCTCACTACATGAAAACCACGCTGAACTCATCGTACGGGGGTGAGACGCACCTCAATCGACACGCCCACTCGATGAAAACACCGTCACCGACGCACAACAAGATAAACTGTCATTTCGTGTGACGACGCCCGCCACACACCGGAAGTGCTCGTACTACCGAGTAGTTTCCGAAACGCCCGTACTCACTCACGCTCACGCCGCGCGTATGTTATAAACACGCCCACTTCTCGGTTATATAACATTACGTAGAATGCCTTTTCTATGAATCCTCATCTTCAACTATTATAAAGTGACATATTAATTATATATATATATATATGTATATGTTCTTGATTATAAATATATTCTTCTTTTTTACGAACTAATCAACCCTAATGTTTATACACATGTGCATGCGCGGTGGATTATTCTAACGTCGCCATATATTGTACTATGTACAATATAAAATGTACACTGTACATTGTACAGTGTACAATGTAACTTGTACAGTGTACAATGTAACTTGTACAGTGTATACTCTTAATTGTTCATTATACGTTATGAATTGTATACCGTATTGTGTATAATGTACGGTGTGAATTTGTATATTACGGAATGTATAAAATACCATGAAAGTGTACATTATAAAGTGTACAATTGTACCCTATACTGTACAAATATTATAGCGATTTTAAAACTAATTCCTCTACGAATTATCACTTTTTTAATTTTAACTTTTATTAAATAATTAAACTAATTATTTATATACGTTCATAAATATATATATATATATATATATATATATATATACATATACATACGCATTGATATTGAAATGTATTGTTATTATATTAATATATCGTTATTACATACACATATAGTATTATCTCGAGCGTACGACCTTCCCGAGGTCGTGTGCATGGCGTGTCCTCGACGCGGTGAAGGACATAGCCCCGCCCCCCCACCCATTAGACGTGTTCCATCAACACACGTGACTACGACAACATCACCCCACCCCCACCCCAACACACACACATACACACACATAATCTATTACCCAGTGAAAGATGAATCGTATCTCTTGGTATGTCGTCGTCAAGATTGTATTGTTTCAAAACACCCCACTAGCGTCATTAGTAGTCATTTTATTTAATAAAATAACGTTATTTCTATCATTAGATCTACATGTTACGTTATTACCTATAATATATATATATATATATATATATATATATTAATATTATTAGTAGCTCACATATTTCAACAAAAACACAGAGTCTATAGACTATAGTATATAGTGTATTGGGTATAGTAAGCTAGTATACCTAAGCTATAACTTACTATAGCTATACTATAGTATACTATAGCTATACTATAGTATACTCTGAAAAATACATTTGATACATCCAACTGATATGTCGAATAATTATTTGATATATTATTCGAAGTATTAAAATAATTATATTAATAGAGGGGAGTAACCTAATACGGACACTTTAACAATACATGGTCTTAATATTTTATGACTCATTATTTTATTCAAAAATTACAATATATTAATATTATATGATTATAGATATTATTGTGATTTTAAAATTTTATTTAATATTTTAATTCCATAGATAACGGGACATGGGCACCGAATACGGACACCCTGTGTTATAATACGGAAAACCTATATACCACTAAATAAACTATATATTATTGATGAATCAATCAGACAAATTACAATTACATTATTTATAATTAATTTCATAATAATTTAATTAGTTAATAATTATTTATTTTATTATTTTTTTAATTATACAATTTAAGTATCTAAATAATAACAATTTTAGATTTAGCTTTATTGGTGGTATTACTATTATAACGCACGCGATTTTTATGAATATCAGAATAGTTCATACTCTGCGCGCTGATTGGTTATATGTTGTCCGTATTAAGAAATCTAGAGTGTCATTATTAGGAACTAATATGACCTCTAGATATATGCTTATAACTTTATGAATATTTGATATCAAATATAGAAATCAAAAGTAAAATTTTTAGAATGCTTTATTTTTTAATAATATTGAGTTATATATTATATCGATACATTTGTATATTCTTGAGAAATTTTAAGTTGACATTTTTTTTCATAAATTTAAAAACGTAATAAAAAAATCAGTTTATTGGATATATCAGCAATATTTTGAATAATTAAATAATAAAAATTACCTTTTTAGAATATTTATATAATTATGAATATTTTATTTATTTTTTTGTAGGATTTATGGTTTCTGAGATACCGAGAGTGTCCGTATTCGTTTACTTTCCCCTATATATATATATATATATATATATATATATATATATATATATAGTATATATTATATAAATGAATTCCCATTGACTCAGAATGTATACTTTGATATTGTTTTTATGTAAATACATGTATGAATAAGTATCTCAGAAACATTTATTCGGTCCCTTCGAGTCTGAGAAATCAGAAGTTTACTTTATTTATATACATATATATATATATATATATATATATATATATATTAATAAGTTTGCTATATATCTATAGAAAATTCTCTATTATTGTATAAATAGAATACTTTCATACTGTCTTCTGAACCCTCACGAGGGTGACATATTGATGTATGATATAACACCGAATTCGTCGTGAATTTGAATTATAGTTATCATTAATGCAATATGTCAGGAATGTTGTGGATATATTTATGTAGCATCAGTGTCAAATATATGTATGTATACATGAATGCAAGCATTGAAGCCATGCGAGCATCGTGTACTTGATGTGTGTTAAGTATGTATACATAGTTAATGAAATAACAATCAATGTATATACATAAGAAACAGTAAGTTTAAATATGTACTTAAATACTTAAATATATATGTAAATATAATGTATATATCATGTATAAAACCGTATACGTTATATCAATTTATAGTGATTATATTTATATTAGATCATATTTACGATATATATATATGTATACTACCTGTGTGTCTCAGTTAGCTAAGGCATCAGATATACAGTTAGTACGAGGTTCAAGCCTCGTCCGGACCAATAAAATAGGTATTCAAATAATATTTAGAAGTAATATTATATAATTGTGTATATATAAATGATCGGCTCTCGTTAAAACCATTGATTCCATAATACGAGAGTGACTTCGAAATGACATATGGTTATATATGTTATATAAGAGAAAATGTCATCTAAGTTCCTGGATGGGATTAAAGGACTCCACCATAATAACAATAATATTAAAAATATAACTATATTTTCTTGAACTGGAATATAGTATATAGCATATTGAAATACTTGAGCATGCTCCATGCATGGTATCCAGGTATCCTATAGGATACCTGTATATATATTATTATTATTATTATTATTAAATAGTTTATTGACTAACAAAACATTATATGTTTATCGGCGTCATATATAATAAAATAAAAATAAACAAAAAATAATAGTAAAGAACGAAAACTAGAACAATACATAATAACGAGAACAATGATATTAAATAGATTACAAATAAAGAAAATATTTATATAATTTACGTTTAAATAATGACTCAGATTTAGTTATACGTATATCAGTTGGTAATAAGTTCCAATATTTTGGTGCTGCAACAGCAAATGCTGCTTCAGCAAATCTCGTAGAAGTAATTGGTTGGTGTAGAACCATTATGGATCCAGAGCGGCGAGGTCGGGAGTCGGAACGAATTGATATTAACGTAGCGAGATATTCGGGAATAGATCGGTAAATGGCTCTTTGCGTTATGCACAGGAGACGAAACTTGCATTGAGAATGAAACGGAAGCCAACCAAGAGAAATCATCAGAGATGTAATCGAAACATCCATACGACGTTTGAGCTTGTACAGTATTCTAACCGCACGACGTTGAATATTTTCAAATCTGTGCATTAAATAAAGTGGGAGAGTAGTATATAATGAGCAACAATAACGAAGTCTACTGAATACAAGGGAGTCGAGTAAACACTTCGTTAAGTTATAAGTAATTTTATTACGTGTCTTTCTAATATTGTAAAGATAATAGTTAGCTATACGAATTACATTTGTTATTTGCAACGATACATTGAACTTGTTATCAAAGGTAATACCTAGTGTAGTCACTGATTCGGAAATAGGAAGGGAGCGTAAAAAAGGATGGGATATAGTTAAAGGGGAAGAGGATCTAGATAAAATAATGGTATTAGTTTTAGCCATATTTAATGATAATGAGTTAGTGGAGAACCATGTAATTAATTCAGTAATGCAGTTATAAATAGTTAATTGAATAGATTCAGTGTTACATGATGGTGGGAAGGACGTATAAATTTGCAAATCATCTGCATAAAGATGATAATGTAGATGAGGATATTTAAGAAATATTGATCTAATAGGTAATATATAGATTTTGAATAAAATGGGACCGAGTACGGAGCCTTGCGGAACACCGTATGAGTTAGTAAATGGTTGTGATAAAGAAGAATTAATTTTAACAGAAGAAGTTCTATTTGAGACAAAGGACATGAACCAGTTGAGTACTTGACCATTAATTCCTATCCTACGCAGGCGATACGAAAGAATAATAAGATTAAGAGAGTCAAAAGCGCACGATAAATCTAGTAGAATAAGATAACATGGGCATTTGGTGTCAAGAGATAAAAGAATGTCACTGAAAATAAGGTTGAGGGCAGTTTCTGTGCTGCGGTGTGGGAGATAAGCACTTTGAAAAAAATCAGCAATATTGTTTGTAGTTATATAATGTATTAACTGGGTTGAAACAACTCGTTCTAAAGTCTTTGATATTGACGATAGTTGGGATATTGGTCTGTAGTTAGTCAAGTTTGAGTGATCTAAAGTCGGTTTTTTAAGTAGTGGGGTAATATACGAGTGTTTCATCGATTGTGGAACAGTAGAAGTAATAAGAGATACATTGATAATATTAGTAATCAAACCAATTATATAGGAAGAAATGGAACGAAGTAAGACCAATGGAACAGGATCTAAAGGGGAGTGAGATTTGAGGGAAGTCACTAATGAAAGAACAAATGCCTGAGATGGAATGGTAAAACAAGACCAATGATTTGAAGAGGTAATGAAAGTATCATCAAATAGTGCGACATCAAATCTTGGGAGAGAATCGATAACATTAGATATCTTTCGTTGAAAGAAATTGTAAAAAGCAGTGCACATATAGGAGTCAGAATGGTCAGGTAGACGTCTATTCTGATCTCGACCGATTAATTTAAATGAAAGTTGAAATGCTTGTTTGGAAGACATACCAAAGTTATTTAACTTATCAGTAAAGTAGGAGGATTTTAATGTGATAAGTTTAGTCCTATAGAGTGAACGGCATACTTTGAAAGATTTAAGATCAGATTCAAGGTTAGATACTTGATATCTATTTTGGAGTTTTCTAAGTGTTCGACGTAGGTTTACTAGTTCATTGTTAAACCAAGGTGATTTGGAAAATGATCGATTAATGGATTTAATGACAGGAGCAAATATTTCAAGAGAATTTGAGATAGCAGCATTAAAATTGTCGTAAAGAGAGTCAACTACGAGCAACGACTGAGGATTAGAATCTACATATATATATATATATATATATATATATATATATATATATATGTGTAGATTCATATATATATATATATTTATATATATATATATATATATATATTTATATGTATGGATATCCCTATAGGATACTATATATTGTGACATTTAATTAAGATAAATGTGATCCACATCTATATTATATATTTATACATATATGTACAACTATATGTATACATATGTATTTTAGTTGCACTGTACAATGTTCGAAGTGCATATACGCGCAGGTTTAAATGTAAACTATTCACTTATGATGATACTATAGTGGCAGCATAACATGCTATAGCATATTATGCTCTATATATATAATAAAAACGAACGGATAAAACGGCATAACGAATCCTTACGTAATATTATATAATAAAGCCGACATTGCGCTGACCTATCGCCGGTATAAGCTATCGTACGGAGAGAGATACGTACGGAGGCGGCTGTGGCTAGGTCGGCTAATTAAGCGTAATATGTTTACCGATGGGCGGGCGGATGGCAGGGATGGGAGGAGGAGGAGGAGGAGGAGGCTGATGGGAGGAGATGGAGTAGGAGGAGATAGGCCGAGCAGAACTCGGTATCACGTGGTATGACGCAATTCGCGATTACATGATTACGTCAGTTATTTGATCTTGTTATCGTATGAATTATATCATTAAGATAATACTTTATTGATGTACACGTATATATATATATATATATATATATTCAGTACAAAACAAAGTGATAAATACTCGCCGTATATATTCATTTGCGTACACTATATGTACGAAAATGAACAATACATAAAATAACAAATGAAAACAATAACAATAATATATAACAGACAAATATTATATATATATTGTTGTTGTTATTGTTATTTTTATTTGGTGGAGTCCTTTCATCCCATCCAGGAACTTAGATGAAGTTTTTCACTAATAACCACATATGGCTCTAATACCCCTTCGAAGCCGCTCTCATGTTAAGGCATCCATGGTTTTAACGAGAGCCGATCATTTATTTATACACAATTATATAATATCACTTCTAAATAATATTTTAAGACCCATTTTATAAAATTAATAAATGGTCCAGACGAAACTGCTTTGTATTTCTGATGCCTTAGCCACTGAGTTTATATATATATATATATATATATATATATATATATATATATAGGACACGGGTTCGACCCTCGTCTGGACCATTAATTAATTTTATAAAATGGGTCTTAAAATATAATTTAGAAGTGATCTTATATAATTGTGTATAAATAAATGATCGGCTCTCGTTAAAACCATGGATGCCTTAACATGAGAGCGGCTTCGAAGGGACATTAGAGCCATATATGGTTATAAGTGAAAACTTCATCTAAGTTCCTGGATGGGATGAAAGGACTCCACCAAATAAAAATAACAATACAAAAATAACAATATATATATATATATATATATATTATAATACAAATAAAATAAAATAATGGAAGAAAGGAATACAATATATAAACGCGGGTGACGAATTAAGGTTGTATTTAAGTTTGGTAGTAAAGGCAGGGTAAGAGTGGATATATGTGTTGCATAATGGAAGGGAATTATATAATTGTGAAACAACTTTACCTCATTGATTTGTATTGAAAGTGTGGTTAATCGGATAAGTGTGAGGCCCATGACCTACCTAATATAGTGAGCAGTTTAGTGTATGCAGAATAAAACTGATATATATATAGGGGTATACATGTATTTATATATTTAAGTATTATGGAAAGAAGCCTGAATAAAATCATTTATAACAGGTTTATGGTGTTGTGATGAAATCTCCCATCCATCGACACCCCAGGTTGCGGATAGGGGCAAGGCCACTAGATTATGGTTAGCTTTTAGTTGGTTAGTGGTTAGTTTCGAATAATTAATAAGTAGTGCCGGTCAAAATCCAGGTTGTTCCTTAGCAGGGCAAAATACGAGTTGTCCACCCGTTCAGAATTACGCGAATACATCAGAATCAGGATGTTGAATGTGGTAAGGCGTTATGCTATATTTCTAATAATTAGTGTCTCGGTGAAGCACTTACACTCTGGTAGAGAGTACTGCTAGCATAGTTATGGAGTGGCGACCTCGTTTGTTTATAACATCCATCGAAGGCAAACAAATCTAAGTCAGGCTAAATAGCTAGATAGAGTTAGTAGAAAAGAGTAAATAGAGTTAGGATCATCGATAC
This sequence comes from Osedax fenrisi, assembly GCA_964019155.1. Taxonomy (NCBI): domain Eukaryota; kingdom Metazoa; phylum Annelida; class Polychaeta; order Sabellida; family Siboglinidae; genus Osedax; species Osedax fenrisi. The sequence goes on along the minus strand of OZ025244.1, from coordinate 24,149,388 downwards.
GTAAATTAACACTAAACGATACAAGAACGAATTATTATATTTAGTGGAGAACGGGGGAAGATGGGGGGATTAGAAAATATAGGAAAAGTTATCTAAACGATATAGAATAAATAGGTTAGAATGACAGTTGTATATTGAACGGTTTTCTTGAATACAACGATCTTAACGATGTGATAATTTGCCGGTTTAAGTTAGAAATATGTGTGGAGAAGGAGAAATCATAGTCGAAGTATACACCGAGGATTCAAATCGAGGCTGGGGTGAATAAGATAACTATAGTAATATTGATATATCAACTCGAAATGGATGACAAGACAGATAAAATGTAGGTAGTTAAAGTATATTCGATGTATTTAACATAATATAATTACAAAGAATCCATATTTTAATATACAAGGCGAATTCATTACATTGATAGTTAAAAGGAGAATAGGTGGGTAGGAAATAGTATATTAATTTAATAGTATAATAGTATACCTAGTTAAATTTGATCAGTATACGTATACTAGTGAACATAATCAATGCGGGTAATAATATCACAGATATATACATCTACCTTAATAGATTTCCATGTCGGTAACAACGAGGGATACCATAACGATAGGACGGCAGTGAATGAATGAGTCACGCGTGGTCTATGAACTATTATTTCTGTGCTTGAAATGATGAGTAATAATTGTACATCTCAAGTCTATACGTAATAATATCATGGCGTAGATAGTGAAACGTATACATAAAGTTAACAACAAACGGAAGGAGATACTTTTGAATAAATGTTATTCGATATTTAAAAGTTCAGTTTCAGTGGAGTGTCAAACTAAATACAATAGCAAGTATGTTATCATAAGAATAGTTTAGTAGCATAACTCTTGACATGCGACAACACCCGGTTGATGATTTTGTTGAGGAGTGGAAGTTTAGAAATGGGTCGTTAGGTCAAAAGGTTATCATCATATGTAGTATTAACAAGCTTATATGAGTTATTAGTCATAGGAATATAATAAGATGTTAGAAAATTAATTGTATAGTATTTTTATTTGTTAAACTGTGCTGCTGAATTTCATTTATTATATACATCTATAAAATAATAATTGTTGAGTATTAATATGAATGTATTCTATTTACTTTGACTATTTCAACAATACATCTGTGAATATAATATTAGATCCGATGTTTTTTAGTAGAATACTATTGTGCAAATCCAAATACTATGAAAACCAGATTGAAATATTTTAAAATAAATTAATTTAAGAAAAATAAAATCGTAATAATATATACTACTATATATGATTATAAATGTTATTAATATATGCATATTTATTATACTATTTATTATACAAAACAAGTATTATAAGATATAGTTATATTTCTATACCCAGTAGTTAGCTATACCTTCTGAGTTATATATATTATGATGATAATAATCATTTTAGTAAGCACTAAAATAGGGGCATGTAGGCCCCTATATTGTAGACCTCTTCGGCGGGGAGACAAGGGCCTTCGCTCGTGAGGAAAGAAAATAATAATAAAATAATAATAAAAAAACAATATAATTAAGTAATTATCATTTTCAATAACAATTATATAATAATTATACTTTGAATATAAAACGAGACAACAGTAGATTTAACAGGAAACAGATTCATTAGCGAAGAAAGTTATGAGATTACATTCTCATTTGTTAGTATTTTCGTTAAGGTGTCTGGAATGTCACGTCTACATTTTTTAATTCTGAATAAATGAAATTTGGAGAATTTTGTAATGGATGATATGTGATTCTTATAGGATTATTTATCATTAAAGACACATCATAGATTTGTGGAGAATGTGAGGGAGTTATAATCATTTTATTTAGATCAAAGTTTTAAAAGGAAGTGAATATTGTCAGAAGTAGATATATTAAGTAAAGTTGTATTTGAAGAGTAAATTAGCAGTTTATTGGAAATGAGCCATAATCTTATAAAGGTTGCACAATAGATTAATTTAGATTTCATTTTATTATGGGAATTTATGAGGAAAAAGGTAAAAATTTGAATATCATCAGCAAAATATGGTAGTGGATATTCTGACTTTATTGATTATATCAGTAATAGGGCGGATATATAACTTTGATATTCAAATAAAAGTGATATGTGAGTATTAATATAAATATATATAGAGTTATATATATATATATATATATATATATATATACATAAGTACACACACATTTAACTTATTTTTTATAAATAATTTGATTACGTAATATATATAGGTCCTTATTACCTAATCATGTGATATTACGAGATTTAATGTCATCGTGAAAGGATGGATAAATGATTCTATAAAAAATATTATAAATATAAATTGGTATTATTACGAATAAAATGAAAATTGTAATGAGTGAAAACGGTAGTTATCTATATCGAGTGTTAACTATATTTAGCTAATTCAGAATAGAATATAGAATAATTTATAAAGGACATAGATCATCAGTACGCAGTCGACTTTACTATAGTAATGTATAATGTATATATGCATAGAAACATGCAAACGAATATTTTTTGAATTGAGTTTATATTATTAGTTTATATTTTTTAATTATATTATAATATTGTTAAATTATCTACATCCTGCATACTAATATTACTAGACAATATATAGACATATATAATGGATTGTAATATTTGTAATGTATAGATATTATATATATATATTATGTGTGCCTAACGCCATTCGATATACAGGCACACATTATTACATATAGTTCAGTAAAAAGTTTTATTTTATATTTACTATTCTAAATACTATTCTATTTATAATCATTAATACAATTAAAATTCACCATATAATTCTATATTATTATGCAATATATTTTGATTCATTTAATTTCTATAGAAATTGATATTTTTTTATAAATATATTTTACATGTATCGTATATTTTAACATTACATTGATATATATATATATATATATATATATATATATATATATATATATATATATATATGATATACATTAATATATTTATTATAAATATAACTTTATTAATGTAACTTGATCACAGAATACTTCTACACCTAATACCATATATGGTCTCTAAACAGTTCTTATAGGAACTATATATATAGATGGTATTATGTGTATAAGTATTCGGTAGAAATAAAAGTATTATATATAATCACTATATACCCTCACATTATATTGATACTAATACATATTAGTAATCGATAATAATATCATTTAATAATTATATTTCCAATTATGTAATATATTATTTATTTTATTCGTATATATATAGAAATAACGTAGATAGTATCTACTAGTGTTGGAAACGGTTTCGAATATCGAATCGAATATTCGAATATTTTAATATTCGATTCTTTCAAATAGTAAATTTTCGAATTTGACAGATATTCGAAAATGTCGAATATCTAAATCTAATTATTCGAAAATGTCGAATACCTAAATCTAATTATTCGAAAATATCGAATACCTAAATCTAATTATTCGAAAAATTCGAATATCAAAATTTAACTATTAAAAAAAAACGGTAAAAGGCATGCATATATTTTATTAAACAATAAACAAATAATGTAATACTATTTACCCTAGGCTATTTACTTCCGTTTTAACCTTTTTAACTATCATATAATTCATTATTTCATTTAAAATAATGGAAACGTATCTTTATTATTATTAATAAATATAATTTAAAATAATAGAAACATATAATATCATTACCTACTAGATTATATAGTAAATATAATTTAAATAACTTTAAATAATTTTATTTAACTAATCGATAAATATCATATCCTAATTCAATATTTTATTTAAAATAATAGAAACTTATCTCTATTTTATAATGAAATAGATGAACTGAAATTATATCTGTTTAAACCGAGAATTGACCGGAATAATTGTCCATTAATGTGGTGGTCTGACCACGATAAGGAATTTCCAATTCTTTCCAAGATTGCAAAAAATATTTAACTGGGCAGTCATCATCTGTTCCTGCAGAGAGAATATTTTCTATGGCTCCAAATATTTTAACAAAAAAACGTTCACAATTAGGTCCAGAGTCCTATGTCCAGAGAAATTAGACTTATTGATATTCATTGATCATTAATCAAAATTCATAACCATTTTTAATTATATTACATTCTATTATTATATATATTTGTCAGAATAAATAATTATTATTATTTTTAATTATTAAATATATTTACTATTTGAAACCTTCAAAGTGTATTTATTTACTATTTTAAATCTTTAAAATGAATAATTTATCTATTAGAAAACTTTGTATACTTAATTTAATACAAATAATACTATTTTAAACCTTCGAAGTGTATTTATTTACTATTCGAAACCTTCGAATACTTAATTTAATAAAAATTATACTATTTGAAACCTTCGAAGTGTATTTATTTACTATTCGAAACCTTCGAATACTTAATTTAATAAAAATTATACTATTTGAAACCTTCGAAGTGTATTTATTTACTATTTGAAACCTTCGAATGAGTGAAAAATCTGAAAATTTCCAACACTAGTATCTACTAGATACGTAGGTTACATTAGTAGGTTGCCGTAATTCACTATGGTGTAAATTAGTTTAAATCACTGAAATAAATTAAAGTATGCGTGATAAGTATTCTGATAGCCTGAAAATGCTATCATCAATATAACAATTCATTTGATTGGTTGAAAAGTGATAACTAATTTCGCCATCTATTGGATGTTTTACCCGGCCCGTATTAAAACCACCTGGCCCGTATTACAAACATTATTTGCAATACGGGCCGGGTACATTTTCGACGATACAAAACATTTTTATAAAAATTGAAATTGTAATGTTATTGACGTTTATAATATCTAAATCGTGATAAAATTTCATTAATTTCTCAGCATAAATAAAAAAGTTATTTGATAACATAAAAAGTGGACCGTATTAGACATAATTCCCCTATAATGTCTAATGTATATATGCATAGAAACATGCAAACGAATATGTCATGATATTATTGTGTTAATAAAACTATATATGATAATAATAATTGTGCTAATACATGAATTATTATATAAATGTATGTATATACATTAAAACATATATCTTCCTTGATACACTGATATATGGTTTCATATTTCTATAGAGTATGTTCTTAACAAATAATCCCTAGATAATAATTAAGTTTTCAGATATATATATATATATATATATATATATATAACACTTCTTCTTTCTATTCTTGATGATTTTCTTAATAAACTTGATAATAATTCTAATATACAGCTTATTTTATTAGATCTATCTGCGGCATTTGATACTATTGATCATTATATTTTAATTAAACGTCTTGAAGATATCGGTATTGTAGGTATTCCTCTAGCTTGGATTACATCGTACTTATTTGAAAGAGTATTTTCTACAAAAACTATGATAACCATTATTCATCTACTTGTAAAATGTATTATGGAGTGCCTCGAGGTTCTGTATTAGGGCCATTGCTATTTTCTCTTTATATATTACCTCTTATAAATATTATATCTAATTTTCCCTCTGTAAAATATCAAATTTTTGCTGATGATATTCAATTGTATATTGAGCTTCCAGTAATATCCCATTCATATGACAATGTAGCTCTAATTGATTGTATTAATATGGTTACAAATGGTTTTTACAAAATTGTTTAATGTTGAATATGAATAAAATTCAACTTCTAAATATATCTAGAACATCATCAGTTTATCTGTCATCATTTATTCTATAATAATTGTTACTTGCAATAATGTTAAAAACCTTGGTTTTATTTTTTATGATAACCTACATTTCTCCGATCAGATAACTAATGTTTATAAATCAACTAATTATCAATTATATAAAATACGATAAATAAGTAAATTCTTACCTTTTAGAATTTCTAAAATGTTAATAGAATCATTAGTTTTGCCATGTATAAATTATTGTTATTCTCTATATTATGCCTTCCTCTTACTTCTACTAAATCCTTAGATCATCGATAAGAGTTTTACATCGTGTAAAATGATATGACCATGAATCAGTCAATTATCACTTAGTTAATTATAAATGGTTAAACAGTTATCAGAAATCTACCTTCAGCTATTTAAAATTAATTGTTAAGGTACTGAAGAATCGTCTTCCGAATAATTTGAATTACCTCCTACAATTCAGAGTTTACAAGAGGGATCTACGAAACTCGTCTACTCGGTTATTACTAAAGAGGAATTACAAGTTATCAACATAAGGGAAAGTCCCCGATTACCGACCCCTAAATGATTATTTGTAATAACTTATTCAATATTAAATATATTTAATTGACATTTTGTAATTAGGGTAATATTATGGCAATGAATAAAATATGCCATTTTATAGCCATTTTAGGCTATTTTAAATTTTTGATATAATTATATTTACAAGAATAAACAGGGGGGTCGGTAATCGGATACATGTGCCTAATACCGACCCCCTTCCCCTATTACCGACCCCTAAAATAATCGTAGTATAAATAATTGTAGTATTATAATATCCAATAAAAAGAGTAGATATACATAACTATAATTAATTACATGACGTAATTTATTTTTTATTGAATTTATGTTTTAATAGTAATATTAAATTTAAATTTATACTTTATAGTAATTATATTAAAATATTGTATATTATTATTTAATATTTATTTATTAATCAGTATGTATATAATCAACTGGAATTATGAATCCTAAATCTATATCAATGATACATAAACAACTTACGACATATTTTAAAGTAAAATACGAATCTATTTTGATTGTATATTATAAATCACATGGGTATTAGGGTAATTTAGGATAATTTAGGAAAATAATATGGGTTGCTATAATCAAGATATATTGGTTAATAGTTATTCAAATTCAATTATTTTTATAATAGTTATAAACATTTTATTGTTCTACAATATTATGTACAAAATCAAGTTTTATTTTAATTAATAAAGTTTTTACAATGATTTAAAAAAAGTTATTATTCAAATATAAAAAAAAATAAAAAAGAATATTACATTTTATCAAATAACAATTGTAGGATTACATATTTTTTAAAACAAAATACGTTTTCATATTTATCATTAAATTACTAACAGTTCATGTATATATTATTTTTTGATATCTCTTATAGTTACTGAGATACGAGAGGAGGTCGGTAATCGGGGACTTTCCCCTATAGTAAACGATGTTTCAGTGTAGCTGCAGCAGATCTATGGAATGCGCTACCTGTAAGATTAATAACTAATGTAAGTTATTCGTATTTTAAATCTAATGTATTGTTATTAATTCGTAAACATTATTTTATTATTTTCAACTGATTTATATTTGTGTGTGTATTTTCTTATTTTTATATTTTTGTTTACACAATATAGAACGTTTTACGTTATTTTGTGTCTAAATAAATATTCATATATATATATATATATATATATATATCCCACATTTCTTATTAATCAATTCATTGTAAGTTATATCAAATTATATTTGCGATTAATAGTTTAGAAAATAAGAAAATTGAAACATCGCAACGCTAATTTATTTAGTAAACAAGAAAAATCGAATTCGGCAATTGTTCAATTTAAAATCATAGGGAAACAGTTTGTTAAAAATATATATAATTTCTAAAACTATATATTTGTAATATATTTATTACATTAAAAATGGATTGTATTACATGTAATTTAGAAATTAATAACGAAAATTATATATTATGTTCATGTGGTAATAAATACCATTTTAAATGCTTATATAAAGCAACAATTATGAAAACAAATTGGTCTAATAAATCACCACCAAAATATGCTATTCAGTTATTTAGATCGCAAAATTGTACATATAAATGTAATACATGTATAAATAATAATAATGATAATACACCAATAAATCTACCTAGTTTAAATAACTCACTACCATCGTCTACTATTATTGATAATAGTAATATTAATACTTTAATAAATAGCACAGAAACAAAATTAAATATGTTACTATCAAAAATCACTGAAATAAGTGATATGATTGTTGTTAAAAAATCATACGCTAATGTAACTTCTAATGTAACCTCTACTGTAACTACTTCTGATACATTTACTGACAATTTGGTAAAATCAGTAAATATTATTTAAAATAATATAGATAGCCATAATGAAATAATTATTCACATTTATTGTGAATAAATATTCCTAATAATGATACAACTAATTTCTTTAAATACTTAGTAAATATTATTTGTAAAACAGTAGATATTAATAAATCGTGTGTATTATCAATAGTTCAATTATCATTTAATAAATTAAAATTAATTTTAGATAATGTGGTCTCAAAAAAAATTATTTTATCAAATATTAACCGATTATGTATATTACGAGATCTACAAAATTCATTCATTAGAACATCTCTAGATGAAATATCACTAGAACGACATCAGATATTATACCATGTAGTTAAAAATAAATTAATTAAAAGTAAAAAAATTATCAAATGTATTTATAATTCTAGAAGTAGTTCCTATGAACTAAGATATATTATAAATAATAAAATTGACTGGAATATGTCAATTAGTGAAGATCATTTTAGTGTATGGAAATTGTCATATATTACTTATAAAAATTCCATTATTAATAAAAATAAAAATAAAACTACAGGTTCTAGATGACTAACTGGCAATAAAGATGAAAATATTAAAAATAACAATTTAAATATATATTATGTTAATGCTCGTAGTATTAGAAATAAAATGAATTTTTACTTTCATCTGATAAATATGACATTATATGTTTAGTTGAAACATTCTTAACGGTAGATGATAGAGATTCTCTGTATTTAATCGGTGGTAACAATTATACACTATTTAGATACGATAAATTAATTCATAGAGGAGGTGTTGCGATATTTTGTAAATCTAGTTTATGTCCTGTAAGAAATTTTATTTCACACATAGATGTTCAATATATACATTTAAAAATTAATTCAAAAATTCCATTTAATATTATATGTGTTTATAGACTTCCAAATTGTAATGAAGTATCTCATAAACAGATATGTAAATTATTTGATATAACCCAACAAAATTATAATTCATCTATAATTATAGGAGATTTTAATTTACCAAATTTTAATTGGAAAGAATATACATTTCCTAGTTACCCAAAAAGTTATGCATTACTTTACGATTCGATTATTAAAAATTCATTTTCACAATTAATAAATAAGCCAACTCGTAATAATAATATAATTGATTTACTTTTTACTAATGAAAAACAATTACTATCTAATATAAATATTGGAGACTATTTCGGATTATAATTAATGTAAATATTGAAAAATACCCATGTAAACAGATTTTAAAATCAAACAATTTTGATTTCAATAATGCTAATATAAAATTGATTAAATATCATCTTTCTAGATTTAATTGGGAATATCTAAATTCAAATGATTATAATATTGATCAAAAAGTAGAATATTTTAATAATGTTCTAAATAAATTATTTATATCACATATTCCTAATATAAATAATACAATAAAACAGGTACTTCCGAAGAATATATTGAAATTGAAGAAGCAAGTAAAAATATTATTTCGAAAATCTAAAACTAATTTACAATATAAATATAATTGGATAGAAGCAAAAAAAAATTATCCAAAGAATTAGAATCTTTAAATTTTAAGAGAGAGATTAATGAATTAATTCAAAAAATAAATTAAAGTTTTATAAATTTATGAAAAAATTTAAAATCTGGAGTATCTCCTCTAATTGATATATCAAATAATAATATTTTATTTTCAGATCTCGACAAAGCAAAGACGTTAAATTCATATTTTAGTTCAATTCAACAAATTTATAATGGAAATTTACCCGAATTTTATGATTTAACTAAACACAAATTTGATAATATTGATTTAAATCTTGAAATAATTAAAATATTTTTAAATAGATTAAAAATTACACATACTTTCGGAACTGATGGGATACCATATTCTATGTTAAAATTACTATCTAATGAATTATGTAGGCCTTTATATATTATTTTTAATTCATCTTTATTATCGGGTAATATACCGAAAATTTGGAAAAAATCTATAATCACACCATTTTTAAAAAGGGTGAACCATCAAATTCAAATAACTATAGGCCTATTTCAATAACATGTATAATGTGTAGAGTATTAGAACGTATTATTTCTAAACATTAATTTTTTATTTAAAATCTAATAATTTATTAACAAAATATCAATATGGTTTTATAAGTGGAAATTCCACATAATTACAATTAACAAAATGTTTAAAATTGTGGTATAATGAATTGAATAATAAAAAATGTGTAGATATAATATATATTGATTTTGCAAAAGCTTTTAATGTTGTTTCTCATGAAAAACTATTATTTAAATTAAAATCATACGGTATATCTAATAAAATAATAAAATGGTTTTATAATTTTGTATCGAATAGATCTCAAATTACACGGGTTGAAAATTCTTTTTCAAATATTTCTATTGTAAAATCTGGAGTACCACAATGATCGGTTTTATGTCCAATTTTATTTGTATTATATATTAATGATCTTCCTAGTATATTCTCTTCAAAAATTCATATTGATTTATTTGCCGATGATACATAATTATATTTTTCTTACGCATCTAAGAGTGAAAGATTTCTTTTACAAAATAATTTAAATTTATTTTCACAATGGGCAAATAAATGGCAATTAAATATTTCATTATCAAAATATGCAGTTATGACTTTAGGGAAGGTAACTCCATCAAAATATTTTATAAATAATATTTAATTAGAAAACGTTACTTTTTATAAAGATTTAGGAATAATATTTGAAAATAACCTTTTATTTAATAAACATATTGATTATATTTGTAAAAAAGCTTATTTTTCTTGTATTCAATTTTTAGATGCATTACTACAAAATCCCCTAGAACATTATTTAAATGCATATAAAATTTATTGCAGACCAATTTTAGATTATGCATCCATAATTTGGTCACCTTTTTCAAAGGTTAGTAAATTTCGTAGTATCATAGACCAAATTGAAAGAGTGCAAAGATTATTTACTAGACGATTAATTACAAGATGCGTAGGATATACAAATTCATCAAATATTAATTATAAATCATATATATATAGAGATTGGTATATTTTAAATTAGAATCACTTGAACTTAGAAGATTAAAAATAGATCTAACTACAATTTTAAAAATTTCTAATAATTATACAGATATAAATATATCTGATATTCTTAACATTTTGAATAATTGTAGAACTAGAGGTAATTGTAAAAAATGAAATGTAATACATAATTATGATAATACAATTAAAAATATAATTAATAATAGATCAGTTAATATATGGAATTCATTAAATAATAATATAATAAAATATGTATCTGTTTCATCTTTTAAAAATAAAATAAACAAAATCTGTTTTGACAAACAACTTTTTTTTAACAGAAATTTATAATTTTATATTGATTTATGTTTCATTTTGTATCTTAATTATTGCATTATTTGTAGCTCTTCTGGTTTTTTTTAATGTGTTTTGTTATAGAAAATTTGGGTTTTTATATCTATATTTCAAATATATTATAGTATAAAATTAATAATTCATTATTATTACAGATAAAGTGGGAAGTATTATTTTATTTTTGTTTGTTCTGTATTATATTTTGTTATAAATTTATTTTTGTTATAGAAAATTCGGGTTGTTTATATATATATTTCAAATATACTATAATATAAAATTAATAATTCATTATTATTACAGATAAAGTGGGAAGTATTATTTTATTTTTGTTTGTTCGTTATTATATGTTTGTTTTATATATATTTTGTAAATATGTTTCAAATGTATTATATTACTAAACTACAATATTAATAATTTTCTATTATTTCAGATTATAGTGATAAGTATTATATTGTTTGTTTCGTAATATTATTGGTATGTTTTGTTAGTAACTATTTTTGTATAGGTATATTGGTTTATTTTATTTGTAACTTGTTCTGTTTGTATATAGGTTTCAAATTTAGTATAGTACCTACAATTAAAATATAAAATTAATAAAGTACTACCTATATTATTACAGATTTTGGTAAGTATTACATTATTTGTTTGTTTCATTCTAGTATTTGTTTTATTCTAGTATTGGTTTATTTGATTTTTAACATGTTCTGTTTATAATATATTTAAAATTTAACATTTAAATATTAAACTAATAATTTATTACTAAAACAGGGTACAAAGATAAGAAGAATTCTATAAAGTTAAAGTAGAAATTGAATATTTCGATGCCACTTACAAAATAATGTATTTTATTTCTATTTTCGATTATTTTTACGCTATCTTTTATTTCTATTTTGATCATTTTTCGTTTATATTTTCTATATGATTTATTTCAACTTTCGATTGTTTTTCGTTTATTTTTACGGTAACTGTAAAACGTTTTAATTTCTTTAATTTTTTAATTTCGTATTATTCTTTGTTTATTTCTATAACGTATGTTATCGTTAGAAAATATTTATACTTTATACTTTCGATTATATTTTCGTCTATGTATTTTCTTAAATAAATTATCAATCAATTGTTACTTATATATGTAATGCTTATTTAATATTGTTCATTTTGTAGTGTGTATTTTAATATGATCTAGTTTCTTATCAGTATTATTATAGTTATCTTTCTTTCATATAAGTATTCAATAAATAAAATTAATTGTTGACAGTATCGAGGATGTCTCGAGGTGTTATTTTATTGAGGTTATTTGAAATATTTAGTTAGTGAAAACATCGTTAGGTAGCTTGTGTAGTAAACGAAGACTTTTACATCATCGATAGATGATCTATAAAGTCCTTCTTACCTGTAAAACAACGTAAATTCGATTAAAGTATGTATGGTATGTATAAGGATTGATTATAAGTATGATATTATGAATATATATTATAATATATCACAATTATTATATTTGTCAATATTTAGTTTTACATTACAATAATGTTTAGTGATAATAAGAAATTGTTAATATTTATAAAAATTATTATTCAATTACAAACTTATTTTCATATATATATATATATATATATATATATATATATATATATATATATATGCATATATATATATGCCTATATATGCCTGAACTAATGTCTACCCTATACACCTTAAAGTGGGGCCACTAACTACTTTTCTAGGTACGCTCGCACTCTAACCTCACGAAGCATAGTCTTCAGAGCAGAGTGCATTCCCCTGGCGGTAGGTTTGATCATCTTGGCGGGAAGAACGAAACCGTACTTACCCTTATCGGGTAACTCTACAGTGTAGGCGTAACGAGTCTTCAGTACTCCCTTAGCCCATTCCTGGGAAGCTCCAGTTACTTGGTCTAATGGACGATAGTTGGCGAGCGTTATGATTGGTTGAATAGTTTTATTTTATATTATATAATTATATATATATATATATATATATATTTATATTAAATAATATTATGTAAAAATAATAATATAACAATGGATCTATATCGATGGCAGCGTTTCTACTTATATTACATTAACTACTCCATAAATAATATATAGATGATATACCTACTACTATTAATTTGCTATAGTATTTTAAGTCTATTCTCGATATTTATAATCATGTTTCCCCTAAACAAATATTAAAGTAGCAGCCTAAGTAGAGTTCTCTTCCCTCAGTTATTATGTGAAATTTAGAAGTACTTAATATTGTGTTTACTCGATGGTGTATGAGTATGATTAATTGTAAATAGATTACACAGATTACAGAGGATAGGGGCGTGGTTACACGTCAATCGTACGTAATACTAACAAAGGATACGAGCGATGGATCCAACTTTGTAAGATTGTCCGGAGATTTTCTTCTGGTTTCTGGCGGCTCTCAAAGCTACACTTTCCTATGGGGTGGATATAGAGGGTTTAACACTAGGAAATAGGAGGTTTAACACTATGAAATAGGAGGTTTAGGACTAACATGTAAATGTCTAGCAGTTATTTAAAGTGTAGGTACATTTTAGAAGTTTACTATGGTATCTGAAATTCTATTGGTAACCGTATTACTCGATATATTATTGATTATTATTAACAATTATTAAATACCGTTAATTATTATAGTACGTAAATCGCCTATATAAACGTTCTATAAATATAACTATCTATTTATAGAAATATCTATTAATTGAACTTAATGCGTGCATTCTCAGCCACTTTGTTTGTTGTAGAAGGACAGTTGGTCAAGCGTACAGTAAGTTGATACATTGCGTAGATACGACAATAGGGTGTCCATCTGTCCATCTGGTCAACTGAACAACTGTCCAACTGTCCAACTGTCCTGGTACAACAATACTCAGTAAATCATTGGTCGGCTAACCATTTCCTTGTAGTTGGCGGGAAGAGCGTAGGTGTATCCCCATGGTAACAACCACAGTTGGGAGTACGAGTGTAGGGACAGGTAGACGGTGAGCTTTCCGGTTTGGGAGAGGGTTCTCAAGAAGTCGGAGGTGGCCTTGGTGCTGGGTTCGCTGAATGCGTGGGAACCGTGGTAGGTTTCCGAGCAGGGGTCGGATGAAGTACCAACTCCACCGAAGTGATGGTTCCAGTTACGGTTGGGGTCGGTTCCTACGCAGCTGGATCCGCTGTTAGGGGTACGGGTCTTCCTCCACATACGGTTCTAGAGGTCGAGAGGTCAGGGGGTTAGAGGTTGTAGAGGTATTCGAATACGTGGTGGACATTCGTAAACTATTATCGAATTGTAAGCGGTACATATCTGGCTCGATGATTATAACTCAGTAAATAATATATAGTTACTATACATATTATAATGTTTATAATTATATTTGTAATCCATATAATTCATATTAAATATATAATGAAATACATTATCGATGTTTTAATGATATGATGTTAGTGATCGATATAGAAAGTCTTCAAAGATAAAGTTTAATAAGGAGCACTCCGAAATATAGGCTATTCAAAGACTAGCCAGCGTTATAATATGCTAGCACACTGATACTTTAGTATCACTTAGAAAACAGTCTCGATAAGCTACAGTATCGCTACAGTATCGCTACAGTATCACTACAGTATCGCTACAGTATCGCTACAGTATCGCTACAGTATCGCTACGCAATATGACGTAACATCGATGATGACTCACTGACCTTGGTGTGGGTGTATTCGTAACCATCGGGGTTCATGCTGGGCATAATGTAGAACACGTGATGTTCTAACAGAAGCTCGGATTCGCAACTTTTACGTACCAACTGTAGGAGGCGGCGATGATGATGACGTCAGATGTTATGTAACGTAAGGCGGTGACGTCATATTATGTTAAAGCTATTTATAGTTATTGTTTTAATTATTTTCGGCGGAGTACTTTCATCCAATATATCTACTTAGTGGAAACAGATTATCCTATAATATATATATATAGTCGTCACTAGTGGTACTGGTATATTAGTGGATCCGCCTATAGGTGGCACTGGTGATACTCTCTTAGTATCGGTGTCCGCCTATAGGTGGCACTGGTGATACTCTCTTAGTATCGGTGTCCGCCTATAGGTGGCACTGGTGATACTCTCTTAGTATCGGTGTCCACCTATAGGGGTCACTAGTAGGGCTGGCGATTACTAACTCGGTCGATGATGAACAGGGCGGTGGCGGGAGCGATCCATTCCCTGGCGTGGATACCGGCATCGATCCATACGATAGTCTTTCCGGGACCGTCGGTTCCGATCTAGAGGTCAAAGGTGGATTAAAGGTCATCGTTAAGTAACGACACGGGGCGCGATAATACACCTAATTAATATATTCACCGATACTGAATTATTAATATATGTATTTCTATTAAATTTTAACTTACGATTTGATCTACAAGTATATTTGTAGTATAAATATATTTAATGGATTACGTATAATATACATCGTATATATATATATACTCGATATAATAAGTTATTAGATATATGTGGGTTAATAACCTTGATGACTTTCAAGTCACGACCTTCGTAAGATTTTCCAATGTTGATGATTTCACAGGTTTGAGTCTTATCACTGCAGACGCGATCCAAGTATTTGGCAATCTGGCGAATATAACGTACATTAATATAGTACATTATTACATGCATTAATATAGTCAATATAATATAATATGAATGGACATGTGTGTGTCTTAAACTATATAATACAAGTCAATAGATTATATAATATAGTGTATACTTTTATTGATTTATAATAATATCAGATTTCGTGTTAACAACCAGACCGGTGTTATCCGGATAAAGACGAACAGTAGATGAACGAATACAAATATAATATAAAGTATACAAATTATTTAAACTTATTGAAGTCTAATTATCTAGAAACATAGTCAGATATGAGACGAACCTTCTGGTAGTTGTGGTAACGGAAGTGACTAAGATGGGGGATCTTGTTTCTGCGGGAGCGCATCTCGCTAACGGTATCCTCGAATTCTTCGTCATCTTCTTCTTCCATACTGTGGTCAGTCTCGTGTTGGTTGTCGATCAAACTGCACGTGATGAGAAGTCGTATTAGAGTTTGGACAGGTGTAAAACTATATATCTATCTTTAAAGTGCCTTTTATATTTCTGGACATTAAATATATATAGATATATAGATACTTTTAGTTAAACACTATTTAATTACATAATTCTTTTAGGAGTTCACATATATATTTATATTTTATTATTGTTATATATTGTTTTATTTTTGAGACTTCTCATCCCATCCAGGAACATGATGTATTCTTATATATATATATATATATATATAAGAAGCCAACTTTATATCTATAATCTACACACACACACACACATATATATATATATATATATATATATATATATATAGTGATATATATTTGATATAGCGGTTGGCATTCTAACTCTTGGAGATCCTCGATGAATACGGTGTATTCGATATCGGCAGATTCAAGAACGGCCTTCAACGCGGGCAGGTTTTCAGGAGACACTTGCATGTCTACTTCGTATCCGACGAGGTTGGGGCTTCTGTGCCAGTCGATCTAGGTGGCGGGGTATCGAGGTTAGGTGGGGTTTCTAGGTTAGGCGGGGTATCGAGGTTAGGCGGGGTATCGAGGTTAGGCGGGGTTCTCATATCTAGGGTCGTAACAGTCTCGATATACACACACACACACATACATATAGCATAAATACGACTACACCCATAATACATTATTTATAAGGGAGAGATAACATGACTGATAATATGACTGCAAACGTAGCCGACTACATCCGTATAACATAATTGACAGGGATAGGTATGTTACCTTATATATATATACCATAACATGACCGACGCTACGGCTGGTAATATGGCCGATAGCACTGCGGTTATACGGACATGAGAAACGCGTAGAGAATTACTAATTGATACTGATTGATATAGGAGGAGATATACCAGATAGCTATCTTAGCCACTAAAAGAGGTGATATAACACCGATATAGAACACACGTCGTAGAGTTACTATTATAATATAGTAGAGTGTGTACTATAATATAGTATAGCATACTATAGTATATTATACTAACACCGAAGAGACCTGCGGATTGCATACTTTTCAAGAGTTTAAGAGCGGCAGCATTAGCTGGGGTAGTCCTAATGACTGAGTATCTGTTTGTGGGTGGATGAGCGTGTTAGTTACCGAGTTGTCTTGTATTCGAGTGTCTAGTTGTCAAGTATTCAGTTATCGAGTTAATATTTTGAAATGAAATCAAAGAATCAATATTTATCAGCGTGTATCAATATCAAAGTTATTATTTGTAAGCCTTATGTCATATGTATCATATAATATTATATATATATATATATATAATATCAACAGTTTCAGCCATATAACTAACAGTAATTAATTATATCGAGGATATATTCTTAAAATACATTCATAGTTTTACAGATCGTAATTTATGAATGTAAACACTATCGCTAAATCATTCTCAATCGTAAAATTAGAATTAGAAGTAATCAAACTCTTATTTTTATTGATACAATAAAACTTTATTAATAGTTATTAATAGTATCTAATTAATAGTATTCACGTTTATTAATAGTATAGTATACAAATAAATATGTGCCTAAAGCACAAATTATATAGCAAATATTCCATTGCTTTTGCGAGGATTTGAAAGTTGTGGTTACATTTTAAGAATACATTTTTTTTTCAATTATATATATAAAACAATTTAATAAAATACAACTAATGATTTATAATAAATAAATAGTATTATGATATAATTGATTATAAAAAATATGATTTTTATGGGAACAAATTTAAAAGTGGGTAGGGTAAAATATAATAGTGGAGATCAATTCCACATAAAATACCCCTTAATTACTATTTTATAATAAATATTGATGTCATGCTGTTTATAATATTTGCCAGCGGTCAATATATATCATGAATGATTGAACTTTTGTATTAGTCAATAATATGATTATTATTTAGGATGATACATTTAGGAATATATATTATTGTATCACTCATTTATATGTGTTATTGTACACAATATTCTATACATGCGTAATGCGGAACTACACTAAAACCACGGGTAGATTATTTCATTTTATACGAAAATAATTAATTAAAAATCTATGACGTAAAACTAATATAGTAGTTTTTGTAAGATATCATTATATATACATTGATAAACTAGTTATTGTGTTATATATAAAATAATTATGTGTATATATCTTGAATAATGCAAAATATAGGAATAATTAAATTTCTATTCTATTGAATATTAAAATTCTTCAATTTATATGTTTTACTTCTAATTATATATAAATATATATATATATATATAAATATATATATATATATATATCAATTTATTGTTACCAATATATCTTAACCTATATAATATATATATATATATATATATATATATATATATATATATATAAATTCCATTTTCAAAATTTTTATATTTTAATACTATAGAATTTAAAATAATGTAGTTCATATTAAAAATAGATCATATCAATTAAATTCTAGCGAATACATACATTTCATTAATGATTCTACTATATATGCTATATAAACTAACTTAATTAAAAGCTACTTAATTAGATTAGCTATAGAAGAAGATTCTAGTGTAACGATGGTAACGAGACCATCAAATATTGAAATTCATGGATTTCATCGATAATGTTTCTTGTAATAAATAATATTATTCGAAATTTTGGCTTACACAAAATGACTAATCATCGATTACCACCAATCAAATCCCGCGATCACGTGTTACATCATTAACTAGACCGGTAACTATATACGGCGGTAACTAGGGGACATATATGTTACACTATAGTTATAGTTATACCCAGATTAACTGGGCCATAATTCTGGATGGCTGGCGCTGGCTGACTTACCCGGAGAAATCGGTCATATCTTCGTCATCGGTCATTGCTACTACGGCCATTACGGCCATGCAGGCTACTAATACGGTGGCGGCTCTGATCATCTCTAGGTCGGGTGTCACACGGTTTGCTGTGCGTTCACTGAAGAGTTAGCCACCCTCGCCTAGCTTTTATACCCGCGCAGGGTCGTAAATCACGGCGCGATCGCAGAGTGAGATCGTCACGGATGGAAATAGATCCTAAAAGTTGAGGAGTGATTGGTTCGCGAAGTCGCGTGTAGGTGGCGCGCTGATTCATCCACTCGATAACTGACGGGGGGGTTAACTAATAAATTAGCCGGCTAACCTATTTATAATTATGCGACGACAGCAATGCGAGTTTAATTATCGAGTCGTAGGAACCGTTTTCCGCACTTGTAATACTTTAATAATTAAAAATTGATAACTTTAAATCCGCGCACCATACATGCACAATTACGTTGTACATAGCGTGTAATGTTGGCATATACTTATTATATATTATATTACGTAGGGGAAAGTAACTTAATACAGACACTTTAACAATAAATGATCTTAACATTATGAATCATTATTTTTATTCAAAAATTACAATATATTAATACTATATGATTATAGATATTATTGCGATTTTAAAATTGTATTTAATCTTTTTATTCAATATATAATAGTTGTGTCCGTATTCGGTACTCATGTCCGAATACGGACACCCTATATACCACTGGATAAACTATATATTATTGATGAATCAATCAGACAAATTACAATTACATTATTTATAATTAATGTTATGAACAATGTATTCTAATTTAATTAGTTAATAATTTATTTATTTTTATAATTTTTTAATTAATAATATACTTTAAGTATCTAAATAATACATTTTTTTAGATTAATATTTATTGGTAGTATTAATATTATAACGCACAAGATTTTTATGAAAATCAGAATATGGTTATAGGGTGTCCGTATTAAGACACCTAGAGTGTCCGTATTAGGAACTTATATGACCTCTAGATATATTCTTATAACTAAATGAATATTTGATAACAAATATAAAAATTATATATATAATTTTAGAATGCTTTATTTTTAAATAATATAGTGTTATATTTTATATCGATACATTTGTATATTCTTGAGAAGGTTTTAAGTAGACATTTTTTTTCGTAAAATTAAAAACGTAATACAAAAATCAGTTTATTGGATATAACAGCAATATATTGAATAATTAAAAAATAAAAATACTTTTTTAGACTATTTATATAATTATGAATATTTTATTCATTAAACATTTTGTTGTAGGATTTATGGTTTCTGAGATACCGAGAGTGTCCATATTAGGGCAATGTCCGTATTTGTTACTTTCCTCTAATTCTATACGATAATTTATATGAAAAAAAAACCTAATTAATGCAAGGTTATGCAGAGAATTGTGAATGTCAAGCTAGAAGTAAAGATATCTTTAGTATACGATTATACTATTTTAATATTGGGTATATTGTTAGAATTTACTACGCTTCTACAATCGTCTGAATCTATTTATAAATCTATTGTTATAGTAAGATGGTCGCGTGTTCGTTATTTTAACAAGTAACACTCGTGTAAACAATACAATATGTCATAATGCTAGTATTTTAATTGCCAGGTGAGCCTCTCATTAAATCATAAAATGATGACATAGTAATGTTATAGTATTGACATAGTATTAATATATATGTATATTATATTATATTATTCACATATACTGAATTATATATACAGTAAAACCTCTCTATAAGAAACTCTTTTTTTTCAGTACTTTTTTTCTTATAGAGAGGTTTTCTTATATAGAGGTTTTTACTTTTCCAATGATTTTAAGAATTAATTTATAATTGAAAATGCATTATATAACCTATAAGTTATATATATATAGTATATTATTTTGTATACTGTTTTAAATGTATACTGTATTGTTTGCGCTTAGACATGTTAATACATAATGAAATTTTATTAGATTTACATTAGAAATTATAAATTATGAATAATCATTGATGAATATAATATAATGAATATTATAATCTATTATTTAACAATTAATTGTATAATATAACAAATTATATCATCAATACATTTAAGGATATAATAACATTTATTAATTAATTTTAATAAATTCAAGGATAAAAATAACATTTATTACTTAATTTTAATAAATTAATGGATATACAATAACAATTATTAATTAATTTTAATTCATTGTGAGCTATTTATGTAATATTTTATGTAATATAATATTTTTAAGAAATAAAAATATCTTATATAATAATTAATTTCTATACTTTTTATCAATATACAATACTTCTAGTTATATATCATTATTTTGTATACAATAAGTTTCTTATAAAGAGGTTTTTCTTATATTTTTCTTATAATATTTTCTTATAAAGAGGTTTTTTAATGTGGAAAAGGTTGAATTCCAACCAAATGTGTGAACAATTTTCTTATAAAGAGGTTTTTCTTATAAAGAGGTTTCTTATAGAGAGGTTTTACTGTATATATATAATAAAATAAAATCAGATTTGGCAAGAGCCCTGTGAAGGAAGAAGCTCATCGAGTCGTTCACGATTTAAGCTTACGAGGAGAATTAAAATAATAATTAAAAGGATATAATTAAAAACAAGAATATAATTTAAAACAAGAAATAGTAGAATAGTAAATGGAGTAAAAAATGTAATATTAAAATGAATCATCAACAAAAAGCACAAATATCATAGCATAGCATATCAACTTTCCGAAAGTGGGTTCATCAAGACAATAACCGTAAGAACATATATACTCTTCTATATTATATAAGATAGTAATAAGCTGAAACTTAAGTTCTATTGACTTATTATAAGTTATATTTTGTAATGCATATATCATTATATAATTATTGTTATTATTATTGTTATTTTATTTTGGTGGAGTCCTTTCAAGAGCTTAGATGAAGTTTTCACTTATAACCATATGGCTCTATAGAGAATTATAATGTCCCTTCTGAGCCGCTCTCATGTTAAGGCATCCATGGTTTTAACGAGAGCCGATCATTTATTTATACACAATTATATAAGATCACTTCTAAAAATTATTTTAAGACCTATTACAATAGTCAGCACGGGGCTTAAAACCGCGTCCTACTGATTGTTTGTCTGACGCCTTAGCCAACTGAGCCACACAGGCAGGTTAAATAACATATTAATATATATGAAAACTTATATTATATAATATTAAATATTATTTATGATATGAATAGTACATTTATTTTTCAATACTTGTTATGTTATTATTATCTATTATGGACTATAACTTATACAACATGTATGTTAGTTATATTAAGTGGGAGCTGAGCATTCATATTTGTCAAGAAACAAATGTATTATCAACAACGACACATTAGTTAAATTTAAAATGTATGTGATATAAACTTTTAAATTCAGTATAAATTATATATACGTTAAATATAACATATAAATCCTCATTTTAAAAATACTAAACAAATAATGTTAGATAAATTGATTTCATACATAATAAGCTATTATTATTATTTTATATATTGTGCACTTTATATATTTGGATTATAAAATATATAAATATACAACATCAAATTCCCACTCCTTAAATATTATATTAATGGGTATTATATTACTCAAAAAATTAAGAAAATAGATCAGTATACAATATTTAAGAGCCTTTCAAAAATAGCAATTTTAAATTTTAAATGTAGTACACTGAATAGTCCAAGTTCCATTAAAGATTTTAATTTTTGAATTTTAATTTGTATAATATACCATTTGTTAAAGTGATATCACGAGGAGATGGATACTATATTATATATTATATATATATATCATATATCATATTATGTCGTGATTATGTATATGATGGGAATATGTAGAATGGACGATTATTTGATTGAGTTGGTCTATGTATTTTTTGGAAGATTAACAAGTATTAATTATCAGTAATAAATCATTGATACAGCTATGAAATCAATCAATGTTTTAGAGATTCATTTTGATAATGACATTATAATTCTAGATATTCTATAAAGTTACAAATTAGCAGAATTTGATATATATATATATAAGAAAGTAAAGGTTAAAGGAAAGATTCATGATAGTAATATGTGTACATGATACTATTTATCGAGGAAAATGTGTATATCGAGGAAAAGTGTAAACAGAGGAAATAAGGAAGTAGACGTATAATATTAATGTAATACAGTGGAATTAAATTGTCGAGACATTATTATAGAGATTCCAATCGTGAATAGAATTTACGCAATTTATGTATTTATTATTGGCGTTAGGTGGAGGAGTTCGTGGCAAAACGGGCACGTTTTGGAGATGTGCTCAGTGTATAAAGCATAATACATTAATATAATAATAATAATAATAATAATAATATCAGATTCAGTTGATGACCGAGATCAAAATCCCAGGTATGGTATAGAAGTTCTATTGAACTTATCGAGATACCAACCTGCTCTTGGTAATGATATGAAATGATACAAAAACGTATAAATATAAAGAGTATAAATATTTTGCAATTCTATTTAGTTCATTCGTGTTCTGTCTCTAAAAAAATCAAACAATAAAATTAAATTTATATATCAATACCAATATATAAGTAATAATGTATACTTATAAGTAAATAAATATGTAATGCATCAGTATATAAGGTAATTAACTATAAGGTAATTAACTAGCAACAACCCGAAAAGACGACGGTCTTATTTTGGAAATTTTGAAATATGAAGAAATTTGAAGAATTTAAAACTAATCTTAAGGGAACATTGATATTACATTATAATGAAACATATCTCAAATTATATTTAGCTATCTATTACATAAGTGATAATTAATTGTTAAATATTACTGATATTTATTATATATATATAATAAATTACCAATAACTGAGTAGGGACACCACATGGTAAAGGGGAAGGCAGGACATGGAATACGATATTAGTATATAATCAAGATGATCAGAAAAATAGAATTTCCACCATAGTTTAAACCATTTATTATACTAATATATATGTTATAAATATTGTATTCGATTTATTAAATTGTGAGATAAAGCGACATTTAAATTAGGTAGAATAAGTTTTCTGCGCTTAACTTTAGTAAGTGAATAATATGTGTTCATATTATATGAAGCTATGTTGATGATCAATATTAACTCGAGTTAATATGATGAATTGAACTTCTAAATTAAGAAATTATGTTATTTATAAGATAAAAGAATTTAGATATATATATATATATATATATATATATATATTTATATTGTTATATTGTTATATTGTATGTTTCTATAATTTTCAATTTTAGTTTTTGTTCGTTTAATATTCGTTATTTTACGCTGGTAACTTTATTGAATACCTTTATGATAACATTATGTTAATGAATACTGAAGTTCCCTCTTTTCGATCATAACTTACGAGTATCGGTACTATTCTTCGATCTGACATTATATTTCTTTTTTTGCATTCAATAAACTATTTTTAATTCAATTTAATTCAATATAATTCTAATAATATTATTCATTAATTTATATTAATTATATTAAAGTAACATTATCATTACTTTAGTAATATATAAAATAATACTCATGACATTATAATTATTTTTATATTCTAACAATTTGAATTTTAAGTGAATACCGTATAATGCATACATTATTAAAGCATATTGTATATATTATACACTATATATTAGGTCGACATTTAATATAAGTACCAACATGCAATATTATTTAATTTAATTTTGATATATTATATTCAATTTATATCTTGTGATTATGTTAAGAAATGAAAATGGTACGGCGTTTAATTCCATAAATATATACATACAATGATGTCGTATACGATATACGATATACCCTATATATAGGTATACCTATCGATATCAAAGTAATGTATAACTACAGTAGGGTAATGAAAGAATCACGAAGGTATTACGTTATGTATTTTCCACCCCATCCATACCCATACTAGGTATTAAACAATATTTAGAAGTTATCTTATGGTATATATATACGTATATTGTGTATACACAATTATCGGCTCTCATTAAAATCCTAAAATGAAAGTGGGACGAAAGGATATTCGAGCCGTTTGGTCATAAATAAATGTCATATAGATGTAGGATGTATGTGGTGAAAAGAATACGTCATAACATATAATCTTAATATATATTAATAATAATATTATATGAAAAAATCCATATACAATTTATTAGATACTCTAAAATAAATGCAATTGCCCTATCTATAATTATTAATATAATTAGTATTAAAATTGAGTATTTATTTTAATTGATTTTAAATTTTAGATAATACAATTGTTATAATATTATTAATATGTATAATATATCTCTGAATATTTTAAATAAATACTAGGTTTTAATTGCTATATATATGTATATATATGCAAAATGAAATCTGATTAGATTGTATTCTCTAATGCTAGTATACACATAATTTAATTGATTATATATTAATAGATAGATAGATTGATATATAGATGATTTATTTATACACAAATATAACAAATATAGTTCTTATTTGTGTTTTAGAAAAATAATAATACATAAATAAATAAACGATAAAATAATATATAAGTAAAAAAATAGGATTGTTAGATTAAAAACTTGAAGAAATAAAATAATATAAAATAAAAAATATACGAATATTAAAAATTACCAATAATAAAATCTTTGACTTTACTTTTTAAACGTTCTATGTATGTCACAAGTCTTAGATATCGAGGTAGACCATTCCATAGTGCAGCTTCCGAAAAGGAATACAATAATAATAATTTGATATATTGATCGTTGTTTAGCAGATAACCATTTTATTCCATATAATTTTTAGGAAGTGCAAGAGTGATCAAATAATGTTATGCGAAATAGTAACCGTACTGAAGACCGTATAATTCTATATATTAATATCTATTTATGCAATTTAGAATATAAAGGAAGTCCGTGGTATAAAGAATCACAGTACTCAATACGAGATAGGACTGTAGATTCAATATGGATCTTACAAATGTTATTTACAAATTTCTAATAGTTTTTATATTGTGTAAATTAAAAAAAGAAAATAGACATACACTTGAGATTTTATCGATAAAACTTAGCTTACTATCAAAAATAAAACCAAGATTTTTAACAGAATTAGTTGGCGAAATAATTTGTCCATCAACAATTACTTGAGGAAAAATGGAATTAACAATGTATAGTAACTGATTATACTGTATAAATAAATAAATAATCTGACAATTATATTTTATAAATAATATATTAATTACAAATAATTAATAATATATATTTTTTTCCGAAAATAAATAATAATAATAATATTTAATTTGAAATATAAAAAAACTAAAATTAAAAATATATAATAAATATAATTTATAATATTAGTGTTTAAACAAATAATTGTTATATATACATATAAATGTATATGTTCTGATCCATTATTCCTACTCTTGAATATATTTATTAATTAGTTCTTAATTTTATTTTTGTATTTATCTAATTATATTTTAATCCCTTGCAGTTTCACAATATAATTTCTAAATACGAATCAACTTAATAATGGAAATTAAATTCTTATTTATTATATCACAATATAACTATTATTGTGGTAAATTATCTTATATTTCCAATTAAAATAAATACCAAAAATTTCATTTTATATTTCATTAATAGTATCAATAAATAGTAATACTAATTTTATTTTCAGAATAAAAATAGATTATAATTTATATTGAAAATATATATATATATGTGTGTATGTGTGTATGCAAATGTGTGTGTGTGTTTGTGTGTGTTTACATTATATAAATATATACATGTATATTAATATATTCGCTTAAAATAGCATTATTAATACTGATAAATAATAATTTATTCTACCTCATC
Organism: Osedax fenrisi; assembly: GCA_964019155.1. Lineage (NCBI taxonomy): Eukaryota > Metazoa > Annelida > Polychaeta > Sabellida > Siboglinidae > Osedax > Osedax fenrisi. The sequence goes on along the minus strand of OZ025244.1, from coordinate 24,121,983 downwards.
AATAACAATAAATATATAAATAATATAAAAAATAATTATTATACGAAATAACGACACATGAGTTATTTTTAATATCCTAAATAAACACACACAAACGCACGCACACGCATACATACACAAACACACGCACACACACACATTGGTAACTGTAATAAGTAAGTAATTACCATAGCATGATAATTATACGATTAGAAAAATAAATATTTAAATTATGTAATCCTTTCTTTCTTTGGAATATATAATATTGCATATAATTATCGATTATAATCGAACTTATATATTCAATATTTTGACAAATATATGTCAATTATTCAATATAATAAACATATATATTGATTAAACTATAAATATATTAATAATAATTATTTTTTAATAGGATGATTGATATTTCTCCTTACTTGATTATTATAATATTATACATTATTTCTATATAATAATTAATGAATTTATATTATATTATTTTAAAATTATAATTACCATATTTATTTTTTGTTTAAATTAACACGACAATCGATTAAATAGTTAGTAGCTAATATGTATTCGATAATATTTATAATATTCATAATATATATATATAATCAATATTATATTATATACTTATTACTTTATTATATGTTGGTGTCATTTATTTAAAACAAATATTATATATTTATATATAAATAAATTTAATTTAATCCATTAGATCCAATATTACATATTTATTTGTATAGTATTTATTTATTAAAATACAATATATTATAGTACACTGCAATATAATTGCCCCTCTTAATAGTACATAATGTATATGCTTTACTATGAAATATTAATTTGTATATATTATTTTGTATGAAATTATATATGATTTTTGCATCAGATATTAGTGCAACTATTAGTTATTATGTAATAATACATGAAATAAATCATAGACGTAATAAGTTAATTCTAGAGTTCATATTTAGTAATCATAATATTTTGTATTCGAATACTTAATTATTTACGCTTCTAATTTATTGTGTTGACATCGGACTAGGAATTCGCGTAACCGTAATAAATCACAGCGAATAAATATTATATTTCTGTAGTTGTTCGACGTTGTGTGTGCGTATCTGTGTGCGATTTCATCATATAAATAGTATTAGTTTGTGTATTCGCACACGTGAGTGAGTGTGACACACACACAAGCGTACCTATATATATAGTATCGCAATTATAAAGATTACGATGCGTATTCAGTTAACCCGTAACGTCTATATTTACACTCGTCAATAGATAGGCCGGTGTATTTATAGACGCCCGCGCCACATTTATAGAATTAGAAACTTCGACGGCCGCTTTTTTAGGTGAGCTAGCGATTCTCCAGTCACGATTCTGGTCGCCGCTCGGGCTAAAGATAAGTTCTGATGTCGTAAATCACGGCCGTCAGGGGCAGCACCTTCTCCGTCATCGAAGTCACGTGACGTTCTAGCGACACGATTATCCGATCGCGCATACGAACGGCGGCCGCTAAGGTAGAGAGAGTTATATTTATATTCGGATAATAGGCGGCTCTTTATGACTGTGGCGGTATATTGCTACTTCTAGATTTACGATTACGTTATTATCTTTCTCTCGCTATCTATCGCTATATCTCATTATCTATTTATCAGTATATATCGCTATCTATCGCTATATCTCACTATCTATCTATCGGTATATATTATTATCTTTGTTTCGCTATCTATAGATCTATCTATCTCTAAATATATAGTATACTCTAAATAAGTTTATATATGTCTCTCTCGCGCTTTCTCTACATGTCTCTCTCTCTTCCCATATATATATATATATATATGTATATATATATATTTATTTCTTAGCCCTATTTTCGGATATTTCGTTAACCACTATTAACTATCAAAATTATTAATATTACAAACGTATATTTTGTATTTTTTAACATTTTTCCATTTATCTATAAGTAAATGGACAACAGTTTAACGTCCATTTCGCGGTAATTGTAATTCAGTAAATAATGTCTAAACAACTCAGTCGCATGCGCATGTTATTGCTTTATCGCTGTTCTTGCTTTATTGTATATCGCGGGGTACGAGAGCTTATTAATTGTAAAACACGTAACGAATAATGTAAAACATATTTAATAACTATAATTATAGTGATCATTGACTACCTTTATTGTACTCAATTGTCAGCATACACTCGCGCAGATATTATTAACTGTTTGACTACTGCCAAACGGGAGGCCCTTACCGGTATAGGTATGTTTTAATTAAAAGTTAGATCAACTCGACAAGTAAATAGCCTACATAATTATACGGTAACTGCAGTTTATTCTAATTATTGTATACGGTTTCGTAATCTGGCCTAGAAAATATACGATTTCTAGTATACACTATAGGTACATCTTCTCAATAAATATTCAGGTATGCGGTAAAAATCTTGTCCTACATTTAGTACATAACAGTTAGTACATATTTTAGTTTAAATATATCATTAAAGGTCATTAAGTAGGTACAAGGTCTTCGGAGAATATTTAATATATTTAGTAAATTATATCTAATAAATATACACATCAAATTGAATTCATTGAATTATAGTTATATCGATCAGTAATCATGTATATATATATATATATTTAGTTCTATTATATAATACTATAGTATATGATATTTTATCCTATAATTAGTTAAATCAGAAGTTACGTAATAAAGTACTTCAATACATAGTATACTATAGTATACTAGTGTATACACTGTATACTATACACTCTTTATAAGGATAATATGGCACCACCTTCAAACAAACATCAATGAAAATGGTATAGAAATAACATAAATAACATAAATATCTTAATTTACGACTCGACGTAATAAAATTAATTATTTATTTTTACATTTAATTAGTTACCCGCGTACACGAATATCTATAGATCTAATTAGTAACCTATATGTTTGTTTAAAATATTACATAACTTATATTATGACTATTTTAGATATATTATAGTATGATATTAGTAGTTTTATATTAGCTTTAATTATTAACCCCACAACGTGGGTTCCACATCTATTTAATCTAGAGATATATTTAATTTTATGCGTCGATGCATAAAATTATGACTTTATTTTATCAAGGTGTAGAATTTTTATTGGTAAAACTTTAAATACATTTAAAGCGTAATGTAAAATTCTATTAGTAACCTTCAGGTTTTACCCAGCATAACTAGGCTACTTTACTCTACCAATATGAATTAAATCGTTTCCCCATATTTAAATATGCCAGTTATTCTACGAATATTTCTATATATATATATATATATATATATATATATATTACTATTAATATTAATTTATCACTTTATAGCAGTATATTATCAGTATATATATATATATATATATATATATATATATATATATATATACTATAGTGGAATAGGGGAAATATTGGTAATGTTGCGTATCTCATAAACTATAAGTCCAATCAAAATATGTATACCTAAAATATGCGCATAGGAAAGCATTGTTCAAATAAGTAAAAATAATTTGTATTTCTATAAATAAATAAAATGATGTAAAAATTACAAAATAAATCTATTTACTTTAAAAAAAATTCAAATAACAGTGTATATTAAGGGGGCGTGCGACGTTGCCGATAAATATAGCAATAATATAAGTCACCATGTTATAAGATAGGAGAAATAGGCATGGAGTATTTTTATGTAATATGGTTCAATTTATTATCTATAGTAGCTAATAATATGGCTTTATATGCAATAAAACAAAATTCTATATAAATATATATATAATATGTTATAAATTTATAATAAAATATATATATCACATATAATTATAAATTATTAGATATTATTATAAATAATGTCATATATATATTTTATTTTTATAATTATGTAAAATATTTGTTTTTAATCTATATATAAATATATTTCCATTGCAGATGGCAAAAATCACTAATATATAATATAAATTGAAAATTAAAGTTGGATATTAAAGAACTATTTAATTACAACAAAGTGTGTAATTCATTTATCTTAGTGAGTAATATTCATTATTATATAGTGTATATAGCGTGATACATAGAAGCTGGTAATGTAGCCATCTTTTATCGGGTAATATGGCAACTTCAAGATGATTAATCCAATCATATTAAAAATATGATCTGAAATAAATATGTGGATATATTTATAAGATTGGGTGTGTCATTATATGAAAACGTTGATTGAATAAACATCTACTATATCCTAACTATTCAAATATATGTTCATACATATTATAATCATTGTATAAAATTATAATATATATATATATATTTTGTTATTTTTATTTTTTTGGTGGAGTCCTTTCATCCCATCCAGGAACTTAGATGAAGTTTTCACTTGTAACCATATATGGCTCTAATGTACCTTCTAAGCTGCTCCCAAATTAAGGCATCCGTGGTTTTAACGAAAGCCGATAATTGTATACACAATTATATATACATAATCTTATAAGATTACTTCAAAATAATATTTTAAGACCCATTTTATAAAAGTAAGTAATGGTCCGGACGAGGCTTGAACCCGTGTCCTACTGATTGTGTGTATGACGCCTTAGCCAACTGAGTCACATAGTTATATATAGTGATATAGAAAGATAATTAAGTTATATTATCTTATATATATATATATGTTAATATATATATATATATATATATATATATTAACATATATATATATAAGATAATATATAAATATATATTAACATATATTTAAGATAATATAAATTAATTATCTTTCTATATTACTATTTTATCTAGGTATTTTATCGCCATATTATTATGTCATATAGGTCAGATGTCATATATGTATACAGTAATTTAATTGAAATTGCTTTTTCCATATTAATAACATATATGCGTATACATATATGCGTATGTTATTTAAGATTATACTTGATGTGATATCATTGGAATAACGTGATATAAAGTAACGCCATCTAGTGGATTAATTAATCTAGTGATTAATGCCACATTAAGGTGGCCACATTACCCGCAATATGTGGCCCTTACCCTCCATGGAGGGTAATGTGGCCACGTTAATAATTTCGATTAGATACGATAAAATGAAAAAAGTATACTGCAGTCGTCTTGTATCTGATAAGATGTAGCTATATTGAAATAATTGTCGAATTAGAACTAATATTTATAAAGTTATACAATATTATCTAAAAGTGGCCACATTATATGATTATATGAGTATTATTTGTATGTTCACGAGCGAAGGCCCTTTCGTCGAAGGGGTGTTCGATGATAACGAACGCCGTTCGTGGCCTAATTCAATATTCAAGTAACCGTTTATCATCATCATAACAAATATGTTTACGAGGCGTATAATTACTCTATACTAATATATAATATATATTATTTGATAAGACAATATTATCGGCAATATCATATATGGTATATATTAGTTATACCGTCTAATACATTTTACGAAAATATAAGATCAGGCTTTTAATCCATTTTCAAGTATTTTATTAAAATGCTTATTAATTATTTCACGTAACAGGTCTACGTGCAGAGAGTAAAGTGGAATTCACTTTTTAATATTACACTATTTTAAACTCTTTCACATTGCGATTAACCAATATCTTTGAATCGATGAGTCAGTGGATATAAATAGATATTAAAGCGCTTATTATATTTTTTTAATAATTATCATTAAATCCTCTTTTTATTATCAATACCGGAAACGCATCATTATACGGCTCAATATAATTACGTAACCTCACTGACACGTATAATTTAAGTATTATGTAATGTATTATCACCGAAATAACGATTGTTCTCGATTATTCGACTGAAGGGTATAAACTACCAGGTATACATGGTTTATTGATTAGTCGTATGTTAGTCATATGTAGGGTTATGTCAAATTATATTCGAAAAATGTAACCTATATATTACATATTATATGTAGGTGAAAGTAACCGAATAGGGACAGTGTCCGAATACGGACATTATCAGTATCTCGGAAAGCATAAATCCTACAAAAAAAAGTATTAATGAATAAAATATTCATAATTATATAAATATCTAAATGAGTATTTTTTTATTTTGTTATTTAATTATTAAAATAGTGCTGATAGGATATCAAATAAACTGATTTTTGTATTACGTTTTTAAATTTATGATAACAATTGCAACTTAAAACCTCCACAAGAATATACAAACAAAAATAAAACATAACAATATATTATTAAAAACTAAAGTTTTCTAAACATTATATATTACAAATTGCCTAACATATTTGTTATCAAATATGAATTAAGTTATAATCATATATCTATATGTCATATAAATTCCTAATACGGACACTCTATATGTCTTAATACTGACAGTGTCCGTATTAAGACATATATTCCGTCGGACATCCTATAATAAATCAGCGCGCAGAGTGTTAACTATTCTGATTTTCATAAAAATCACGTGCGTTGTAATATCACCAATAAAGCTAAATCTAAATTTTGTTATTATTTAGATACTTAAATTTTATTATTAATTAAAAAAATAATAAAAATAAATAAATTATTAACTAATTAAATTAGAATAAATTATACATAAAATGAATTATAAATAATGTAATTGTAATTTATCTGATTGGTTCATCAATAATATATAGTGTATCTAGTAGTATATAGGGTATACGTATTATAACACAGGTTGTCTGTATTTAGACATGGGTACCGAATACGGACACCCTCGTTATCTATTGAATAAAAAGATTAAATAAAATGTTATAATCAAAATAATATCTATAATAATATAATATTAATATATTTTAATTTTTGAATAACATTATTGAGTCGTAAAAAGACCATTATTATATACTTAATCGTTGACATATATGCCATCCTACATGTACATAATAATAATTAATTATTCGAACTATAATTGTATTGGAAATATTCTCGGAGACATACTCTGAGACTCTATGATTGGGTAGTTGGTCTACTACAATTATCCTACGGTGAGGTATATATTTGTATTGAACGTTTTCCTGCCTCCTACTTCCATATAGACATATATGTCTATATGTCTATATGTATATATACTCTAGTATATTTTATCGGATCTCCGCCGTACTGATGCCTCCTTCCTGAGTCGATCGTATACCACTAAGTTGATCCACCTCACCTGTAGAAGACTTCAACATGATACCGTCTAATTTCGCATGCTGTAATACAAGTTCAACGGACTCTCTCATCGAATGATGTATCTGCTCTTCAAATACTCACGCTAGTTGCCTATTCTCATATGTCCATAGAAGCTCGAAAATTATCCCCATGTACTTTCATGCTAGTTTCTCCTATCCATCAATTATACGTGTAAATAATGCATTAATAAACCAACAAACCCTACACCAACATCACTTATCATGGATTAACTCAACGCTATGAAACTTGACCTTGACATTCTCATGAAAAATTCTCGCGCTTTGACAACACTTCACTCAACAAATAATGAACAATCTACCGATTTAACTATTTGAAACTCTCCCACAACGATGACCTACGCACAACGCCTTACAGCCAATATCACTCCCATAACTGCTTCTCCAATAACTAGAAAAATACCTCTTTACTTTACTATTACCCTCGAAAATATTCGCAAAATAGTCTAAACCGTATCTCTGTCACAAAATGTATCTCTGATATGAACTTTAATATCTCATTAACCTCCAATATGACATTTAACCAATCATTCTGTTTCCTTACGTTCACCATATTGTTTGCTAAATATTCATTTATAGCTCTCAATCTTAAGGAAACGCTATACAAACACATATTTAAACATGACTTACTCACCCCTGACCAAGCCCGTCTCGGAAATAATTTAATAACCGGTTATAAATTCCCTTTCAATCTTAAAACAAATAAATATGAACTCAAATTATCCCTAAACAAAATTAGACGGATTTGAAATCAAAACCACTAACTCCCACTGATGACCAACTTACAAACTGGACTAAATATGGCAATGATTACATAAAGAAAGATAAGAGACACAGTAAATCTCATTAACGCATTAATCTCAAAGTCTCATTAACTGTAGATCCCTTAGCTCCAACATAGATATAATCTCACAATACATCACCTCTAATAAATTCAACATAATCCCACTTACTGAAACCTGGCTTAACGTCCTTGATACTGTCACTCCCGCCGCCATAAAAGCCCTTAACTACCACACTATCCAAAACCCCCAGTCTGGCGGTAGCCGCGGTGGTGGTGTTGCCCTTCTCACTAACTATACATGCAAGATCACATTTACCAAAAACATTACCATAATAAACTATTACTCACCAAACTATTTGTTTATAACTCAACATATGTTACTATAATTACTTGTTAAAGACCCCCTAGTAACAATTATAATATATTTCTTAACGAACTAACAGATATACTTCTCGAATACTTATCTCGTGCTACAATTCTTACTGGAGACTTTAACTTTCACTTTGACTCTGATAAACACCCCCACTCCGATTTCATTGACCTTTGAAATCAATTTAATATCCATCAAAATAACTGCTTCCCAACAAATATACACTGTCACACTCTTTACCTCATATTTACAACCCTCGACTCGTTATTAATGACTGCCCTCCTACTAACGCAACACCTATTACTGATCATTATGCCATTGATTTTATCACCTACCATACCCTTAATTTTAAAATAACTTTTTTTCGTAACCTTAAAAACATTAAATTTACACAATTTTCAGTAGACATAAATGATTCCCCATATTACACACTAACTTCAATATCACTATTCCATAATGTACTTACCTTACTCCTTAATAAGCACGTACTACTAACTAATAAACTTCTACCAACACTCACAACTACACCATGATTTGCTATTAAACTAGGACTCACAAATATGACTTAACAGAAAGAAACACAGAATTACAATAAATCTCCTACTGAATACAACCTCTCCCAATTATCCCTTAACCGAAATATCTACCGCAAACTTCTAAAAAAAGTCATAATCCAACTACTAAAATAAAAAACTCGCATGTTACAAACATGACTACTAACAGCGAAACCCTCAGCAGAACTAAGAAGATCGTTTTACCGGATCTACCATATATTCTCCTATTCTCTACTTTCTCTGACTATTTATCAGATAAAATTAAATTAATCTATGATAATCTAAACACCCTGAACAAACAATCACCTGAAATACAACTCTCTTATGACTGTTCCATTCTGACACCCACATTTACTGTGTTTCCCTCCCACCACTACTAGAATTTATAATCTTATTATTACTTCAAAATGTTCTTCACCATCAGAATCCCTACTCCTACAAACTCTGTAAAAGTTTGACTCGATCATAGCACCAATATGTAAACGTGACATTGATGAATCCCTTATAACTGGTATTATCCCTTCAGACCTAAATAACTCCATTATCAGCCCTTTGATAAAAAAGCAACTCGACCGCAATACACTCTCTAACTACAGATCCATATCTCAATTTCCAATTTTAACTGAACTACTTGAGAAGGTACTCTACAACAATTAATCTTCTACCTCACTGCCAATAATATACTTGATCCTGAACAAAGTACATTCAGAAAATTATACAGTACAGAAAGACTATATTCTCACTACTCGACGATCTAATGAAATCTCTTAACAACAACCCCCCAACATAACTACTGCTTTCAGAATTTGACACCATTAACCTAGACTTACTTATCTACAGACTAAAACTAATTGGACTTGAATATACTGTATTACTCTGGTTTTATAATTACATCACCTACAGAACCTACAGTACTAAAATTAATAAATCACAATCACCCAAACGCAAAGTTATCTTTGGAGTATCTCAAGGATCCCCCCTATCACCTATACTATTATGTGTTACATACTCCCTCTTAGCACACTTATTAAATCCTTTTCTACGGTCAAATACAATATTTATGCAGAGCGACATTGAAATTCAAGCCGATTATCACCAATCATCCAATTTTGACATTCAACTATGTCTCACTACTATCAATAACTGGCTCACCAATAACTACGTACTACTTAACCCCAATAAGACTAAGTGAATTTGTCACCTCCGAAATCCCTTCCTACCGCAATATTCCCACAAATATACCTAGGCCATACCCTGATACCCTCGTTCTACTACATCAAAATATCTAGGCATCCATACTAATAACAAATTAACTTTTGATAAACACATATCAACATTAAAAGCTTCCATATTCCACCATTTATTCAATATAAACAAAATATGTCCTTGCATAACAACATCCATCGAACTAACTATTACCCAGACTTTAATTCTGTCTCGACTAAACTACTGCCCACTAATACTAGTTTCTTCTCACAATAAATACTTTACAACCATCTACCTCTTAACTAACTGATCACTTAGACTAATATACCATCTAAAAAAACTGACTACACTACAAGTATAACTTACCTACGAACACAACTTAACTGGCCATCCGTAAACAAATATCTCAACTTAAATTAATATCCATTCTATATTCCTCACTAAAAACCCTAGTTACATTTATTGACTAATTTATCTCCATATTGCACCACAACACCTATAATCCTCTAACTATACGGTCCTGATTGAACCATCCTTTCGCAGGAAAAAAACTTGGGAAGCGTCGCTACTCTGTTTTCGCCAGCCTCCTTTGGAATCAACACCCTCCATCCCTCAAAACCATCAATACACAACGACAACTTTAAAATTTAAACTAAATAAATACTTCCTGATTTATGATATCTGAACTTAAAATATATTCGTTTTCGCCACGTTATACAATTGTCTGTACTTATAAGTAAATATATATTATTACATTTATTTATTGTTTTTAATATATTATTGTCACACTATAAGAATTTTATAATTGAATTAGTGTTTAAATAAAATCATCATCATCATCATCATCATCATCATCATCGTCATCATATATATTATAATTTATATTAGTCGTTTATGATTAAAGTACTTTAATATACTTTAATAGTATACGTATATTGATAAACAATTGTTATTGGGTCATGGTATATTTATAAATTAAGAATTATCAAAAAGGGTCATGGTGAAAAATGGTTGGAAACCATTGATCTAGAGAGACGGGCCTATAATATGTAACCTTGTAACCTTGTAACCAATTTGTTTAGACACTGCGATCAACATCATTAATGAGTTTTCGGCGGTGTATCGTATATTAATTATTATAAGCTATATTAAATAGATGTGTTTTCAATTTGACTTTAAAGGTGTGGTCAGAAACTATAGATCTAATTGAGTGAGGTAGGGAGTTCCATAGTTTAGGTGATATTATAGAAAAAGAAGATTCCTGTTTTTTATTAAGTGATAAAGTTATTGGTATATTTAGTTTGTATTTATGTATTGTTCGTTGTAGTCGGGATGACTTGTAGTTCGTAAGTAGTTCAGTAAGATAGTCAGGTTTATTATTATGGGTGGCATGGTGGGTCAGTAGGAGTAATTTGTATTGTATGCGGTAAGGGATATGTGTGGGCGTGTATGTTAGTCACACTCTCCCAGACAGCTGTAGAACATGTAGAATAGATTATGATATAGTATTATGACTAATATTACTCTAACATATATGTTAACAAAATAATAATATCATCGTATTGGAAAACATATATACATTGATAATGGCACACCTAAATAGAAACTTAAACGTATATAGTATATACTATATACCTATCATACATGAACAGTCCTGCTAAATGAATGTATACATTGCATTGTGTGATGTCAGCATGAATATAGGAGTCACTACTATTAACCATTATAATGGTATAAAGTATACTTTACTTTTTTTTGAATTGATTTCCATGCCATATCTGCTAGCACCTTTAGACAGTTGATTGGTCATATCGTGATGCTCTTTATTGGTGCCCGCTATTAAATCAATGTCATCTGCAAATTTCAAATTCCATACTGGTCTACCACCTATTGATATCGATGGCGTTAGATTATCTTGTACTTCCGACACGATTTCCTCGAAGTATATATTGAATAGTAAAGGTGATAAAAATCAAAAAAAATCATAAAGTCACTCTACGAATCAGCAAAAAGCGCAGTACTATTGAACAACCAGATAGGAACTAAGTTCGATACGACAGTAGGAGTTAGACAAGGCTGCTTACTATCGCCAGTTCTATTCAATATATTTCTAGAAAAAATAATGCAAGACTCTCTAGTAGATCAATCGTCAAGTATAGCAATAGGTGGAAGAAAAATCAACAACTTAAGATTCGCTGATGATATAGATCTCATCGCTGGTTCAGAAAGTGAGTTGCAATCCCTCACAGATTCTCTAGAAAAAGCTTCGACATCATACGGTATGGAAATTAACCATGAAAAAAGTAAAATTCTTGTAAATGGAGATCATTCAACACCACCTGTGATCACTATGTACGGCAAACAACTTGAAAATGTTCAAAATTTCAAATATCTGGGAGCAATGCTAACCGACACCGGAAATTCAAAGAAAGAAATCCAAATAAGACTAGCGACAGCAGTTACAGCCCTTGTGAAATTGGAGAAGATCTGGCGTAGTGGAGAAATTGATTTCAAACTTAAATACAGACTCTACATCTCTCTAGTTATTTCAACATTGTTGTACGGATGCGAAAGCTGGACCTTACTAGAAGAATCTAAAAAGAAGATACGTAGTTTCGAATCAAAAGCACACAGACGACTTTTAAATATTAGCTATAAACAAAGAAAAACTAATATATTTGTAAGCAATGAAATTAATAAAAAAGTCGGCCCATATGTACCACTTCTGGATATTATCATGAGAAGAAAAATGACCAAATTCGGACATATAACTCGTCACGATTCGTTAGCTAATACTATTCTTCATGGATATGTCGAAGGTGAGAGGAAAAGAGGAAGACCTAAAAGAAATTGGATGAATGATATATTCGAATTTTCCCATCTTTCTCTTAGGCAACTTTTAGATATTGCAAAAGATCGTTCGAAATGGAGAAAGTTGTGCTATTCATTATCATGTGTTCCCCCTACGATGGCGACGTCACGGGACTAAGTAACTAAGTAAGTAAAGGTGATAGTATACATCCTTTACGTACTCCAACCGTTGATTTGAAGGAATTTCCTATGTTGTTACTAATCAGGACTGAACTGGAATTGTTATTGTATAAAGCTTTAATGGTTGTGATTAATTCGTGATCGATACCACACTTTTGAGGTGTTGTCCACAGTCCTTCGTGATAGACTGTCAAACGCTTTCCTGAAATCAGTAAAGTTATGGAACAGGTTCATCTGGGAATCAAGATGCTTTTCTATAAGGGTTATAACATTTGTTATCTGTTCGACCGTATACGGTAGAAGTATACGTAGAAGTATACTTCTGCCTTTCCGAAACCCTGCTTGTTCCTCAGATATAATGTTCAGCTTGCGGTGTTAGCCTTTTAATTATTATTTTTAGTAATATCTTGCTTGAATGACATATTAAGCTAAGGGTTCTATAGTTTGAAAATTATTTAAGGTCACCTTTCTTGGGGATGGGTATTACCAATGATTGGGTCCATTGGGTAGGCCAGATTTTATTATCCCAAGATTGTTGGTATATCTGAGATTGGAACTTAGTTGTCGAACTTCCCCCATGTTTGATTAGTTCGCTTGGTATATTGTCAATTCCTGGTGATTTCCCTTCTTTTAACGTTTGTAGGGGAAAGTAACCGAATACGGAAAGTGCCCGAATACGGACACTCTCGGTATCTCAGAAACTATAAATCCTACAAAAAAATGTTTAATGAATAAAATATTCATAATTATAAAATTAGTCTAAAAAAGTATTTTTTATTTTTGAAATATACAAAATATTGCTAATATATCCAATAAACTGATTTTTTTATTACGTTTTTAAATTTATGAAAAAAAATTTCAACTTAAAACATTCTCAAGATTATACAAATGTATCGATATAAAATATAATATTTTATTAATAAAAAATAAAGTATTCTAAAAATTGTATTTTTAATTTCTATATTTGTTATCAACTATTCATTAAGTTATAAGCATATATCTAGAGGACATGTAAGTCCCTAATACGGACACTATAGATGTATTAATACGGACACCCTATAATCAATCATCGCGCAGCGAATGAACAATTCTGATTTTCATAAAAATCACATGCGTTATAATATTAATACCACTAATAAAGCTAATTCTAAAAAAAATATTATTTAGATACTTACATTGTATTATTAATTAAAAAATAATAAAAATAAATAAATTATTAACTAATTAAATTACAATATATTTTTTATAAAATTAATTATAAATAACGTAATTTTAATTTTTCTGATTAATTCATCAATAATATATAGTTTATCTAATGGTATATAGGGTGTCCGTATTATAAAACAGGGTGTCCGTATTCGGACATGGGTACCGAATACGGACACCCCCGTTATCTATGGAATTAAAAGATTAAATAAAATTTTAAAATTACAATAATATCTATAATCATATAATATTAATATATTGTAATTTTGAATACAAATAATGAGTCATAAAAAATTAAGACCATTTATTGTTAAAGTGTCCGTATTAGGTTACTTTCCCCTATAGCATCGCTAACTTCATATTTTAGTATTGTCAGATCAGGGTCTGATTCTTTGCTGAGAATGTCCGTGTTATTCAGTATATTAACATCAGGTTATATAGGATAATTATACAAGTTGTGGCAGTATTCAGTCCATCGGTTTAGATCGATGAGTCTTCAGATAGTGGTTTCCCATTACTGTCTTCAATGTTGGAAGTAGCTCTTCTTGATTATTTCGTTAGAATGTTCAGTGTGTTGTAATCTCTCTTATTATATCTTCCATATCTCATGTCGTCGTCGATAGAGTTACACTGTATTTGTATACAATTGTCTTTTGCTTCTTGCATTGTCTTCCGAATAGTCGTATTTATTTGTCTGTACATACTATCTAGCTCAGGTTTTTGTTTCTTTTTATATTTCAGTGATCTTCTCTCATCACATAGGTCAAGTTTGTAATCTGTAATCCATAAAATACTTTACAATAAAACTACAATATATCTGAATAAACCTCATGATAATAATACTAATACGATCATACTTAACATGAACATATTTCATTATAAAATCAAATATAACAAATAAAATATATAACTCTCCTGAAATATGAGTTACAATGGCAGTATCTTGGGAACTATAATCTTCAATATCTACATATTCCATCCTATATAAAAGTAAAATAATATAATAATATTATAGTTATAACTATCATATTCAGACAAGTGACATCGAATAATACACATCAACTATTTTAAATAACCTACCAAAAATATAACGTAATTCAACTAATACATATCTGAACAAGAAATATAAGTCAATAACGAATACTTCAAATTTAATAAACTGATAATGGAAATTGAAAAAATAGAATGATTTATTATATTATTTTACTATTTTATTACTTTACCTACATTACTTATTTGTATATAGTTGAGTCTATAAATGTAGTTTATTAAGCTTATGACAAGATGACAGATCTCCATGAGTATTTAGACATACTTCGATGATCTATAGATCGTCTATAGAAATCCGACGGATGTCATCCGTGCACCAATATATTTGAAGTTATCGAAAACTTTGTGTTACATGTTATGTTGTGTATAGCCCGGAACTTGTTCAGAGTGGTAAATTGACATTATTTCAGTCTGTTTTAGTTGTCAGCTTTAAACCTATCTTCCCTATTTATACTTCAATACTATATAGTAATTGTTGGGCCTGGTTTTTTCTTCAGAGAATGATTAATATAGTTATTGATAGTTATATAAACAACAAAAATCACATAGGTCATTGACTTAATCATTAATATAGCAACTAAACAGATACAAAATATTATAGGAAAATATATATATATATATATATATATATAATGATTTACAAATACCATAGTATAAATAGTAGAACTGTCAAAGATTAATCTTTGTAATTACATGTATAAAGAAACGAAAAATTAATAAAAAGTTTATAGCGACATTATCTGCGTAACTAAGATTTGTACTGAGTACAGGTGCACCAAGCGCATGTATTCATGTTTACAAATTAACGAGTTAAACTGCCCGAAGTTGTCCGTATTTAACCAATTTGTCGTATTCGATTATTTCATAGGCCTCTTATAGTTTTATTTGATCTGCTTGTTGAATATGTAAAGAAGTTCCAACATTTGATGCAAGGACCTATAAGTCCTATAGTTGGACATATATTGTAAAATAAGGTATATTTGTTATAAAATATGAGTGTACATATTAATTGCATTGAGTCTGTATTTATAGTACCTAATAGATTGGTTTTCTTCTTCTTTTTTAAAACGATCTCAATCCGTGTCCATATCATCCCATGGGAACTGCAGTTATCACCACCCCGAACCTATCACGTATGATGTACATTAATGTACATTGTACAATGTGCGTCATACATCAAGGCTCCGTACTTGTACCCATTATCTTTAATATACATGATTTCACTCTTCTCTATTCATTATACCCACCTATAATCCATCTATATATTACCACTTCTACGATGATGATATTTAATTATATATTAATTGCACTCATTACCAATCATATGATCTTGAAACCCTACCTCTATCATCGATATAAAGAAAACACTTTTCTTTGTTGTCATTAATTAATACCAACATAATAACAGCATAATAGCACAATGTAAACACTTGTGGTTCTTATGTATGCTATTATTTGCACTTATGAGGCTATTACTGTTAGCTGGGAGTTCTGCAACTGTACTAATTTCTCTTCTTAACTACCTATTATGTAATATATGAACCATGAAACTCCCTCGTCAGGTTTGTTTTCTATCATGCCCATATAATAATATCCCTCCTCGTTAAACTTTACTGTCTACCCATCAAAAAATGAATACTTTACAAAATACTCATCCAATTCATACAGTCTACTAGTAGTTAATTTAGTTTTAGGATATTGGTGATAGCTATCACCAATATCCTAAAACTAAATTGTGAAATTATATCTCCATTACTCCCCTCCAACATAGTAATTCGCTCAATAAATCGGTGTTAACAGCAACCTTTTTCAAACCCTACATCAATAATCACCTCACTCCTAAACATCTGTGCTTGGTCCACAACTGCCCCGTATCTATGGAACTCCCTCCCCTGACTAATCTGCCACATCTATTTCACACATTGTTCAATAGAAGGTCCCATCCTAAATTGTTCACAATAACTTACTCTATATTTTACTGCTGATTACTATTGCATACACAGTCCCTACAATCAGACAAAATATAATATAATAAGTAAATATCTATAATGTATATGATTATAGGATATACATATATACCTATCATATATATTAGATATGTTATATATATATACAATTATATCATTAAAGTATCATTAGCAACATTGGCAATTAATTTATCTTGTATATTTATTATTTTAATTATTTATGATATAATTTGTTGGTAGAAGTAGTATTAATTATGGATAAGGATTATAGATATGTGTATATGATAATTATATATATATATATGGTTGTGTAAGCTAATATATCATATAATCATAATAGGTCTTAGTAAAATATTACTTATATAACATGCAATTAAAAATATAAATGAACCATGAAAATATTACTATATTGAAAAAGAACAAAGCTAACTATGTAGTAATTTATTTTAATTATTCAACTTTATCCAACTTACCATGTAAACTAAACATTTCATTATTTTAACAAAGATTTTCCGAAGGAAAAATGTGATTATATATAAAATAATTACATATCTTATATAGGGAGTGAACCATCTTTGGTTGTAAGTCTACACTAATATTTAAATAAATTGTTAACATATCTATTATATATGAATCACAAGGTACACTTCTATATTCAGCAAATACGATTGCATTTTGATAAGGTGAATATCATATATATATTTTGCCATTATATCTAACATTACAAATAACAACTCAGAACATTCAATTTAGAATCTATCTTTAGTGTTATTGTAGATATTGAATTCATTTATATTTATAATATTGCATATTATATATTCTAATGAATTATGTTTATTATCTGTTAAATTAAATATTAAAGTTACAAGTTTTATTAATTATATATTAAATATAATATAATCATTAGGATAATATTATTTTACTCTTACTTATATACATAGTTTGTAATTATACCTATTCAAATGTTGAACTTATTAATATTATTATGCATTCTCTTATATCATATTTATTTCCTATAGTTGAACTAATTAGTATAACCAATAAAATATGTCTCTATTTAATTATATGATAAATTATAAACTTTATCAAATAGATATGTATTAATTACTAAACCAATTTATTATTTATAGTCTATAACAACAGAAAATATGCTATATTGTTTTTAAGATTTGTATTAGGAAAAAGCATATTACTATTATTAACTATGGGAAACGAAAAACAAACAAAATTATTTTAATAACAAATATTACTATAAATAGATTATAATATTTAAAGTATTTAGGATACACTAACACAATTATTAATAAAAATAAAAATTATTATTTACAAAACTACTTACAGAATAATTTATGATTTATTATAAATAATTAAATAAATTTATATAACACTATAATATAAATTATAACATAATATGACAAATATATAAGTTATATTTATATAATATTCCTACTTAACCTCATATATATTAATCTTATATAACATTTGTGTTGTATATTATAATTTATAAGTGGTGTTTATTACTTTTTAATTAATTTCTATTCGAATATTTCATTATAAATATTTTACTATAAACCTCATTTTGTAAGTATTTTGATTGTAACTAATACTAGTGTATCCATGGTAACTATGTTATTATTGCTGGCATTATCAATGTAGGTAAATAGCATTCATATTTAAGTTCAGAAAGTTTTATTCTATATGTTTATATGATAATTAAAATATAACAACTAATTTCCTTGCTAATGTAAAAACTAAAATATAATAAAGGTATTTTTAATATTTATTTCAAAATTAAAAAATATATTATTTCGGTAGAGTCGTTTCATTTCATCCAAGAAAGATGAATTTATACGTATAACCAAACGGCTAAAACGTCATATATACACGATAAACTTATGTTTACAAAAATATAAATCGCTTTTAAATTATCGTATAGTTAACGTGCAATTACTGAACGACATACATTGTTTACTCATACCTATATTAAATGTACATAACATGTGCGCATAGTATATACAAAGATTTTGTGAAGCTAAGATATTTCACTCCCTATAAATCTCTAGTACCTCACAATGAAATTTAAAATGAATCTGACCATTAAAACTAGATGGCAAAAATAGTATTTAAATGTTATATCATGTGATATTTTAATTAAGAAATTGTATTTGTTTACAATAAATATAGAAAATTCTTATAATCAGACTAATACCGCTAGATGGCTATATCGAATTATTAGTTTATACAAATATACACAAGTGCAATATCTTCCGTTCGGAAAATCTTTGGTAATACTACACAGAATACATTATTATAATTCTTTATGTGCTTCATCTCCTTCTTCTATGGTATATCTCAAATATCCGATGACTTTATATTTGTTGACGTAAGTATCTTGGTATATGGTGTCCAGTGATTGTAATTGTTCGCTGGTTAGACCTTCCTGTGTTGTATTCATTCATAGTTATCATTATCTATATTTATATACATTATAATTATATATACATTATAGTTATATATAAAAATATATGTATATACTATAATTTTCACAGTCAATATATGTAAGATATTGAGGAGAGAAGTAAATAAATAGTATATTAACATTATAGATATTGATGAGAATAGAATTTGATATTAACTATTTAATGGGATGTCACACTACTTATTGGCAATTTCGTGCATTTACATGTTAATAGATAGGGAATTCATAGTACAACTATAAATATATTGGCAAACATCATTTTCATACATAAACTAGACATATATACCATAAAACACATGAGATATTAATAATAATTTTGATTTTTTTAAATATATATAAAAATATGCATATTTAATCGTTTCTATTTATATAACTAGATACCCATGTTATTGCAAGAAATAATTATTCTGGTATAAATGTATTTTAAAATAAATGAATTATTTCTAATAATTTACATTATTTTATAATTATATTTATTTCATAAAACAATAGAGTGTATTATAAATGGGTTTATATAATTTTATGATAGAAATATACATTTATACATATATACAAATTATATAATAATACAATAAATTCTAAATATATAATAGTATTAAACGATATGAACATTTTATAATTAGTATTGATTTAAGTTTACCTGCTATAAAACATCGCTTTTAGAGTACTTATAAAGCATATTTTTTTCTGAAAAGTTCACACAATATAAATAATATGTAACCTAATCTAAATTCGTTAATAAATAAAATCATAAAACTTAAATATTTCTACACGCTACTTATTATATAAAATAGTGTATCAAAACTATAATTATTACATTTATTTACATCGAAATATGTTAATTAGTATATCTGTAAATAATCATTTATATTATAAAAATTAATTTTTATAAATGTTTTTACAATTTTAAAATGTTATTAGAATTATTAATTATATTAATTTTATTATTTTTATTTTTTAACAATGTTTTACTTTTTTTACTGTGTATATTTTAATTCTATTAGTTTTACAAAATATAATAAATACAATATGAACAATGTTGTCAATATTTTACAAAAATATAGGTAATTTACTCATTGTTAAAGAATTATAATAATAATAAACATAGGTGACACAATTTTAAGAAACTAAATTTGTAATTCATTAATCAAAGTTAATAATTATAATATATTATTATTATATCTGATATATTTAAATATAGCACTATTATGTTAGCATGAGAATATACTATTAGATATGCCTATAATTAACATGCTGCATACACCTAGAGAATGCCTACTAGAGCTAATACTACCATAACAAGGTGTGTGTTTTCTAACCAGATTACTATTCATGTACTTCTCCTCCAGACTCCACCTGGCCACTGCTTGACTACAGTCTTTGCCCGCCATCTTGTGGTATGTAGAGCCAGGCCCGTAGAAGTCTGTAATGTCGTATAGGTAATTGTGGGTAGATGCGGAGTAGTGTGGATTCATTAAAAAAGTAACACATTTAGTTGATAGAATTTACTTGCTGGTATTTCGCTGAATTTCTTAAATATAAATAAACTGAGCTTAATATAATTTGTTTCCTTTTAAATTGCATTACTTTTAGAACTAAATTAATGGATATAAACGCCTTCTTTTCATTCATTTTCATTAAAAACACATTTCCCATCCATATAAATTAATACAATTATTTGTGGTTATTAAACTAAATATTTATTATTTTATAAATTTATTATATATATCAATAATTATATTTCTTACATTATTTAAATAAATTTAAAATACTCCTACATTTAAATATAAATAATATTACATTAATAGATTAAATGAAATATCTTATAAAAGTGGTCATAAGTATGAAACATTCCTTCTATATATAAACGTTTAATTTAAAGTATTCGGATGAAAACCTTTACCAGACGTCACATCAAAGATTACTCCCTTTATTGCAAAGTAGATCTTCTCATTCTGTTATTAGTGCATTTCAATATTAATGGTTATTAAATAATAAGATACGTTAATATTAGCATATTCATAAACAGATTAATATTTTGATGTTAATTATTTTTTAATTTAAATACAAATACCAATACAACATCATGGAAAACGACTACATAAGATAATATAAGATAAGATAAGATATTGGTACGAGATATTCAGTAGTATTTCTCTTAGATTATTATTTATTCAATGTTTAAAAGGTAATAATTTAAAATTTGCAATGATAAAATTCATAATATATATTATCATTATTATTATTAGTATGACCACTTTTAGGAGCGGTTATGTTGCTTTATTATATACTAAATATATGTTAACGTTATCTACTAAAATAATATACCATATAAAGCTCTCACATCAATACTGTTTTTCTTATTTCGTACGTCGATTTTTATCCTCCAGACGGATGAAATCGAAGGATGACATATATACCCTCTCACATCATTACCGTCAATTTTTATAATATATCGTCACCCAAGTTTTTTAGATATATTTTATTTATATATTGTATCGCCAGTGGTGATTCGCTACCTATATTTAAATCAACTGTTCTTAATATAAACTAAACATTAAGTTATTTAAATAAATAATATAGTGACACCTATAATTAGAAAATTATTGATTTTCATCATCAGTCAGAATAAAGATCTCGTAGATTCATCCTTGGATTTCTCCGTCTGGAGGATGGAAATCGAAGGACAGCAATTCGAAGAATGAAAAATGGTATTCATGTGAGACCTCTATAATAATATTAATTCATAACAATGATATCTGTATAAATATGTGTACTTCTAAATAATATAATATATATTATAAACATTTCTTTATGAAAAATAAACAATATTCATTATAGAATATCAGAAGTACATTATCTTTAGTATATCAAAGTCCATACAGTAATATGATACCACTTTCTAGCCTCGATAATTAGATAATATATGAGAGTAATAAAATTAGTGAGATATTAGTATGAAAAAGTCTGTGATTTAATAATGATATATTATTTGATAACAATAGTATATATAATATAGTATATAACAAGAGTCATCATTACATAATCTTAATTTACTTATTATTTCTATAGTATATTACCATTTCTCTAATAGTTTATAATAATATGTGAATATTTAATATCTATCAAACTTTATGAAACATATTTTTGTTGGCATAATTTTAATTTGTCTTCATTATTGTGTAAAATATAACAATATATATATATATATAAAATATGATTATTTTATTACAATAATTTTAAATATTATTTAAATTTTAAACATTTTTTTCTAATAAATAATACAAATTAATATTAATATTGTATTAGTATAAATAAATGAATTTTATTTATTTATATAATAAAATGAATATATATATATATATTCTTTCATCCAGGCTATTGCCAATCTGATATTATTATTATTATTATTATTATATGCAAACTTCTAGATTAGTAGACTTATATTAATGTTATTTATAAATTTTCATATTTAAAATTCATATCAAGGACATCAAATAAAATCGCCAATTGTTAATACAATACAATTATGTCATATATATTAATATTAATTTTACATTATATATGTAGTATTAATATTAACTTATTCAAATTTCAAATGAATACATTCACATATTATGTTCTATGATAATTATGTATATTTACATGTTTAAGTATACACATGTATATACACATTGCAAATTATATTATACACTTATAGGTATTATAATATACATTTCCTTATACAATGCATAACAACGCAATTGTATAGAGAAATGATAGATGGAATAAATAGATTATTTAATATCTACCTATTTTATTATTATTTTAAATTATAATTCCACTATGGAATTTCATCAGATATTTAATAATAATAATAATATGTATTTATTGAAATCACACACACACATATATATATATATATACATGAATACAATACAAGCGGACCGTTTAAATTGCGTAAATAATATGCAACACCTTTCAGTGATAATATACGATAGTGGACTAAAGTACTAACTTCTACACCGTTGTATTGAAGTAGTTCACTCTCTTCGAATACGGGTAGGGTAGAATCTATACGGATACGAAGGGGTGAGTAACTACTGTGTACAATGTTCACCGCGATGGAGATACTCCACAGGGTCAGGATCAGGTTGATTGTTGTGTTCATCTGGCCACCTCTGTGATAGCAACATATTATTAAACATAGCTCTATAATAGATAAGATACCATAGATAAGTTATATATATATATATATATATATATATATATATATATATATATATGTTATAAAGAGAAGTCTGCAGATTGGTACTTATTGTCTATACTATATTGTCATTGTCGTTATTGTTATTATTATGTTTATGTTGTTATATTCAACGGGTCTTTGCTGCAATAAAGTTATATAACGAACTTCACTTTGTTACATATATATATATATATATATATATATATATATATATACATATTATAATGATAGATAGATAAATAATTTTATTTATAATTTATTTTATAAACACTCTTTAATTATAAAATTCTTAGCGTGCATGTGAATAATCAAGGGTAAATAGAGAATAATAGTGATCAGCAGTACGGACCACTGTGAATAAATGATTGAATTTAGATATCATTAGCGAGGACAGGGTTCTTGATGTTGTGTTCGAAGGTAGTAGTAATGGTATAGATTGTTTTAGGGGATGTAGGGATGTGATTCAAGAGGTGGCAGTGCAAACAGAGTAACAACGCTTTTAAAATGTGTTCCGATGCAGGGTTAAGTTCGGATGGTATAGTTTGTAGATATTAAGTGGTGAGATGCAGTGTAAAAGTATAGTCGATAAAGGTAGTCAGGTTGTTTAGTAGGTAGAGATGAATATAGAAGTAGGTAGTAATATAAGTTGGGCAATTTATGCTGAGGATTGCCAGTTAAATCGAATTCATATACAAATAATGTGGAAGAGATATATTGCATATCATTATAGGTAAGCTGATGTAAGTCAGTGGTCTCAGTTATACACTGATAACGATACTTATAATAAACAGTGCTTACTGATAGATTGCTATATGTACAACACTCACATATATATTATAACTGCCTGTGTGTCACAGTTGGATAATGCGTCAGACACACAAGCAGTAGGACACGGGTTCAAGCACCATCCAGACCATTAAAATAGGTGTTAAAATAATATTTAGAAGTGATCTAATATATTTTTGTGTATAAATAAATGATCGGCTCTCGTTAAAACCATGGATGTCTTAACATGAGAGCGACTTCGAAGGGACATTAAAGCCATATATGGTTATAAGTGAAACTTCATCTAAGTTCCTGTATGGGTGAAAGGACTCCACCAAAGAACAATAACAATATACCACGCCTTAGTTCAATCTTAAACAGAATATTAACATTATATTCTGATACATAATGTAAATGGTTCAACTTAGCAACACAAAAGTATAACATAGAGAAAGTGTGGAGGGCACACATCTCAACACTATTTCAATGCATATGACAATTATAGTTGTACATATACAATCATTGTTACCAATATAAGAATCCATTCACAATAGCCTATACATATATTACCACTATTCAATGCTATTACATACAATAGTAAACATAATGGTAATGATAACATTAATTGAATGTATAATTTTAATAGTGTATCCATGGTAGTGTATGATAGATATTAATATATTTGTAATGTTAAGGACCAGTTATATTATATATATATGAATAAATTAACAAGAATGTTGAGTGATTTCCTTATGTTCTATATATATATATATGATGTTATAGGTTCACTCGAGATGTAATGTAGCTAAACAAAACCTGGATATATCAATGCTAAATCAAAATAAACCAAACCAAACTAAATCAAACCAGTTAAACCATCTCAAACCCAAATTATTAAGTACCATATATATGTATATATAATACTGACTTATGTAATTACATTCAGTTTATGCTATATAAATATAGTAAAATACTATTATGACTATTTACTTATTGATAAATATAAATTAATGGATGACATATTTTAAGTAAAATATATAACCACTTTGACTTTATATTAAAATATATATTTGTATAGAATAATAATATTAATTGTGAATTTTATTTGAAATAAGAAATAATATAATTTAAAATAATAGATATATGTATCATTAGTAATGATTCATTAATAATGTAATACTATTACATCCATTGTCATTATATATATTATATATATATATATAGTATGTGATATGTGAGTCGAATGTCAAGAGATTAAAATTATGGGATATTCGATATAACAGAGTTTTTTTAAAACAATTTACTAAACATGATTAAAATATTAGTGATATTTATACAATCATAAATAATAATTTATAATAACAACTGAAAACGATAAATCTATGTAAATAACTACATAGGGTGACATGTTTAGGCCAATTCTATAATGTATTTGATTGAATATTATATAATTTAATACATGTATATTAATAATTATCCTCTAAAGCCTAAATTGTGCGTAAGTTACCCATTTCATAATAAAATATATGTATGCAATTTCTGAGGTTATAAATTCCACATATTATTGATATTATAGGGTTTACCAAAAACAGCAGTATAGATTAGTATACAATCTAGCTGTATATCTGCATATCGTATGTTGTGAACTCACATAAATGAGTTGAGTTTGTTAGAGGTGGCGCTGGTTGCATGAAGTAGGTCGCAGTGGTATCTGTGTGGACAGGCCACATCATTATCACTGATCACTATACGCGATATTACAATTAATTAATGAGCATATACTATATGCTTACATCATCTATGGCTATGTACACAAATCTATACTGCTATTTTCGGTAAGAATCCATATCGGGGTGCTTTTTGGTAACGTATCGATAACCCATCTGTATTCATATACATGTAAATGCTGATGGTACATTTGAGATGGTGATCGGTACTATATTTTGCTGGGAAAACGCACTATCCCAACGTACCATCAGCGTTTACTTGTAATGAATACAGATGGTACGTTGGTATATCTTCGAAAAACGCACCCTTAATTAATATACCATACTATTAATAGTACTCTTAAATGAATAGGTAACAACTACGGGCTATTAGCTGTATATGCTATTCCGTTATTCAAGGTGTGGCAAGTTGACGTGGCTTTTGAATATCTATTTATAGAATTCACCTAGATATCAGTCTTTTGCGTCGAAGTGCAAACCGAGAAACGACCTGAGCGCATTATCTATACATTTATTTATTTAAAATACGCCCAAAGATTGTGCGTAGCAAAGAAATAATACTTCTTCTCTATACAACGTAATTAATGAGAACCCGTCCCTCTTCTAGTAGTAGTATCGAGATTACTGCAATATACATAGGTTTACCCTATTTTCATACAATAATGTTTTCATTGCTCTATTAAATTATATGCGATATATGTTGGATTTTATTCACCTCGTAGATATGTGTAGCTGTTTAAACTACAATATCCTATTGTTTCGTTGTAATTAACACCTACTTGTAATCCCTATATAAACTGAAGTTCTCTTCAATAGTATCAATATCGACTCTAATGCGATCACTCGGCTGGCTTAAGTTTAGATATCTCTGCAGGTACAGACTACTATGCATCACCCATAAGGTGATACATCTTAGATCTCCCGAGTACCTAGCTGACTTGATCAGTATGCATACCCTTAGTCGAGCTAGCAGGAAATGTCACACGATGAAAATTGTGCAACGCTCGACTATCTCTGCTCACTCTGAATCTGCTTCCTCTGTGGTAGCTCCAAAATACTGGAATTCTCTACCATATGACATTAGGTGTTTGAAATCCTTGTCACTATTTAAATGTAAACTCTCCACGCACCTATTAACATTGTAACCTACTCTCCCTTTTCCTTTATTTTTATTGTACTTTATTTATTTTATTTTTGTTTCCTTCTCATGACGCCCATAACCACCACGTGATTTTGTAGTCAATAAAATATTTTAAAATAAAATAAAAATATAAATAATAATTAAAAATAATATTGTTTACATTTGTGTAATGCAAAAGTGTATAGTCTGATATGTATTTATATTATAAAAAGACATTTTTACGAAAATAACAATTTATATTAGAGGAGCTGTATATATTTTGTGTACAAAATGGAAAAAGATTTTTCTAAGGAAAGATATAACTCTCACGCGAAATAGTGTAATTCGATTTTGTATATAAAAACCATCAGCACCACCTATATAGGTTCAATTTTCGGAACTATGTGTTGTTTATAATGTAAATTTGTATCAATCTATGTACTTTTAAAATGAAAAATAATATGCTTTAAATTATTATTTTTATTATAATAACTAAGTGTTTATTACAAATATATAACAAAGCAATATGTTGATTTTAAATGCTATAAATATATATGTGGTGAGTAAAAGCTAATTTATATTGTATGTAATTTAATAGAGCAATGAAAACATTGTAATATGCAAATCTCGGAAAACCTAAATCGATTTCGATACTGCTGCTAGCAACGGGGTGTATGAATACTAATCACGTTGCGTAGATAGGGAGTGTGTGATATCTTTGCAATGGAATTACGCGCGAGTGTTACGCGTAAGTGTAAAATCTTTCTTTAGAAATCTATTCGCTGTATATGCTTGTAATATAAGCCTTGTATAGATAATTTATTGACGCGAGGGAGCCAGAATCTTAACACTCCTCCGAGTACATAATTACGTTGAGTATTAACGTTGTGTTTTAACATGTATACTACATTCTGTAGTCTACATTAATACATTGATATATATATATATATATATATATATATATATATATATATATATATATATATAAATGAATATTTATACCAATGAATTAGTTCTATAATATATATAAATATATATATATATATATTATATATATATATATATATAATTTTTATAATAATATTATATTAAATATATCTATGAAATATTTATTTACTGTAAAGTGATGCTCCCACTTATGAGTCATATGATATGAGATATGTATCCGAAGCTATTGGGAGCATATGACTCATATGATTATCATAATCATTATGAGTGATATGGTGAATTATTCAACTAATTTCCCAATCGCAGCACATATTTATTTTCAAAATAATTTTGATAACATGTATTATCATAATACATGTATTATCATAATAATTATGTAAACTATGACCTGCCTGGGTGGTGAACTTTTTCTTATCTGTATTTTATACAGATAAAAATAACTTTTATATATATTAAATATAATATTTATAAAATTATGATAATGATATGATAATTTTATAAATATTATATTTAATATATATAAAAGTTATTTTTATCTGTATAAAATACAGATAAGAAAAAGTTCACCACCCAGGCAGGTCATAGTTTACATAATACATGTTATCAAAATAAATATGTGCTGCGATTGGGAAATTAGTTGAATAATTCACCTGAGTTGAATATAGATGCAATCTGAGATTGCAGGTGCGCGATTCAAAAATTATTTTAATTATTTTTAATTATTTTTAAAATAGTGTAAGGGTATCTTAAAGATACGCGATCGGATACTTGTTCACATGATACCTCTAATTATGATTATAAATTCCATTTACTTTAATAATTTATTTATTTCTAAATCAATATAATATTTAATATTATATCAAATCCAACTTAATTAAGTTTAACTTAAAGTTAGTAACTAGTGTAAGTTAAACTTAGATAAACTTTCTTATAAATATTATACAACTAGTCTTTAACGCTATAAATTGTTACAAATTCACTAATTAAAAATATTAGTAAATATAATAATTATAAATTATACTATAAAACCTTTAACTTTGTTAAAGTATATATATTTATACACGGTTGAATGAATTTCATCTTTAATTAATTTGTAGTCTTTTTTTATTTACGAATAAATAACTTCTCATTGGTTATATATGATTAAGTAAACAATAATATTATTCATAAATTAAGAATAAATCTTATAAATCTACAATGGATAGCCATGGACGGAGCGTAGTTGTCTGTGATAACGGAACAGGGGTATGTTAGTTATATATTAATATTTTTATGAATATTATAGGATATGTTTTTATATGATTAAATATAAAATTTGATATTTATTTTAATCCCGGATACAGAATTTTATTTGAATTTATATTTTAAATAATATATATATTTGTATCTATTCTATATTAATAAAAGTAGTATAAAAACTACAAATCTTTCAATATGCATTTGATAATTATTTATTTATTATTTTAATTTTATTATACTATTACTTATACATATTTTGCATTCATCGATAGTTTGTAAAATGCGGATTTGCTGGTTCGAATTTCCCAGAGCATATATTTCCCTCAATGGTGGGAAGACCAATGATTAGATCAACAAGTACAGTTGGAGATGTGACACTAAAGGTTTTAAAATTTATTGTGGTAGATTATATTGTGTATAATTGAACTACCATAACGATTTTATTATTTACTGAATGATTCAGGATGTATTTATTAATAACGTCATATCATTTATTCAAATAGTTACTATTATAGTATAAGGAAGTTATTTTAGTATAGTAATACTATTACTAATACTATTAGTAATAGTTATGTATACTTCACATTAATTAACATTACAATGAAACGAAGTTATATAACATAATAGTATTAATATACATGATGTATAATACATCACAAATATAATTTTATTATTTAATAATTTGTTAAAATTATAATAATTTATAAAATATATAATCTAATCAAAATATTATATTGAATATATTATATATAATATATGTATCCATGTACTATATAATGTAGTCTACATTATGTATAATTTCGACTTTAAAATATGCTATATGTGAGGAAGTACAATCTCCAGGAACTTCTGTTTATATACATATCCATTATTAAAGTGACCTATGCGTCATGCTACATAACTGTATTGTAGGATAATGATGCACTATCACATAAAATTTTAATTTTTACATATATTATACTATACACTATAATTTATGAAATACTATGAATAGATATTCACAGTTGGGATATAAATATAATCATTATAATACTTTATATGTATATTGAAATAATGCGATATACGCTAGAATATCTCTAAAATATGTGTGTGTATTTAATATATTATATATAGTATGGTATAACATACACTTAAAAATAAAAGTTACAAGATATCGTGCATCGGCTTATATGTTATATATATATATATATGATAATATATACAAATAATCATAAGTATATACACTTAGAATTATAGTCTAAAACTTTGCAGTAGAACTCGCTAAATATGTTATTTCGATTTATTATGAAACATAACCATATATAGATGGGGTAATCGTGTGAATATCAGTCATTCAAGTATATTATAGAATTATCTGTTTACTAAGATTATTATTTTATAATATTATATATTACTACATAATTTGTAATAGCCATTGTAACGATCCATATAACGTGGATAAGCAATTGACACATGCAATGCATGTAAAAGATAGATATACGATTGACATTTTTCTCGATAAATTAACTAAATGGCATCAGTGAATTTATTGGATAATAGTCATATTATATAGGTAAAATAAATATTAAAACAGTATGATTCTCCTAATAGATAAAAGTGGGTTCTATATATATATATTAGTGTTGTCACATTTTCTAAAAAAAGTAAGTATCACATGGTATCATTATCATTTGACAGTAGTCTCAGTATTATATCAGTATCATTTAACAGCGGTATCAGTATTAGATCAGTATCATTTACAATGGTATCAGCATCAGTATCATATCATATCATATCCTGGTGTAACAAGAGGATAAAACATAACTGAACAATACTGAATCTTCCTTCATATATTGTTTTTCCTCGATAATCTTAGTACACGATTAGACTTTATTCGATGAAATGATCTAATTTACTAATTTGTATAATAAAATTTATTTCATATGTAATATACATATTAATATGCTCAAATACATCAATATTTATCCACTTATATATATATATGTATTATGTGTAACTAATACTAATGAATAGGATATTATGGTTGGAGATGAAGCAAGTGAACTTAGGTCAATGCTACAGATCAACTATCCTATGCAAAATGGTTTACATTTATTTATTTTTTTAAATAATATTTACAATAATACATGTATCATCTTCTAATTTAATTTTATAATATTTATGTACTTCTATTAAATAGAATTTCTTTTACCTAAATGTACATTAATTGTGTATATCAGCATATCAAATTAAAATTTTTTTTCAATTAATTCGTCAACAGACTATATAATCGGAATATGTCATTGGATGTTTTTATAAAATGTTCTACATATCCATTCATATGTCTGAAGTTCCGATAACTTTATATAAATGAAATTGTTATCGGAAAATCCGATCGTAATTTCCGAATATGTTCTGAATGAAAAAATATCAGAACATCCAAACATTTGTTTAAGTATGAAGTCAACTTTATGAATAGTTCACTTTCAATTTCCATCATGAGATTTAACTTGTTTTACTAATACTAATTTAATATATATAATAAATAACAAATGTATTCATGTTAAATTATTAGCGCTACTTTAAAAAATATGACATTCTTAAATTCATCTATGTATAATCATGTATATAACATAGTCCTCATGATATCTATTGTAATTTATTCATTAATTATATATTTATTTTACTAAGGTATTGTTAGATCATGGGAGGATATGGAACACATATATGACTATACTTTCGGAAGTGATAAACTAAATCTAGATCCCAAGAACTCCAAGATCCTTCTTACGGAACCTCCAATGAACCCTTCGAAGAACCGTGAAAAGATGGTTGAAGTTAGTATAGGTGAAAGGTTAAGGATATTTACCTTCTAAAATGTTCTTTTTTATATATACTTATGTTTTTAAATATTTATAATTATATAATATTAATTTATTATAATAAATATATATATACCGATGTTACATCACGTCAATTTATATTCTGATTCCATGACTAATCCTCTTCTATTATAGTATGTGTAAACTAGCATTCTTTTTTTTTTCATTTATTGTTTCACATCATTTTGTGTGTATTTAACTCTCAATGAACACTATATTTATCTATCTTTCTATATATTTATATAAATATATATATATATATATATATATATATATATATATATTATGATATATTATAATATATATTATATTAAAGATATAAATTAAGTTTTAATAATATATTATTTTATAATATAGATAATGTTTGAAAAATATGGATTTGAAGGTGTTAATGTAGCCATACAAGCTGTTCTTACTTTGTATGCTCAAGGTTACTATACCATCTATATATTGTTGTTTAAAAAGTGTTAACTTTTGGTGGAATCCTTAAATCCCATATAGGAACTTTGATAAAGTATTTACTTATAACTAAATGGTTCTAATTTCCCTTTATTCCTCTAATCTGTGGTTTTAATGAGAGCTAATAATTTTGTATACACAATTATTTAAGATCACTCTAAAATAATATTTTATTTGTCCGGATAAGGTTTTAACCTACATCCTACGTGTGTCTCTGATGCCTTAGTCAAAAAGTTAAATAAAAATTGTATGACTTTATATTCATTTAAATTGTATATAATATCAAAATATAGAACTGATATAATTGTATAATTATCTATAAAAAGATAATCGGCTCTTATTAAAACCTGGATACTTTAACATGAGAGCAGCTTTGAAAGAATATTAAAGCAAATTTGGTTATAAGTAAAATGTCATATAGAGTTCCCATAAGGGATGAAAGGACAATAAAATAAAAAATATAGAGTTAAAATATTGAGAAAATTAAATACAACATATTTAAATAAGAAAAATTAGATTATTTTTAAATGAATATTATTTAATTATGGATAAACATTTTTATACAAAATATTAAATTATATAATAATCTATTCTAAGTTAGAATTTCTAACTATACATATGTTTAAAAAGAAATATTATATTAATTAGTTCCTAATTTTTGTGTTATATGCTATAACTTATAGTACAAAATAATGTAATTGTTATCTAACAAATAATATTGTTTGATTTAGATTACTAATCATATATTTATTGAATATTAATTACATTTACTATAGAACTATATTAATATCTATTTATGTACCATGCAACAATTGGCCTAACTTTAATAATAAAAAATATAGTATATATATAAAATGTTACATATTACAAATGTTAGTAATATAATACTACCAAAATTATGGAATATTTCTATAATCCATTCAAGTAAATAATCTAAAATATAAATGTTATAATGTAATTAGTATTTTATTTTAATTTGGGCTTAATTTCAATCTACATACTAATTTTCTTTGATTATAAGTTTAAAAATATTTGTATTTGTTTACAATATTAACTATTTATATATGTTATTATTATTAATTTATATAAATTTAACACATTTTTCAATCAACATTTTTATATTTTCTTTTATATATTTACCGTGTAATAATATTTAATATAAATATCTATAAATATGAATAACTATTATATTATAATCCTATTTTAATATTAAAATTACATAATGTAACATTAATATACACAATAGGTTTATTAACTGGAGTAGTAATGGATTCAGGAGATGGTGTCACACATATATGCCCAGTATATGCTGGATTTAGTCTACCTCATTTAACGAGAAGATTAGACATTGCAGGTCGTGATATTACAAACTATCTAATTAAGGTTTATAAGGAGTCTTATATATTTACCTGTTTATAAATTATATAACAATACAATTATTACAAGTTAAATTGTAAACTAACCATGTGCAATTATTTCATAGAAATTATACGAACTTCGATATAATATATTTAGAGTTAATAACATTTTTGATTTCATTATTATTAGTGTTTGAAATACTTAATCAGTTAATAGACTTATAAAATATAAATAAAAGCAAATTAGAAAATATAAATGAGAATTATAAATATTTATTATTTATTATCTAATTTATCTTTTTAACGTATATAATTTTAAATTCATTGACATGGTGTATATAATTACATTTTAAGTTACATTTTTTAGTTAGTATTGCATACACTTATCGTACAAGTTATAATTAGAACATTTTGAAATTATTACACACATTTAACAATTAACAATACTATTTGGGTTCTAGAAAATCTATCTTTTTATATAAATGTCTTAATAAATAGATTTTAATAAATAATATGTAAATATAAACAGCTGTTCTTAAAAAGTAGTTTTATGAATTAGAAAATAAATTATAATTTTAAGATTATTACTTTATATTTCAAATATTCTACATTTTAATAATTTAATATTTGTCTTAGTTGCTATTACTACGAGGATATGCTTTTAATCATTCTGCTGATTTTGAAACTGTTCGAATCATGAAAGAAAAACTCTGTTATATTGGTTATGATATTGAACAAGAACAGAAACTCTCTTTGGAGACTACAGTCCTTGTGGAAAATTACACAGTTTGTATATTTATTATTTATATTTACTAGTATATATAATGTAATTTATAATGTCAGTGCAAATTTACATTCTATTATATATTTACTATTTAATAGCTACCAGATGGAAGGATAATAAAAATTGGAGGTGAAAGATTTGAAGCCCCAGAAGCATTATTTCAGCCACATCTCATTAATGTTGATGGTGTTGGAATTGCAGAGATGCTATTTAATACTATACAGGTAGATATCAATATAATAATGTATCTTTTAACATTAATAATTTGTAATTATTACACAGTCTGCTGATATCAACATAAGATCAGATTTATATCGACATGTTGTTTTATCTGGAGGTACAACTATGTTACCGGGTCTACCATCAAGAATGGAAAGGGAAATGAAGCAGTTATATTTGGAACGAGTCTTGAAAGGAAAGGTGGAAAGTCTTGCCGTTAGTTTCTTTATTGTAGATATGATATTATGTATGTTTTAATATAAAGTTTGGAAATATTATCTATAATTATTATTTTAATTTATGATTAATTGAAAATTAATTTTTCAAATATTTAGAAAAAATAATCAAATTTGTATCAAATTATAAATAATGGCTTATATCAAATAATTCATTCTTGAAATTTTAAATTAAAAAATTTACAAAATATTCCTTATTAATTTTTAAATTACTTTATAAATTCATTAAATGTATATCAAATATTTAGTTTATTGATTAAAGATAATATCATTTTTTATATGTAATATAAAAAATACATATGTTATTAGATTTATATTTCTTATATATAGAAAAACTATTTATAGTATTATTTGTATTAACTAAAATATATGCCAATATATAATTTACATACTAATTAAGTAAATATGTTTGATATTAATTTTTTATAAATATACTCATTTAAAATATGTATATTAATTATATATAAATGTAATAAAGGATATATGTTGTCTTAAATAAATTTATTTTGTATACAACTAAAATTTATAATATAATTTAGGCCCCCATCTATTTGTTAATTGTTATTATAGGTAAAATATATGGAATATCTTTAAAATTCTAGAATATTTAGAGTATAAACTTTTAATTATTAGGTATGTAAGTTAAATATTTTCTACAAATTGAAATCCTATTCCACTCTATCCGAGTTTAATCTATTTCTAGTCGCTTATTTTTATTTTTCTATTTTATGATTTTGTTATTATCTAATTATTATGTATGATGAGCAGGGATGGGGTCAAATACGTATTTGTATTTGTATACGCTGATTTGGTGTATTTGTATTTGAATTATTATTCAGTGATGTATTTGTATTTGATTGTTGTATTTGGTGTATTTGATCAAATACAAATACAAATACAGGTTCAAATACACTTTTAAAAATATGTGAATTTAATAGAATATAGAATTTAAACAATTGATTTATGAATGTAAAAAAATTAACTAATAATTTACCATTTATATTATATTAAAGAATACATTTATTAAATAATAAAAATTATATAATAGAACAATCATTTTCAAAGAATTGTATGAAACTATATATAAATTTATGAATATTAAATTTATATTCTATATAGAAAATGTATGTGTTTTAAATTATAACTTATATATCCAAATCAACCAGTCTATTGTTTACAGTTTTTTATTTGATTGATTTTCTTTTTATATATATAATTTCTTTAAATTTATTTTAAATAGATTTCACTTAATTATTATGCACTTTGGTATAGGGATTATTATTTTATGATTTACTATTTTTATTTTGTATTTGTATTTGATAAAATGTATTTGTATTTGTATACAAATTTAATAAATATTTGTATTTGTATTTGCTGATTTAAGAAAAATTTATTTTTATTTGATAAAGTGTATTTGACCCCAACCCTGACGATGAGTGTTCTTTCCTGGTGTTAATGTACCTATCAAATTTATTTCAGTATCATTATATAATATATATTTGATTATTATAAATAAATTAGATCTAACCTAAAATAGTTCATATTCAAAGTTTATAGGGATTACATAGTTATTAATTAATATAAAAAACAAAGGTAATTTATTTTTTAATTTGCTATAACCTTTTCTATGTACATATACATCTAGTTATACCTCTATAACTAATAGTTATTAACTATATATATACATATATATATATATATATATAAATCATCTATATTTTTATTTTATAGAAGCATTTATTAATATTATTTTTGTTTAATTAAATTTAAAAATTTAATATGTATTGATTATTTCAATAGCTTTTAAATAAATATAACTTGTACTAATATTCCATGTATAGCTATGAAAGTTATATGTATTTTATTTAGACACTAATAATTGAATCTCATAATTTCACTGAAAGAGATGTAGCTGTATTCTGTATTCCTTACACCAAGCAGATATATATATATATATCGGTAATATATAATAAGTTATACATTTATTTATATCTTTTTAGAAATTTAAAATCCGAATTGAAGATCCTCCAAGAAGAAAGCACATGGTTTTCTTAGGAGGTGCCGTTCTCGCTGATATTATGAAAGATAATGAAGAATTCTGGATGTCTAAGGCCGAATATGAAGAACAAGGAATTAAAATTTTAGCAAAACTAGGAATATCGCCTAAAGTGTAATTATTGATGATACCACTATTCATACACACGAGTATTCATTAATGAAATATTATTCATTAAAATATCAATTGTTTTTATTTCCTAATGAATTATGAATATATTAATAATTATAATTATTAATAATATTAATTTTTTCTCATTTTCGAAATTATGCAATGATATATTCCTAATTAAATATTTGTTATCTTGATAGTTAAATTTATTCAATTATTAATGACAATTTATATACTCTTATCTAGCTTTAAAACATATTCGCATATTTGCTTGAAATGCAATGAATGCCTATAATTAAAGGTATATATAGATTGTATATTTATATTGATATCATGATATTATTATTATTCAAAGATGGGAATATGATATCTCATATAAGACCATATATTTTGCTTTTTTATCTATTTTGTATACTGTCAATTATTACTATTCTGTTAAATAATCATATGTTATCATGTATAATTATGTATTACTTCTGTATATATTTAAGTATTCCAGATATAATTTACTTAATATTACCCATACAAATTATTATAATGAAACACTATAATATTATGTGTCATAAATTGTATTTATACATAAATTATTAGAAAATGTTAATAAATATTATTTATCCTATATTATCTATGCATCATAGAAAAACCATTAATATAAATAATGTGTTCTCTGGATATTCTTTAGACATGTGTATTGATATCAGGTTATATATATATGTTGTAGTCTATAATGATATTTAATGTTCGAAATAGTTGCATCTTATATCTGTTGCAATTTATTTAATACTATATCATGAATACAATAAGTTTTATTTGAAAATGTCATAAGTACTATGAATTTTAATATGTATATAGTATAAAATATGTATTTTAATAGTTGATTTCTACAACTCAATTCTAATGTATAAATTTTTTTCATTATTAATAAAAATAATTATTTAGAACATACTAGAAATGTATGTTAATTAATATAGAAATACAGTTTACATACTAATTAAAGATAAGGTATATACTAAATTATGGTTAGATTTTGTTGAAAGTCATATAAGGGAGGTCTCCCTAGTTATATATAATTTGTCAACAAGATTGAATAATATGGGACATATATTAATTAGAGTTGAGATGTATATAATTATGAATGATTATGTAATTTATAGTTGTTATATCAAATATTGAATTGAATGTTTATTTATACACAAAAATAACATCAGACGTTCTCTATTGTGTAAAAAGAAAATATAAAATACACAAAAAAAAATAGAAATCAGTTGAAAATAATAATGTATTAAAATTAATTTACATTGGTTCTTAGTTCTACAGGTACACTGACATTTCCCATATCTCGCTAGCTTATAATTCTTTTTTTTTGTAGTAACCGAGTAGACACATTTCTTAGATTCCTCTTGTAAACTTTGAATTGTAGGATGTCATTCAAATAACTCGGAAGACGATTCTTCATTACCTTAAAATTTAGTTTTAAATAGCTGAAGGTAGATCTCTGATACATATTTAACCATTTATAATTAACTAAGTGATAATTGACTGATTCATGATCATATAATTGTACACGATGTAAAATATAGTTAAGTACCCTATAAATTAACCCATGTATTATGCAATTTATAGATTAATCAAAACCCTTGATTCAAAGTAATATTATCTATGTTATATTAATAATATTTATTATATGTAAACCTATATATATATTCTCACTAATTAATTCATCGATGTAATAATATAGTATATAGATGTATTCATAATAGTTTAATAACATTTATATATTTGACAACAAAATACAATATATTTCCTAAATGTATAGATTAGAATAATACAATAGTTAATTAGGATATAAATAAGAGGATCATATATAAAATATTAATTAAATATGTTGCATCATATTATAATTCTAAATACCGAGACAATGCGAATATGTCGACGCTATTATATAAAATGCATGAACACTACTAATATTGTATATCATGATGACATCATTCTTATATTTTCCTACTATTTGATATTGATTATGGCCCATAATTACTACATAATTTATGGGTATACCCTATAGCCTATAGGCCTACTTTTCTAGGTATATGTAACATGATATCATTGTACGACGTACAATGTACGTTCTAAATTCATGGAAACTAATGTAAATGTTATCCAATATTAGATTATTAACGTAATTAAATATGTATACTTATATATATATATATATATATATATAGGTGTGTGTGTGTGTGTGTGTGTGTGTGTGTGTGTGTGTGTGTGTGTGTGTGTGTGTGTGTGTGTGTGTGTGTGTGTGTGTGTGTGTGTGTATATATATATATATATATATTATTTGAATTAATATACGATATTTCTAGTAATATTTATTGTAACTAAGGGCGTGGCTCAAACAATAAATAATCCCTAGAATAAAAGTAAACATATACCAATACATAGGATATATAATATAAATATTAAATATAACAGTTTCATTACATCGTTAATAATATATTATACTATCTTATATGTAAGGTATGAATCATTATATAGAATAATATATAACTTATTAAATATATGTTAGTGTTCAATTAGTTACTACAATAATATTATATGTATAATATGATAACTAAACAAAGTAAAACTATGACAGATCTAACATAATGTGAATTGATATGCTCTAATCGTTTGTTTGTGTAGATATACTCACTGCGTATACCTAGTTATAATATATGATCGAATTCTATAGGATAAGTCATCTATAAAAATAGATTAATTAAAATGTAAGTATCCCTATTAATATAGATAATTATGCTATTCTATCTAACGTTATATATATATATATATATATATATATATATATATATATATATATATATATATATGTCATATGTAATAGTGGAGATTAGGGAGACATGTTGCCTATAATTTTACTTATACTAAAACGTATACCACCTCTACAATACTAAAACTAAACATAAATGTAATCATTAAACATGTTTAGTATATTATAATTAATAAATGGGAGACATTTTTTTCTTCTACTTTTTAAATTAAAAAATGAATTGTTACAAAAGCCCATTACATTTGTTAAACCTAAAATATATATATTTTAGGTTTGATGTTAGATTATAATCTAACATCAAAAAGTTAAAGTATAAAAGTGGTCCGAGTTTACTTCAAAAGTGGTCCGAGTTTACCGGTATACCTATAGGTATATTTACTCTATAGGGTATACCCTATAGGGTTTATATATATAAACCTATAGGTATACCTAAACTATAGTTTACAACATTAACAGATAAGTCAATACCAAAATGTACAATACTTTGTTGCCTTTTCGTTTGATTACAATTATTTACAGACAATGTTACAATTATATTAGGTATCAATAACCTGGTAGGATGAAGGTATACATTATATATCCTATAAGATGACTTACAGGTCAGTTTAACTATAGTTAGTCAATAATGATTTAAATATATTGTAAACCTAGGTAAACCTATAGGGTAAACCTACGTGGAAATGTACGATCTTTAGGTAGGATGTCGATAGTTCTGAACTGCACGTTTTATTCATTACTAACTTTTCTAATTTATTTTGGATAAATAATTATTTGTAAAAATACAATAAAATGTAAGGGAAAGTAACCTAATACGGACACTTTAACAATAAATGGTCTTACAATTGTACGACTCAATATTTTCATTCAAAAATTACAATATATTAATATTATATTAATATAGATATTATTGTGATTTAAAAATTGTATTTAATCTTTTAATTCAATAGATAACGGGGGTGTCCGTATTCGGTACCCATGTCCGAATACGGACACCCTGTGTTATAATACGGACAGTGTCCGTCGGACACCCTATATATCACTAGATAAATTATATATTATTGATGAATCAATCAGACAAATTACAATTACATTATTTATAATTAATTTTATGAATAATTTATTCTAATTTAATTAGTTAATAATTTATTTTTATTATTTTTTAATTAATAATACAATTTAAGTATCTAAATAATAATTTTTTTAGAATTAGTTTTATTGCTGGTATTAATATTATAACGCACGCGATTTTTATAAAAATCAGAATTGTTCATACGCTGCGTGCTGATTGGTTATAGGGTGTCCGTATTAAGACATCTAGAGTGTCCGTATTAGGGACTTACATGTCCTCTAGATATATGCTTATAACTTAATGAATAGTTGATAACAAATATAGAAGTTATATATATAATTTTAGAATGCTTTAGTTTTTAACAATAGAGTGTTATATTTTATATCGATACATTTGTATATTCTCAAGAAGGTTTTTAGTTAAACATTTTTTTCATAATTTTAGAAACGTAATTAAAAAATCAGTTTATTGGATATATTAGCAATATTTTTGACTAATTAAAAAATAAAAAATACTTTTTTAGACTATTTATATAATTATGAATATTTTATTCATCAACATTTTTTTTGTAGGATTTATGGTTTCTGAGATACCGAGAGTGTCCGTATTCGGGAACTGTCCGTATTCGGTTACTTTCCCCTATTTCAATAACATGATATAATTAACCTTAATCAGAGAATTGTATAGTATTGTAATAATACATTACAATTAATTTTACCTATAGGTATATATACCGTATATATATACCTATATATATATACCTATAGGTAGGTATATTGAGGTATATAGGTAGGTATACAGGTACACCGAGTACCGTACACAGTATGACCTACTACACACATATACGCATAGGTAAAAGCCTACCTATGTGTATATCATAATATACATAATATATATATATATATATATATATATATATATATAATTGAATATTATTTATGATATATATAAGTGAATATTATTTATAATTTACATATGTCCATAAAAATTATAAGGAGTGCACATTCTACCGTATCTCCATTATTGTCATCCCGATGTGCCATGGCCCTATATATATAAGTTGCATTATATAATATATTCAACTCTAAAGTTCAAATCTCCCTATGTTGGATGTTTCAAGTCTCCTTTTCAGATATGTTTTTAAATACTATAAAATAAATTTCATAATTTAAAACCTACATAATTATTATCATATATCCCTACGATATATATATATATATATATATATATATATATATATATATATATATATATATATATATATATATTACATATAGTTAATATAATATACGAGCAAACTTTATTCATATAATATATAAATATGTAATCTAATATTAATGTATTTAATCTTTTAAAACGACTTTTTTATTTTTCAAATAAATAATAATCTTGAAAATATTTTCAAAATGTTATGTCATTGCATAAAACCTTCCTCATTATTGGGTTACTTATTATTTAGTTGTGATATTTATTAGAAGGTTTCTATCTAAAAATACGATTTTTTTCGGGTGGATCAGGTCTACTTCCTTTTCAAGTCTCCCACCCTCTCCTACATATAGTAGGTATTAACAAGGACGGATCGTTTGATAATTAATGCATTATAATGCATATTTTATGAAACTTTTAAATTCCGCTTGAGTGATTTTATCGCATTTCATCATGTTCAGAAATAATTATTATTTTACATATAAATAAATATCCTTGATAGGATATTAGATTATCAGATATATAGGTAGATAAATATCAGGATATCAGATTATATTTGATTGACATATTTAAATCATTGACATATAATTAAATGTATCACCGACAAGTATATATATATATATATATATATATATACATATATATATATAGCATATAAGCTATACATATAGGTAGACTAGATCAGTTTACAAAAGTAACATTTACAGAGATAGCGAAGGAACGACGTCTGCAGGACTGCGGACGTGGGGAAGTCCTTGGTATTAGTGTAATTTATAAATATATAAAGAATGTTTTAAATGTTCTTATATGTAAATAATATATATATATATATATATATTTGTACGTATTTGATTTATAAACTAAAATGATGTTATATATAACGTATACGTTTTAATAAACCGCCTACCAAATACTGAAATCCTCTAAACATCACAATAATACCACGATGTTAAAATTAAATCTGAAGAACATCCTCAAAATATTTTATTCGATATAATTATTATAACATCCTCTGAACGTAAACATTAGCTATCAGATGTCTCTTTTGCATTGAAGTTCATCATCAAACACATTACGTGACCACCTATGACGATGTATAGTGCACGTATAGGTTACTATTGAAGTTCTGAGGATGTCGGTAGTTTCGGTACCTATGTGTTGGTCGGGTAACCGTTGTCCATTGTAACGGTATCGGTAAACATATAACATTTATAAGATGCCACTATTTATACATTAGTAAATCCATAGTAGGAATTAACTTAGGGATGAATATATATATATATATATATATATATATATATAGATTCACTTAGGTTACCTAAGTTAGGTACCTACCTAGTATACTATACATATATGTAGTACCTAATAATTAAAATTGGTAACTACTATTATAATTATTATTTATGAGTTAGTATATAATAACCGGAATAATATCTAGGACTTTAGCGACGACCCCCTGTAGCTTCAAACTGCGCGACGCCATAGTATATATACTTATATACTTATATAGCTTATAAGCTTACATAAGCTTATATAATACACATGTATGCTATATGGCACATTAACGATGGTATCTTAATACCCTTAAGAGGTTTATTAAGACATTTCTATAGTTAATTAAGCACGTAATGAGTACAATTGTATTAGTAATGAGCAAATGAGAGTGGTGATTCT
This sequence comes from Osedax fenrisi, assembly GCA_964019155.1. Lineage (NCBI taxonomy): Eukaryota > Metazoa > Annelida > Polychaeta > Sabellida > Siboglinidae > Osedax > Osedax fenrisi. The sequence continues at coordinate 24,077,291 of OZ025244.1, read as the reverse complement.
GGAACGATTTGGAGAACTGATATACCTTAAATAAAGCGTATCTCAACTAATTAAAATGGATTACATATACGATCCAGGTACGGGAAAATAACCTAATACGGTTTCATAATAAATGGTCTTAACTTTGTATGACTCATTATTTTTATTTAAAAATTACAATATATTAATATTATATGATTATAGATATTATTGTGATTTTTACATTTTATTTAATATTTTAATTCAATAGATAACGGGTGTGTTCGTATTCGGTACCCATGTCCGAATACGGATACCCTATATATAAATACCACACAATAGTGGTATACCACTAGATAAACTATATATTATTGATGAATCAATCAAACAAATTACAATTACATTTTTTATAATTAATTTTATGAACAATTTATTCTAATTTAATTAGTTAATAATTTATTTATTTTATTATTTTTTTAATTAATAATACAATTTAAGTATCTAAATAATAACAATTTTATATTTAGTTTTATTGGTGGATTAATATTATAACGCACGCGATTTTTATGAAAATCATAATAGTTCATACGCTGCGTGCTGATTGGTTATATATATGTTTATATATCCCCTATAGGGTATCCGTATTAACACATTTATAGAGTCCATATTAGGGACTTATATGACCTATATATGCTTATAAATTAATGAATATTTGATAATAAATATATAAATTATATATATATATAATTTTAGAATGTGTATATTCTTGAGAATGTTTTAAGTTGAAATTATTTTTCATAAAATTAAAAATCATAATAACAAAATCAGTTTATTGGATATATCAGCACTATTTTGAATAATTAAAAAGTAAAATTTAGACTTATTTAGACTATTTATATAATTATGAATATTTTATTCATTAAACATTATTTGTAGGATTTATGGTTTCTGAGATACCGAGAGTGTCCGTATTCGGTAACTTTCAACCTATATATATATATATATATATATATATATATATATATATATATTTCTAACCTAGAACATATTAAACATATCAGTTGGATATATCAACAATATGTTGAATAATTAAAAAATAAAAAATACATTTTTAGACTATTTATATAATTATGAATATTTTATTCATTACAAATTTTTGTGTATGATTTATGGTTTCTGAGATACCACTACCACTACCACTACCACTACCACTACTACCACCACCACTACCACCACCACCATCACCACCACTACCACCACTACCACTACCATCAGATGGACGAACCCCTACACGATGCGGTTAGAATGGGTGACGCGGACGAGGTGAGTCGTATACTACTGCAGATCCACACCGCGGAGGAGGAGGGTGGTGCTGAGGGTGGTGCTGAGGGTGGTGTTGAGGGTGGTGACGATGACCACTGCATTGACCGGATGGGTTCTCTGATGTGGACCGCCCTTCACGAAGCGGTCAGTAATGGTCGCGCGGACATCGTCAGGCTACTGTTGAGCTACGGAGGTATGGCCTAGGTATATGTGCTTATGATATACGAGTGATGTGTATGCTAATGTGTAGGCGTATACACTAATGTACTAGCTAGTAATACTATCAGTGATTAGTAATCACTGATTACTCAAATATAATATATACTAATATACATAATTATTTATAAATAGTAGAATTTTCACTGCCTACGAAATAGTGACATCATTGATTATCTATCATTGATTACTAATGATGTGGAATGAATTCATTAGGTTTGGTGATTTCGTACGCATTGAAAATTCTATTATTTATACATAATTATTTATATTAATATATATTAGATATTACCATATATAACATAATATATACATAGTATATACATATAGTATCAATTGCATAACTATACTACTAACCACTATTCTATTTATAGGTGTGATTTATTAAATTAATATAACTTAAAGTTGCAATACCTATTCGGCATGCGATTCTCATTACTGACCACTACTCTACAGCTCGGACAGATATTAAAGATAGCCTTTACGGTCATATTGCATTGGACATAGCGGTCGACAATGGCGATAAGGACATTATTCAGTTATTATACGACGTGCAGAATGAAACTAAAACCAATATCGGTATGTTATATATATATATATATATATATATATATATATATATATATATAGTTGACTCATGATACCACGTTAATGTTATATATATATATATACTGCCTTTGTGGCTTAGTTGGCTAAGATGTCAGATACACAAACAGTAGGACGCGGGTTCGAGCCTCGTCCCGACCATTAAAATAGGTCTTTAAATAATATTTAGAAGTGATCTTATATAATGGTGTATAAATAAATGATCGGCTTTGGTTAAAACCCGGGTTTAAACCATGGATGTCTAAACATGATAGCGGTTTCGAAGGGACATTACAGTAATATGGTTATAAGTGAAAACTTCATCTAAGTTACTGGGTGGGATGAAATGACTCAACCACATAAAACAATATTGAAATCCATACGTTTATACTTGTTACTTATCAAACCTGATTCAATTATAGGCCTACTAAGGTCCAATATGGTTATTGAGATTTTAAATAATAATGTTAAGGCTAGGCTAAATAGGCTTTAAATAGCTATATCAGAAATTGACAATAATTATAATAATACTTAACTTTACTAATTATTATTATCATTATTGTAAATGTCTGATATACGCTTTAGGTATTATTATTTAAAATCTCAATATATATATATATATATATATATATATTATACCTTAGTATTATATATATAGATATATACTTATATCATATAAGGATATATTTAATTACATTTCCCACAAAAATATACATCCTAGATAGTGTAAAGAATTCACTTCAAGATATGTATTTTGTTAGAAGTACCAGACAATTTAAAGTAGCCCAAGCTATAGGTCTGCACTTACTGAACACTATATATTCATTGATACCGATGACTTGGCTATATCTGCTGAGCAGTGATGATGATATGTTACATTACTTTAATATATGTATTACTGCTGTAAATAATGTATCCCTAAAATATAAAATAAATAAAGTATTGTATATATATATCTACTTATTTTATTAATATATTCATATTACATTTATACAATATATATCAACGGTAATTGCTATATTTTGCTTTACATTTTTACCTTTCTATGCTATCAGATTCATGATATAATTATAATTAATCCAAAGTTGTTTCCACCTGTAAACCTAGAAACCGTACCGATGTTATCAACTATAGGTCAATATGCTTAGTTATTTAATTTTAAATATACCGGAAACATTATTCTACAATTATTATCTATATATAATATAGGAATAATTACCAGGAATAATTAGTAATTCCTAAATCCATTAAAGTATACTGTACTGTACATATATGTATATTTATGGATGTGAACCCTTTATTATTTAATTATTTAATATGAAAAAAGTGTTTCATTGGTATAAATGGCACACTTAATTTATCTATAGATAACATACTCATAGAGAACGAAGTGTCTTCTTTTTCTATTAGTATACTATAGTTCAAATATTGAAAATTAAAATTAATTATTATTTTTTATTATAATATACCTACAAGATGATAATTATCATTTAATTATCATTTAATTATCATTTAATTATCATTAATTATAATTTATATACAATTTATAAATTATTTATATGTAAATTATTCATTAGTACATTTATTAAATATCAATAACAGTACTTTGTGTAAACATGTTATAATATTATTATTTATGTCAAAGTTTCTGAAAATTGTAATTAATATATATTTTGTATTTTGTATTTTATAGTTTGTAGTCCTGTTCATTATTATCTATGTACATTAATATCTAAATGTTATAGTTATGTCACAAAGGTATTTAAATATAAAATCAGATAATATATATATATATATATATATATATATATCGGTAATAGTATGTAAACAATCATAATAATGTAATATTTATCAATAATATATTAATTAATAGAAATCTTGAAGGACAAACAAACTTCTGAAGCAAACATCCGTAATTCTCATTCAAAATCTTTAATTGTTAAATCGTTCAAACAAAGTTAGTAAACATACACATAAATACACACATATATATAATTATATAAATAAAATATTTGTTTTATAGATCTAAAAATTCAGAATCTATGTAATATCCTCATTTGTGCAATTTATTATATGTAGGGAAGGGAAGGGGGTAGTGGCCGATGATTAATATGCCTCAGAAGATTTCAAATATATCGATAAATACTGAATTGTAGGCTATTATTTTTTTGAATTAACTAGAAATCATATTGTTCTAGAATACTATGATTTAACTTTTATATATAAAGTGTTAAACCTAATAATTTAAACGTTTGATTAGGCATTAAAAAAGCACTAAAATAAGTTAAGGCTATAGTAGTGGCCGTTAGTACCAGAAAATGCGATATGTGTCTCGTAATGTATTCGATTTATATTTTGTTAATTATGTAATATTAAATAATTATATTTATGATGCATACACACCTTATTTGATTCAATGATTTAATTATATATATACATACTCTTACATATAAATAAGCATAAATATATATAATCATGTTTTTCTCAAAAAATTTGAAAAAAATGATTATGTAATAAATTAGAGTAATTATTTAATTATATTAAAAAAAAATTTACTATATATTATAGATTTTTGATTATCTAAATATTGTATATATAACTTTTTATCCTATCAAGCTCCATTTAAGCGTTAATTAAAATGGCCACTACTCCCTTCTCGGCCACTACCCCCTTCCCTCCCCTACAGTCTGCTATGTACAGACTCCTACCCGTAATATCATACCATAGTAGTTATATATAACTACTATATACTTATATATAACAAATAACCTTTATATATGTTTTATAAGTTATATATATACAACTATATATACTAAATTTATATGTTATATTTATAATCAAATGTATACATTAATTCCAAACTATATAGAAATATCTTTTAATTTTAGAAATGACTTTTTGAATTATTATTATTTGTATATACACATTACCTTATAACCTTTATAGTTTTAGCGAACGTAGAGATCAGCTTCGAGTACAATGCGAAGAAAGGAGTTTTGAAAATCAGATTATGGAAGTTATTTAATATTTTATTCCCTTCCCGTTAGTATTAGTTAGTAATTACGTTAACATATAATGATTCATTTATTAAATTAATATATATATATAATTATGTATATTATAAAATAAATTATAATCATTTATTAGATTTTTTTTGTATATAATAAACATAAATAAAAATAAAATATTTAATATTTATTTATCTTACAACGGCTTCAAATTAGGATATATATATATATATATATATATATATATATATATATATATATTAACACCTACTATATTAATACCCAGCATCCATCAGTACAATCGAATCAATGTATATGAGATGTCACATCAGACCTGATGAAGCTGGCACTACTAAACGTAAAACTAAGAAATTCGCTATTCCTCGAAATATTCCAAATAACTTAATTTGTTCTAGGTTAGAAATATATATATATATATATACAATACAAAATTTTTAGTAATAAATTATAAGATAGAATTAGAATTAATGTTTATCACTTAAAATGTAAGTCTTAAATGAATAATGTATTTATATTATTTCGATTTTATACTAATTTTAACTTATTATGCATTAAGTGTGGAAGTAATAAATATATACAAAGAAATATTGTTTAGAATTGAAACTAAGAATTAAGTAATAAATTAGTTATATGTATATAGGGGAAAGTAACCTAATACGGATAGTGTCCGATACGGACACTCTCAGTATCTCAGAAACCATAAATCATACAAAATTATACGTGTGAACTATTCTGATTTTCATAAAAATCGCGTGCGTTATAATATTAATAACACCAAAAAGAGGTTACATCTAAAATGTTATTATTTAGATACTTAACTTGTATTATTAATTAATAAAATAATAAAAATTAATAAATGAATTACTAATTTAAATAATATTAAATTATTCATAACATTAATTATAAATATTGTAATTGTAATTTATCTGATAGGTTCATTATAATATATAGTTTATCGAGTGGTAAATATAGAGTGTCCGTATTATAACACATGGTGTCCGTATTCGGACATGTGTAACGAATACGGACACCCCCGTTATATATGGAATTAAAATATCAAATACAATTTTAAAATCACAATAATATCTATAATCGTATAATATTAAAATATTGTAATTTTTGAATACAAATATTGAGTCATCAAATTTTAAGACTATTTATTGTTAAACTGTCTGTATTAGGTTACTTTCCCCTATGAATATATGAGTTTATATATATATATATATATATATATATATATATATATATATATATATATATATATATATCAATTTAAAGTTAAGATTACATTATAATTATAATTTAATATATATATTTATACGTGCAAAATAATATTATAAAAAAGTGCAATATAAAATATTTCCCGCAGTACTAAATACACATCCATATGCTTCGATGACGTCATCGTGTATGAACATCTGCCGAACATCACTGACCAATCAGAGTCCGTTATAGACTTGGAGTTATGCGTCATGCAGGTTCCGATTAGCTGGTTCGGTCAACACAAATCTCACGTACTAGCAGAACTGAAAATAGATCTAAAAGACGCGGTGAGTCATATTACAAATTAAGAATACATACATATAGGTAGTCAGAATTTTAATACTTATAATTAACACTGCGTAATTTTTGTTATATATATATTATACACAATCTGTATTAATTAAATCCTATCAAGAAAATATGTTGTATACAATATAAGTATAATATTATACTATTATTCTAACTATATAAACACATGTATTATCTACTCCTCGCTTGTGACCTTATTTAGATATACATTTAGAGGAATGTTTCACACTCACTATACTTAAATATTATTTTAGATTGTAACTTTACATTTGCAATCTATAGATTATAATATTATAATAGATTATAATATATATTATAATATGACTTATATAATACTTGTTTAAAGAAACTAAGTTACAAATTACGATTACTAGTATACGGAATACGAATATCCGGTTCTTTATACGGATATTTATCAACATTATTTTTTACAATAAATCGTATACGATTTATATAACGAATTAAAAAAAATTAGAATTATAATTATAATTAACTTTATTTTTAAAATATAAATTTATATCAATACAATTCATTAAATATGATTTCATACCGAAAATAAACTTCATACAAATGTATTAATATACATATGAATGTATTAATATACACACACAAGCGTATACACATCTTTGTATAAACATATACACGCATGTATAAATAAACACATACGCACACTCACACACAAATACACACACAAACACGTATAAACACATATACACATGAATACACAGTTATCCAGCATCACGAGGAACACCTACTCCCTGTTGCCTAGCAGGGTTAGGCTTCAGCCATCTCTACAGTGTTACTACTATAACCGAGCGGAGGTCACGAACCCGCGACTCCTCGACGACCTTGACCCGCCACGACCTCCGCCGCGCGGTACGCAGCACCTCCGGAAGTCGTTCACGCCGGATACCGGAAGCGCGGCTTCTCTTCGCTGGGATTACGAGATCGCGATACCCGACGAAGGAGAAGAACAACAAAACGAGCACGTGACTTCTACCACGTGTATGATCGACATCGCCGGAGTTCACAGATAGTAGGTCACGTGACCTTGTACTGATTAGATGGGCGTGTTTAACAATGATTATAAGTATACTATAATATACTACAATATGCATTGTTATAAACGCATGTATACATGATAATTATCGATGTTATTTATTACAATGATTATGTATTTCAATATTAATAATATAAATATGAATTTATGATATTTTTAAATATATATGATTTAATATTAATAATTACTGAATTGGTATATTAATACTTAATAGTAATGAGTGTGTATTTAATTAAAACATACTATTTTATTAAATCATACTGTATTTATATATATATATATATATATATATATATACATGATATATTATTAAATGTTTGTTAGATTATATACTGTGTAAATATGTTTACATATATTACGTATACATATTTATTTGTGATAATAGTTAGTTTACTTATAATGTTCTATCATATGATCTATATATGCGTTTAATTGTATATAATGTTGCATTTAGAGGTATTCACTATTTATACATTGTTTATATTGAAGTTTATATTGCAGTTTTATATATAGAAATAAAAATAAAGAATTTAATTTTCTATCATTTATATTAGTTCAATACAATATATTAATTATGGTGCAACAAAAGCGTTATAATATTGCAGGTAAGATTAACGATTGTGTACCGATAACAAAGTATGAAGTAACAGTATTGCTGATACTTGAATGCCACCATTACAACTGCAGGTCTACAGGTAGGTATACGGTTAAATATACGTAGTAGATAGACCGATAACTCCTTCCACCAGCTTATCGCAAGCGTTAACGAAGAAGTCGTTATCATCATCTTCGGTAGTGGCGCTAGGTGTCGATATCGTACGTTGTCGTAATAATGGCTGACCCCTGGATGACGACGCGACCATCTGATTGGACATCGTTCTGTAGTATATTCGTTTGAGGCAGGCTATCACTAGGGATATCTCCGGCCGCGATTCTATTGACTCCTCGCAGCATTGCTCAGATAGGGTGTCGATGCTTTCTTGTATTACTGTAAATGTATTGATATATATATATATATATATATATATATATTTAAAAGTCCTTACTTTTATATATATATATAAAAGTCCTTAGTAGCTCAGTTGATACAGTTAAGGCATCATACATACAAGAAGTAGGTAACGCCATGCCCGGCACGGGTTCAAGCACCATCTGGACCATTAACATAGGTCTTTAAATATCATTTAAAGGTAATTTTATATAATTGTGTATAAATAAATGAGCGGCTCTCGTTAAAATCATGTATGCCTTAACATGAGATCGGCTTCGAAGCTACATTAGAACCATATGGTTATAAATGAAAACCTCATCTATGTTCCTGTATGGGATGAAAGGACTCCACCAAATAACTATAAAATAACGATATTATTTATTAGTTTATTTAAATATTTCTAATTATTTGGATGAGTTTAATCTACATGAATAAGCAGATTTCAAAAATAAAACCAGAACTGTGATAATACATTTCTATAGAATATATTCTAATACTTATTTGAATACATTAATAAAAATAAATAATGTGTTTAATCAAATGATTACAAATATAGTAATCATAATTATAGAAACATCATAACATACATTTAAACAACAATTACTGCAATACTTACTATTAAAGGGGTTTAACACCAACTCGAACGTAATTATTAACTCTAATAATTAGGTGTAAAACCGAGATCTAAATAATATAGTTAAACTTTAACCTCTAATAATTAGAGTTAATAATTGCGTTCGAGTTGGTGTGAAACCCCCCCTCCTATAGTGTCACTAAGTTGGTGATACACTTACTGAAATGCATATACGTCGTACATTGTACGTGTATACTATTATATAATACCGTAGTAACGAGTTTACATAGGGAGACCTACGCTTCAGAATCAGATATATCTACAGAGAAGGAATTGTTTATACTAAGAATATCTAATTATAATACACATATATGTGTATACGTACACGCACTAATAAGCTCACGAATACACACACACATATATATACATATTTCTCTTTGAAATAAATACATTGTCTATAATAGTATATATATTTATATATATATATATATATATATATATATATATATACTTATAAGATGGATAATAGAAACATACTATACGAATATAATTATTTTCAATGTCTTATACAACCAACAATACGAACACGTATGTATATAACACCCGCTCTCGGGGGGAAGTGGGTGCTCTAGTATTACGTAACAATAACCCTTATCGCGTGCGTTAACGTATTTAAGGATATAGGCTAGCGAGTAGATGTCAGACTTAAAGGTACATATCTTGTCCTTGAGAATCTCCGGAGCTACGATAGTGAACTGTTTGTGGAACGACTCCCTATCCTCGTCGTTAACCTCGTAGTCTACCTGCGTAGGGGTCACGGTGGGGTCATGTGGCGGTCACGTGGGAGTGTGTGCGTGGGTGACACATACACGCTGCGGGTTGTATTAGTGTGTAGGCGGGTGTGTGTCTTTAGTTGTGTGGATGTACGTGAGTTTAATTGTGTGTGTATGATATGTAACTTTCATATATATATATATATATATTACAATATGATAAATGTATATAATACTTGTTAAAATATAACTCTAGTTATAATATTATTATGTTAATGCATCTAAATACTCTCGTGTTAACAAGTGTAGTTTGATATATATATATAATTTCAACAACTATATTTGTAATATATTAACTAATAAGAAATATATATATATATATATATATATAATAATAATAATAATAATAAAATCAGATTTGGCAATTGCCTGGGTGAAGGAAGAAGCAGAGCTTATCAAGTCTTTCACCCTTTTATGATTACGAGGAGAAAAAATTATATATGAATATAATTAAAATCAAGAAATAGTAGAACAAAAAATAGAGTGAACAATTAAATTATTAAAATAAATCATCAACTCATAAAGCATAAACCACCATAACATATCAACTTTCCGAATGTAGGTTCATCAAGTCCAAAACCTTAGGGAATATACTTTCGCCAATAGTATATACACTGGTAACATTTGGAGCCAGCAAATGCATCCATACTACCCGATATAAAATATGACAACTTTATGAATTAAGTGTCAACGAAATACAAAAAAAAAACAAATTCCATAATTATTCTACTACATCTTAATATAAATATATAAATGTAATAAAAGAAAAAAATAATTAAAAATAATACAATTATAAATAGTAACAAATGTATAAGTTTATATTCTTTATAAATAGTAGAACATGATTTAGATAAAATAATAAAAATACAATAATATTATTAAAAAACTCCTCGTAATCTAATCATCATTATAATAAAATATATAAATATATATATAAACATATAATAAAATTATAATAAAAATATATTAAAAAGTTATAATAAAACAAATAGGAACAAACTATACAACTGAATTATAATAAACATTAAAAACTTATAAGTTATCTATAGATTAAAAATAAAAATAAAAATAAAAGTAAAAATTAGAATAATAATAACAATAATAATAATAATAATAATAATATAACAAATTAGTCAATTAAAATTTTCAATAAGTCATTTTAAAAGTAAATTATATTATAAGTCGGATAAAAGTTAAATAAAATGATGTCATGAGTCAGCTAATAGTTAAAGTCATAGTTTTATAAAGTTATTTAAAAATTAATAATATTAATATTTTCATAAGTCAAATTAAAAGTTAAAAATATAAATTAAAAGGACAATTAAAAATGTAATGATAACTATTCAATAAATATTTTTTTAAAGTTCTTTTAAATAAATTCAAATTTAAAATTTGTCTTATGGAATAATCTAAATTATTCCATAGTCTAGGACCTGTGATAGATAATCAGAAAGATTTTCTATCTGTTCTAACTTTTAATCTATGAAATAAATAGGTATTATGTAATTTAATTGAATATAATTTTTGCAAATTAATAGGTAATAAACTATTCCTGGCCCTAAACATAAACTTTATGGTATTCATTTTTACGATATCATGAAATTGTAATGACTTATGAATAATATAAAAAGTTGAATAATTAGAATCATTATTTATAATTTTCAAAGCTCTTTTTTGTAATATACATATTTTATTTAAATTTGAAAAAAATGTATTACCCCAAATATGACAACAGTATGTAAGGTGAGAATAAAAAAATGAATTATATACCAATACTAAAGATTTCAAATTCAATTTAAATTTCACTTTATTTAAAATACCAATAGCTCTAGATAATTTCGTAGATACATAATTAATTTGTGATTTCCAATATAATTTGTCATCAATTATTATTCCTAAAAATTTTAAATTTGTTACTTGTTTGATTTTAATATCATTAATATTGACATTCAATTTAACATTATTATTTTTATTTCGAATATTAAAAAGTAATAAACTAGATTTACTAACATTAAGGGAAAATTTATTAATATTTAACCAATCAAAGAGCTTATTTAAGTTACGTTGTATATTAGTTTTTAGAGCAGTAATTGATTTATCAGAAAAAATCAAATTAGTGTCATCAGCAAATAATACAGGCTTAAATGAATTAGATATGTTTGGAAGATAATTGATGTACAATACAAATAACAGTGGCCCCAAAACCGAATCTTGTAGTACACCACATGCAATATTATTAATATTTGAAGTAGTATTCATAAAACTAATATATTGTTGACTATCTTTTAAATAGCTTTCTACTAATTTGAGAGCTACCCCTCTTATACCATATATACTAAGTTTTTTAATTAAAATATCATGATCTAAAGTATCTATATATATATATATATATATAAATATATATGTATATATTCATACTGCGCATATATTCATGTATATATGTATACATACCACTAGTTCATGTTTATATTTAGCCATGCCGTAGTCGATAATAAACACATCGTACACATTCTGTCCACCACCTCCTCCTCCTTCGCTGCTGCCGTTATCAGTATCGCTGTCACTCAATAGATTAGCTATCAGCCGACTTTTCCTCGCGCTCACCAGGATGTTATCGCATTTCAAATCGTTCAGCACGACTCCTGGCGATATTATTGAAAACTAGTTATATCATTTATGTTAAGGGTGTCAGGTGATGCTAAATGTTACGCAATAATGTAGTGTACTATTTAATGAATTATACATATATATATATATATATATATATATATATATATATATATATATGATGATATTCGGTTTATTAAGAACTAAAATAGTGCCCTTCGCTTGTGAGAGAAGAAAATAATAATAAGATAAAAATAATACGATAACAATTAGATAATAATAATAATACGTTGAAGATAAAACGAGAAAGAAATAACGAATACTAAAATAATAAGTTGGATGATTATTGATTATAGGTAGAGAGAAAATAATAAGTAATATTTATGAATATTTTGTATATATATACATGTGTGTACGACGTACACTGTACGTCGTACACTGTACGTGTATTAATAAATATGATGAATCATTCATATTAATATATAACCTAGATTATGTATTTCTTGAATGCCCAGAGTTAGCATCAATAACACGGATATGATGTCACTGTCCATGTGTGTCCTGTCCTCCAGGAAGTCTCCTAGGGATACTGAATTGTACACCTTATCCTGGTCGAATAATGGCATATATATTTATATATATATATATATATATATATATATATATATATATATATATATTAAATACGTTATTTATATAAACCTGTACAAAAGCATATTTCAGGAATCTTATATCGTCCTTCACAACAATAAGCCCCCAGAAATCTGGTATGCATAAACAATTCTAGATATACATATATTAATATATGTTAGCCTATTTTTATATACAATAATACATTCATCATCGTCATCATCATCATCATCATCATAATCATAATCATCATCATCATCATCATCATCATCATCATCATCATCATAATTATCATTATCATAACTATTATCATTATATCAATTATCATCAATACCCCAAACAACAATATCATACTCATCGTAAATTGCACTACCATATTCACCACTTTATCACCATCTTACGCAATACCATTACCACTATCATAACCATTACTACTACCTCCACTACCACCACCACTTCCCATACCATCACCCCACCCACCCCATCACCTCCACCCCTGTACTAACCGTCAAATGCTGAGCGATGCTAGCCTCCCACAGTACATCCACCGTCCTCATCTTATCCGACAGGAACAACTTAGCGATCAGGTTACGGTCGAGATTCTCGTTGTTTCTCATCTCGTACACGTAGCCGAACTGCCCCCTAGCGGTGTGCGGCGGCGGTAGTAGAAAGAAGTGTTATTACGTAATATGCATCTCGCATCTACTAACTTTATAATAATAATACTATATTGTTAGTTATTATAATATATAATATATATATATATATATATATATAATATATGTGAAGTACGCAGAAAAGGAGTGAATGAAATACAAACCACAGAAGGTCACAAACTTTACTACATTAGAAATGACAACAAAGACATTAATGGTTTTTGAAAAAAAAATAAATGAAAAACTGACGGAACAAAAATTAACATAAATAGAAAAACAGAAGAAATGTTACAGAAACTAAATAGAACTATGACAGAGAAAACAACTGAAATCCTAGGAAAACACAGAGAAAAAAAAAGATAACACAAAATGGATAACAAATGAACTGCTGGATATGTATGACTTGAGAAGAGAACTGAAAAAGACTAAATTTGAACAAGGAAGTTCATACAAACAAATTAATACCAAAATAAAGAAAGAGATAAGAATAGCAAAAGAAAACTGGATTAATAAAAAATGTACTGATATTGGAGAATATCTAATTAGAAACAATACCAAGAAAGCCTACCAAATTGTTAATGAGCTAACTAAAAAGAAGGACAAAATAACAGTTAATGTACATGATAAAGATGGTAAGTGCATAAAAGATAAAACAGAAGTTCTAAAACGTTGGACAGAATATTGTTCTGAACTGTATACACATAACGCAGAAGGAGATATATCAGTATTAACAGTAAATGAAACATCAGACCAGGATAATTTTCATATATTGGAAAGTGAAGTTGAGGCTGCTACCCAGACATTAAATATGGGAAAGTTAGCTAGTATTGATAATATACCAGCAGAATTAATTAAAGCTGGAGTAAATATAGTGATTCAAATACTGTTAGATATATGTAACAAAATATGGGAAACTGGAATCTAGCCATCAGACTGGACAAAATCAATGATAATAAGTTTACATAAGAAAGGAAGCAAACAGAAATGTGAAAATTATAGGACAATAAGCCTTATATCACACTCTAGTAAAATAATTCTAAAGATAATCCTGAACAGATTGCACATTACACAGAAGAGTTCATTTCTGAAGGACCAACTGGAAAATATTCGAAATATTCGAAATATTCTCAGCATAGTAAATCATTATATAAAATGTTCATCCATTTCAAAAAAGTATTTGTTAGAATATGGCATAACTCGATATAGTCGGCAATGAAAAGATTTAACATCAATTTAAAACTAATAGAATCTATACAACATCTATAAAATAAAGCAGAAAGTGCAGTTTACTTTGACGGTAACATTGGAGAATGGTTCAGAATAACAACTGGAGTTAGGCAAGTATGTCTACTTTCACACACACTATTCAATATTTTGCTTGAACAAATAATAAAGGATGCTTTAGATAATGATGTAGGTTCAGTAAATATCGGTGGTAAAATAATCACAAATTTAAGATTCGCAGATGACATCGATGGATTAGCAGGTAGTGAATCTGAATTAGCCAATATTATTAAAATTATCGACAATACAGCACGTGCATATGGAATGGAAATAAAATCTATGAAAACACAAATAATGACAAATTCTGAAGGTAGTTTCACATCAGAAATAAAAATAAATAACGAGCCACTAAAAGTAGTTGATAGTTTTAAATACGTATGAGCAATCATCTACGATAAAGGTTCAAAGGCTGAAATATTATCTAGAACCTGACAGACGATTGCAGCTCTATCTAGACTAAATGTTATATGGTACGATAAAACACTAAAAATGAAACTGAAAATCCGACTCATGCAGTCACTAGTCAACTCAAATTTCTTATATGCGTGTGAGACATGGACAATAATGAAGGAACTGCAAAGAAAAATAAAAACATTAGAAATGCGGTGCTTAAGACAATTATTGAATATATCATACAGAGATAGAATTACTAATATTGAAGTACGCAATAGAGTTACCATAGAAATCGATCCACATTCGGAGCTACTAGCAATGGTCATCGCGAAGAAATTGAGATGGTTTGGTCATGTGACAAGATCAAATTCCATATCCAAAACAATTCTTCAGGGTTCTATTGAAGGTAAGAGAAGACGAGAATAAAAATAGACCAAAAATGCAATGGCAAGACAATATCGTGAAATGGACTGGTCTTGATATAAATAAAGCGATGAGATCTGCAGAAAATAGAGAGGGATGAAACAAATTGTGATGAAATCTACTGCGCCCCTACGGCATCCAAATGCTATGGGATAGGTAAAAAAAGGTAAAAAAAAGACTACTGTAATATATTGTATATAATACTGTAGTGATGCTGATGGCTGTATAGTGTACAGTAGGAGAGCGTGTTTTGGTAACTTTTTTAGTTCCCTTCATAAATAGTGCCATAACTCCTGTTAAGTATTCCAGATATAATAAAAAAATAATAATTGAAAAATGACAAAAATTCAGAAAGCGAAACCATATTCAAAAATAGATAGGAATTTACATTACAAATTTATTAACAAATTTAAATTACAGATATATGAAAGACAAAATTGTTTGCAAGTAAAAAATGCCTTTTAGCATATGTAGTATATATCAACCTTCTTAATAAATTGTACAGTGTACACTAACCTACCGATGCTAACGAGAGTATTGCTCGTATCCTGAACGTATTCTATATTGTCGGGTCCTGTCTGCCACACTTTCGGACTTGTCGGCATTATCAGTATCGGATTAGCGTATAGCTTTCGTATTAACTCCATTTCTTCTGTTATAAGTATATATATATATTTATTTATTTTTATTTTTAATTATTTTTATTTGGTGGAGTCCTTTCATCCCATCCAGGAACTTAGATGACATTTTCATATCAACCATATATGGCTCTAATTTCCCTTCGAAGCCGTTCTACTGTTAAGGCATCCATGGTTTTAACGAGAGCCGGTCATTTATTTATACACAATTATATAAGATCACTTCTAAATAATATTTTATGACCCATTTTATAAAATTAATTAATGGTCCGGATGAGTCTCGAATCCGTGTCCTACTGCTTGTGTGTCTGACGCATTAGCCACTGAGCCAACAGGCAGTTAATATATATATATATATATATATATATATATATGCATATACGCATAATAAGACCTTCAGCATTGTAATGTTCTATAGGAGGTGGGTCACTGTTGTCCATATCGAAATGAATGAAGTCAGTAGTGCCGGTAGACTTGCGCAGTGTTCCCGGCTTTGTTTTCTTTAAGTATCTGTGAAACTAAATAATAAATACGGTAATGAGTTGTAAATATTAGTTTACAATATATATATATAAAATATCATCATCTAAAAGAATATTGGATATATCCGAAATTGAAACACATTTTAGAAATTAAAATAATGTAAAATAGTAATATTCTTGTAGGATTATATTTATTATATTACAAGAATATTACTATTTTACATTCTTTCAATTTCTAAAATAATTTAACATTTCATAATAACATCATCACATTTAAGCTGAGAACTTCCTCTTGAAATGTCCCATCACCAAATATAAAGTTATCCCATTGTATACATGATTTTGAAATAACTAGCTTCTGATTAATTCATCCAAATTAATAAATATATCCCATACAACTGTCTGTTTATCACCATTCCAGGTCACCATTGCGACAACAACAATATCGTAATGCCACTAATACGATATCGTTTTTCTAAATAAGGAATATTGTCTCTTTTGACTTTCGACTTTCTTACTTCATGTTTCTAATAAATCATTAAATATACACCTTATTAGTATTCACGGTATTATTACATATCTCACAATTTTTAATATTATAACACTATCTTGTGTTTTCAAGAAACTAATATTGCAATTTGTTATTTGTGTTCATGTATTTGTGTTATATAATCCACCTCACACTGACCAATGGACAGTGAGCATGTCACTTTTATATAAGTATGTCCTCTCTAAATAGGCCAAATTAAAAAAAAATATCTATGTTTAAATTATCTGTTTAATTTGACGGTTCTTAATATTATTAGTTTTGTATTTATTGATTACAAGATAATTAAAATTAATTCATAAAAGTACAATACTAAATTATATTGATATTACATTGAATTATAGGTTTTCTTTAAACCTTAAGACTAATTAAAGAGCTATTAAAACTATGAAGTATAAAGAGATAATAACTTAATTTATTAGAATATCTCTTATAAATTGTATTTTAAATTATTATTAATTTTTTTTTCTTATAGAACTTACAGGCGGTAAGCTCTAGATCAACATAATAAACAGCCGATTTATTTAAATGTGTAACTCATCTTTTCATATAAGATATACAATTAAATATATTAATTAACAATTATAAATAACTGTTAAATATTGAGGTAAGTATGTAATTAATATTAATAATATTATCTGATCTATATTATGTTCATGAATTAAATTTATATTGGTAATTTATATAAAATATTAAATTCAGGCGAAACCTTCATTTATAATTATTTAAAAAAAATTATTTTAATAAATATATAATATCATATAATAATATCATATAATAATATCATATAATAATATCATATAATAATATCATATAATCGAAATAGTGATGTTATCGTATGTACAACGTACATTTTACGTGTTAATAGTGTCAATGTAAAACTATAGTTTTTATTAGTTTTATGATGATATATATATATATATAAATAAATATATATATATATATATATATTTAATTATAAACCCCGACATACTATATTGTATTATCTCACAATATCGACTATTATTTATTGTTGACCATATTGTTTAACATTTTAGTTTTATTTTGATGGAATCCTTTCATCCCATGGGATATAGGATATATGCCATATGCATATATGAACGTAGGTGAAGTTTTCACTTATAACCATATGGCGCTAATCTCCCTTCGAAGTGTTAAGGCATCCATAATTTTAACTAGAGTGAATAATTGTAGTATACACATTTATATTAGATCATTTATAAATATTATTTTAAACCTATTTTATTTGTCCGGACTAGGATTCAACCCGCGTCCTACTACCTGTGTGTATGCCGCCTTATAAGGCCTATATGCCGCCTTATAAGGCCTATATGCCACCTTATAAGGCCTATATGCCACCTTATAAGGCCCATATGCCACCTTATAAGGCCTATATGCCGCCTTATAAGGCCTATATGCCGCCTTATAAGGCCTATAGGACTAGATCACACTTGGGAATAGTCGCTCTAAAACATGAATTTGCAAATATTCGCATCATGTTTTAACTATAATAACCTAATTATTATTCGAAAATAGTTGACAATATTCGCAAATAGTTGAAAATATTCGCAAATAGTGGGAAATAATCGCAAATAGTGGCAAATAATCGTAAATTCACGCGAATATTACAAAGCCTCAATTCTAAACAGTTTATATACCCATGAAGTTATATTATATATATATATGTATATTTCGCTGCGGATTATGGCTCAGTGGAAGTGTTACTTAAAAGTGACTCCATTAATTTATGGAAAGAAAGAGGTGCCAGGTCCTATCCCAGGTGTATCTTTTGTGTATCAATAACTTAATAAACTTATTAAATCTAAACACCACACACAAATATTGTACATATTTGTTTTGATTATCACGGGCCCCTGACAGTTATAACATGCACGAGTCTATGATTTCTCGAGGGGTACATTTGTATCCGTTATTTGTATTAATGGTTCAATAAATAATAATTATTATATATATATATATATATATCATGTTAATAAAGGGTTAATTGTCTCGATAAGCAACACTGCTTCGATAATTAACCTGACATTTCCTACATCTGATAATAATAATAATGATGATAATAATAATATAAAATTGTACACTAACATCGGAAACCGAACAGCGACTATCGTTTTCCGTTGCCCCGTCCGAGATATTCATTTGAGCGTTGCACTGACACAAGTCGAAGCCATCCGCTGCGGTAGCATCTTCGACACTTACCTGCCGTGATCTAACCATGTCACCAGTGGGTGTGGCTAGTTATCGAGGCCCCGCCCACTAACAGAACGTAATCGTCACTCAAGTATGACGCATCGACTGCGTGACGATATACGCGAGATTGTCGTTGATTTATTTAGGTGAATCTTGAATTCCAATTTTAAATTAATTGTATGGATACAATTTAGTTTATTAGAAATGAGTAAATTTAAAATTATTTAGCATTCGTGTTATCATAAACAATGTTTAATTCGAGCCCAATAGTTACTACAGATACATCACTTAATATTGTATTAGATTATATTAGAATCACATATATGGTTTCATTAGATTTTACGAATCATCTATGATAAATGATCATTATTACCTATAAGTTAAAATGTTTATTTAAATTGTTTATTAAAATTAAATATAATATTTTTAATTTGAAATTTTTATTATTTATATATCTAGAATATAAATTATATATATATATATATATATATATATATATATATATGTTGTACGGTCGCTTATGCTAATTATTATGAAGAATTATTCATTACTTAAGTAATACCGTGTATGAAATACAGATGAAAATATAAATGTGTTTTTGTAAATCAAACTTTATTCCAGCACAACCTAATCGTGTAATAAGAGTGATAACAAGAATGATAACAATAATACAAGCATAGTCTATTAACCGTGTATATGGGTGTATCTATATTCGATATTTGATATTCGTAATTAAAACAAGTAATGCACTATAGTATATATATATATATATATATATATATATATATATAGCTCGAGTACAAATTATACTAAAACATATATAATATTTAGTGAGTTGCGTTCCACTTCAGAAAAGAAATCAGACACAAACGATATAACGAAATCCCCGGTCTGTACAGCGAGGTAAAATACCTATGTGCACAACGAAGAAACCCCAAAATAATGATATTACAAAACCAGTATAATGAAGAGTATATTTAACTATAGTTATATATGGTATATATAGAGAATTAAATAACATAGTAAAAGCAGCAGTTAAAAACAAAAGAATAATAATTTAAATGAACAAATATCTTAAATGGAAGACAATTTTAAAAAGAATAACACGCATAAATTATTCAAACAAGTTCGTGAACTAGAAGGAAAGATATATAGATCTATACTTGCTATGAAATACTCCCATGGTAATCTAGCAAGATGTATCTGGAAGGCACACTTTGAAAAACTCCTCAACACATAATTCAACCACGACGAAAATGCTACGCAAGAATTTGACTAAGAAGATGTTAATAATGAAAACATACCGCCAATAACTGAACAGGAAGTAAAGTACTCAATAAAATAGCTAGCCAACAGAAAGTCACCTGGGGTTGATGGAATAACTTCTGAATTAATAAAAGCTGGAGGTGATATTATGAATAAAACACTAACAAACCTGTTTAATAAAATAATTTACGAGAATTCACCAAATGACTGGTTAAGATGATTAATACTCCAATCCACACAAACTATTGAGCAATTACACTATTACCAATACCAGATAAAATATTCTGCAAAATATTGATGAACAGGTGCTCACACATAATTGAATCATCAATGAGTGATTCTCAATTCGGTTTTAGGCCTAGTAGAGGAACCACAGACGAAATATGTATTATAAGTCAGTTGATTGAGAAATAAAAAGATAACCAAATACCGGTCCATTTCCACTTTATTGATTTTAAATAAGCATTTGACACTATTTGGAGAGAGGCACTTTGGAAGATGCTGCTTACGATAGGTATCCCAAATAAACTTGCAAGTTTATTTAGACATGTCAAGACGATCAAAAATATCTATAATAAAACGGAATGCTCCATAATAGCTGGAGGAGAACTAACATATTGGTTCCCAGTTAATATTGGCGTGAGACAAGGCTGTATTATGTCACCATTATTCAACATATTCCTGGAACATGTAATGAAGGGTGTTATAAGTTTGAACGGTGACTTTCAATTAAACGAAATATGTCTGTTGATATTAGATATGCAGAGTATACGATAATCATATCTGCTGTATTCAAAAAACTGCAATTATCTACATTGGAACCCTAACAAGCTTGTCAAAAGTGGGGTTTGAAGATCAATCCCCTTAAAAGCGAAACAATGATACCTTATAGCAACGCTGAAATTGAAATCGACAATAACGTTGTTCCAAAGTTTCAAAGTTCAAATTTGTAGGTAGTCTTGTCCCAGACTGCTCCTCAGACGTTAAAAACCGAATATCAATGGCATCACAAGCATTCAGCCTACTAAGAACGATATGGTCATCAAAAGACGTATCAATAAAGCTTAAGACTAGACTCTACGGAGCACTCATTCTGCCGATTGCAACATACGGTTCAGAGATATGGACTACAAGACGTAAGGAAATAGATGCGCTACTAGTGTTTGAAATGAAATGCATTAGAGCTATACTCAGGATTACTAGGTCTGACAGACTCAGAAACACCATGATACGAAAGAAACTAAACATAAGCGAGACGATAGAAGACATCGTTCTTAAAAGAAGACTTCGCTGTTTTGGTCATGCTACCAGGAACACGTAGGAGCATGCATGATCATGAAGGAACACGTATACCCTACACTAAATGCCAACGTATACGTCAAAAAGATGGTCTGATGGCATACGGGAATAGTGCAGTAAGCCACTATTAAATATATAGACACAACCCAAATGACGAGATGCCTTCAGTAACTATGTATTCGTGTGTAAATCAAGGGGAAAATAATCCTACGCATTTAAGTCATATATATATATATATATATATACAGTTTTGATATATAGTTTATGATTTATTTGTGAACAGGTGCGTCTATATTTTTGATATTAGATTAATATTTTTTTTAATACTAGTATAAATGTTGTAAGTTAAATATATATAAATAAATATATCATAACATTAGAATATAACACGATCATTTATTAATACAAATTTCAAGAGTTTAAAAAAAATCATATAATGTATAAAAATTCAATTATTACGAAAATAATTATTACTAAACATTAAATAAATTACTATTTATACAATACAAAATAAGTTGAGGACAGACATAATAGCGAAAACAACTTAAATGTACCCTTATTTATATATAAGTGTATATTAATGTTTAAATAAACTTTAAATAAATCAATATATATATATATATATATATATATATGTATGTATATATTCTTACATCTACATTGTAATAAAAGTAAATAATAAATTATAAATTATTCTAGAATATATTCTAGATCATATATAGATAAATCAGATATATATATATATATACGTATAATGTACAATTTATTCTAGAATATTTTCTAGATCATATATAGATAAGTCAGATATATATATATATATATATATATATATATATATATACGTATAATGTACAATGATGACTTTTATATACGATAACAGAATCTGATTAAAAACTAATTATGAATTAAAAATAATAACATATGTTTTATCATTATTGTATAATGATTAATAATTAGTTATAATAATAAAGTCTTTCGTACGTATAGTCATATGAATATTAAGAGTGATACATTATTACCGATGTGATATTGTCTGATCGTATTTAATTAGTTTATATTTAAATTGCGTATCTGTAATATGTATTATTGTCACTATTGATGATCATCTCTATTAACTCTGTTTATATTAACGATTATAATTATATTAAAATCTAAATGCTATAAATATAATATATATATATATATATATATATATGTATTATATATATATAATTTACGAAAACATTTTATAGAGTATATTACACATTAATATATACAGTTTTTATTTAAATTTGTATCAACGATTTTTTCCTGGAAAAGCCAAAAACGATTATAATTTATTAGCTTCGGAGAACACGTGACACGCGCCTCACGCACGTGACCTATCCGGCGGTGCGCTGATTAACTCGGCCATAGTACAGCCGCACCGACGACCACGCGCACACACACGCTAGTACATACCGAACCAATAGCCTATGCGAGACTCCATACACGTCCAGAACTCGGGCGTCCAGTAGCACACGAAGAACGTGATCACGTATACGGAGAACGCGGTGGCTATTATTCCCGTGAAGTCGACGATCTTCGCCCATTTAGCCTTGGTCTCCTGTTTGTTGTAGTCCTGTTCGTAGTGAGCCCATATCGATACGGCTAGACCTACGATACCTGCAGGTGTGGCGGACCGTTGTTGTAATGTTTAATGTTTAATTTAATTTTTATATATTATCGACACCCGTGAATTTTACGATATACGAGTTTTTTTAAATAAATGATTTACAAATTACATTATTTACTATAAAATATATATATATAATATATAAACTTGTACTAAGTAATGTAAATTATAATAAATATCATATATAAACTACTGAAATAACTTATTAAATGAATACAATATAATGTTATATCATAATTATTACATAATCATCACATAACATATAATCAATATAAATATTGCATAATTAAAACTTACCGAATATTGGATTAACGAAACACGTTAAAACGGAGAATATTATATAATTCTTAGCGCCCCAAGATTGCGGGTCCGACAGTTTGAAATAACTTGTTATCGTTGACATTACTAAATGTTTTGTATATCCTGGGGTGTTGATACTTTGTATTACTGGATGGAGTTTGAATATAACCTATGTATATGTATGAGTTATTTATGCAGTTATTAGATCAAGAATAATGTTTGAATTTTAAAAATAAACGCGAAATTAGAAAACTACTAAATTTTAAATAATTAAATGTTCACGTAAACAAATAATAAATGTTTAACCACTTCTGATATACGCATTAAAATACCTAATTAGTATTGTATGATATTCCGATTATGTATTTTTGAGTATTGTCTAATTATGTGTAGATAATGTTATGTAATGATCATGTTTTATACTGTTCTTAGGATGTAGATTTACAAAATGGGTATAATCTCAAGATGTCGGTGTTTTCTGAGAAATTACCATATTCGCATATTTGTATATATATATACAATTAAATATTATATATACCATCATTATAAATAAAAACTATAGTATTGACTTATAATATATATATATATATATATATTTATATATACTATTTTATTAACTAATATAATATAACAACAATATCTAGTTAAAATAATAGATTATAATCGAACATTTAAATGATAAGACAATTTTCTTATATATTACATCCATATATTTATATTGCATTGCGTGAATCTATTATTTATAATATATTACACTGGTCGACATTTTAACACAAATTCTCTGAAGTCTAGTTCCTGTTAACTGATTCTAGACTAGTGTTTAACACTGATTTAAAATATGTAATTAACTTTTTTCAGATCAGATCAAGTTTTTTTTTATTTAACTTTGAAAATTTGTGAAAAATTCATAAATATAGGAAATATAAAGAAAATTAACGGAAATGTAATGAATTTATTTCAATAGTATGTGATATATTTTAATGTATAATGATTACAAATAATAATGTACATAGTTAATAATATAATAATCATTGAATAAAATATTATATCAATTAAATAGTTATATTTTATGTATTTTATATCCATTTTTTAGACTCCAACAGTAATCATCAAGGATGTTAATAGTTACGTTTGCTTGATAGCTATCTTCCATTGTCAAAATATCCTGATTAAAGCACTCTCCTTGTTCTTCACTATACTCAACATAGTTATTATGAAATAGTCTAGATGTACATCTACATCTATTGCATGTACACTGATTAAATAAATATTTATGAACATACAAGCTCAGATATCTATAAAACATAGAAGAAAGTTTTCCACAATATTTACATATTCTGTACATCTATGATTTGCGAGAAAATGTTTAATAATTGAAATTAATGCTAGTCAGATCTTAATTCAATATCTCTTGTACATAAATTAAAAGTTGTGTTGTTCATTAACTCCATATTTGTTATTCCATTATAAATTACATCCTTAACTTAGTATCATTAATATGTGGAAATATGTATTGTAAATGAGTAAAATAATGTCCATCCTTATCCAATGATTTTACAAAATGTTTTGTGTAATAGGATATCACTAATGGATATATAATATGCCTGTATTAATAAGCGATTGTGACTTAGCCTTATAAGGCCTTATATATATGAATCAGGCTAAAATAAATTATTAAAAATGCTCTTAAAGCTCTTAAATCACAAACCACGTTACGTACGTATAATGTACGTCGTACATATATGTACATATACTTATATGTACGTACAATGGATAGTATAGGCACGACTATCTCATAAATAGAGAAAGCATGGATATTTTGTATGTCATGCTTGTCGTCCCAAAAGTACCGATATAACTTGTAAGTCTCCACATATTGAGTATTTAAAAATGTGTATGAATATATATTAAATGTTAATATATGTAATACATGTACTTCAAATTTTGTGAACATTTTCCAAAAAATGTCAAAGTGAAAACAAAATTTGATCTGATCTGAAAAATCTAATTACATATTTATAATCAGTGCAAAAATCTAGTCTAGAAAATATTTATGAAACCAAAACCCCAAAAATCATGTCAAACAGTGTTAGTGAAGCGTCTTACTTTTTATATAAAACTTAAATTAGTAGTATTATGTATTTAAATATTTAATTAAAAAATCAAGTATTAACCTTGCTTAATAGCTAAGTTAGCTAATATACGTTAATACTATACTTTATACCCTATACTCCATATATATATATATACCCTATACTACATTATCCTTTAGATTTAAGGTAACGGTAAATACAATACAGTTCAAACATTCGAGAATAGTAAAAAATATTATTATTAATACCGTGAAAAGCATCATCACCATCATCACTATCATCAACACCATAATTATCATCATCATAATCATCATCATCATCATCATCATTATCATCATCATAAATTAGTTATTTTCAATGAAAACACTATTTCAACCACAAATAAATTCTTTATGTAAATCCGCTAACATATTACTATAAAATAAAATAAATTAGAAAATATATCACATAAAAAACTTGTTAAATACTAATTCATTCTCTTATTTGTTCACGCTTAAATTATACGAATTCTCTATATACCTGATTACCTACATGTAGGACTAACACAATTATTAAAATTATTAGGTCATCTATCCGTACTATTTATAATCTCTAATTAAATAACCTTATATCAATTAAATTCTTCCAGCATGAATTACAAATACTTTCCTATAGGTTATAACAGATAGAGCTTTCCTTAATAATTCCTTAAATTTGTTTCATTAGTCCATCATCGTATCTATTCAAATACATATAATATATTATCTGAAAGGATATCATATTATCGACCATTTTCTTACTTTTATCTGCCAAGTCTGTATTAATAAATTACCTAAATATAAGTATGAAATCATTATGGGTAGATCTTTCTGTGTGCACCTACCAACTGGAATAAACTTCCGGCAAAATTACGTTGTGAAATTAAATATAATACTTTCCGACGTGAATAAAATAGTTTTTACTTCATTAATATTAATATTATTTTATATTAATTTATCGTAATTATTTACATCAATATGTTATATATATTTATTTTCATTTGTTTCATTTTATCACACACTGTTATGTAATTCATTTTATATTTGTACGGTGTTTAAATAAACTATCAAATAAAATCATTATCATCATTATCATCACCACCATCATCGTATTCATCATCATAACCATCATTATAACCATCATAATATCTCGTGGTGACCTATTATAATAACTATAATTATCGTTATCTATATCTTAAGTAATATAATAACATTAACTAATGTTATAATCATGAATAATGATTACATAACAGTATGTAGTTAATATATTCTATTGTTAATCAGCTATAATACATATGTTTTCTTGTATGTATACATAACTAAGTGATAACTGTATTCATATTTTGATGTCAATACTATACACATATTTAACATTTAACATTGTCTTATATGTTGTTCCTC
Organism: Osedax fenrisi; assembly: GCA_964019155.1. Classification (NCBI taxonomy): domain Eukaryota; kingdom Metazoa; phylum Annelida; class Polychaeta; order Sabellida; family Siboglinidae; genus Osedax; species Osedax fenrisi. The sequence goes on along the minus strand of OZ025244.1, from coordinate 24,049,249 downwards.
TAGCTATTAGAGTTTTAGACTTATTTATAATATATATTAGCTACGATAAAGAAAATAAATATGTAATTCGTTTAAATTATTAATAAATATGTTATAACGTAAGTTGGCCGGCTAATTGGGTTTTGTTATATTAATGGTGTATAGTTAAGTAGATATATCTATAAGGTGAGTCTACATTGTATGATGTAACATATATTACGTAACACGTATTACGTAACATGTATGATGTAACATGTATGACGTAACATGTACGTAGTCGACTAATTGCTACCCGATATTATTCTACACACAATAGCTTATAGTAATTCATAAACTTACAATATTATATTAATTATAATAGTTACATTTGCATACTCTACGTATATATTATATAATTATCATATGTCTATGATACGAACAAATATATATATATATACGTATATATCACATATATTCATCCATTTACCAATGTACATGTAATGTATGCATGTAAATTACTATACACGTATAGTGAATGATATCATTGCACTGTGTGCGGTATACCGCATTCTTGTCATTTGTATACGTGGCTAGTGTATAATGTTAACTAGTGGTTATATAACCTAGTTAGCAGAGGTGTTATTAGTACGTTTAATTAGGCAATATTACAGTTATTTAGTATACAATAAAATGGTTAGAAGTATACAACATCTAATCATAATACGAAGCAATATAGTAAGTAGAGTCTAGCGTCTATATTTCAAATTTAAAATATAAATAAAATAAATTGAGAATACTTGGAATATCGCGCATGCGTGTTAGAGATATCTATAGTTACAGAACAATGGTAGGTTAGTTACATTTTAATATATTTAACTATTTTTTAAATATATTATATTTTATTAAATATAAATTAAGTAAAATCATTTGTACTATATATATATATATTTATGAAATTTATTGAAATAAACCTATTTGTAATATGTGAATATATGAATATATATATATATATATATATATATATATATTATCTATTGGATTATAAATGTAATATATCAGTCTAGCACAATTTACTATTACATTAATAACGGACATTTGAACAATCCTACATACACGACGCGAGAGAGAATGATCTCTATGGTAACGTGAAGCCATTACAACTATATACTTCGGTAACCATGGTTACTAGCGATTACAGTACCGGTGTCACGTGATCCGATAACACAGAAATTGTCCTGCGATAATCCCTACAGGACATTATTTATCTTAACGGAGATAGCTAAAACTCGTCCTAGGATAAGCGTAGGAATATTGATATTATCGGATCCTAGAGTACATTATTTAATATAAAGTAGATAGCTAAAGATTGTCTTAAGATAATCATAGTATGATTTATTTTATCAGAACAATGGTCCACTGGCCCAGTAGATATCTCATCATCGATGTACACTTGACGAACCCTCGCATATTTCTTGTTTTATTATAAAAAGATGATTCCTATAAATTTAATTCTTCTATCAGATAGTCTTAATAAATAAGCGTTACATTAAGTTATTAAAAAACTTTTTGTATAATCTTATACATATATAATTCAGTAATAGTCTTGATTATTATTGAATTTTAATGAATAAAAGCTTAATATCACCACAATCATGATAATTTGTTAGATATTTATAAATAATAATCTATAATCATTATTAATTTATATATAAATCCCGAAAATAATATATAATAAAATAAACATTTTTGAAATTTTATGGTAAACTTAAAGTTTCTTATTTTTATCTAATTGTCATTTCAAATGTATTAAGTATATACTTAAAGATATGAATATTCATTAAGATTATATTTAATTTACATCCTCCGTAAAATATAGTATGCTATTTTGTTCTCAAATAATTTATATTCTAAACATAACAATAATAATAATCGGCTATAATAAATAATATATGTTTTATTTCGTATAATAAAAAATAAGTAATATATCGCGGGTAACATATACACGATTAGATTGAACTCTTGACCTTTGGATTAATACCGCACATTCTCGTTATAATTGCAATTAGGTGTACAGGTGTACCACATGTACTAGGTACAAGCGTGTTGAATGCACCCAACACACGGGTCTGCAGCCGGTCGGTATTGCATCATCGAATCATCGTGTAGTAATACTAATAAAAAGTTCAATAGCGCACGGGTAAATCATTAAGTTCATCGTGGTAAACGGGTAGCTGTTCGGTATCCGATACGCGCACACGCATACGTATACCATCGATATAAAGAAAGTGGACGCACGCAATTGACGCACGCAATGCATGTAAAAGATATACACGTGAATGACACTTTTATCGATAAATTAACAAAATGGTATCAGTGATTTTGATTGGATATTAGTCATATTATATATGTCAAATATTGAAACAGTAGTCTTTTCGTCGAAATAGATTAAAGTGACTTCTATCTATATCAATGGATTTAAATTATAAATATCAATAAAATCAATACAATAGTATTATAACTTCAATTTAAATACACAAAATTACGAGGATTATTGATATTATATATTTTAAATATATAATTTTATTTTTAGTATCGATAGTATATTAAAATTGGTAGTGATTATCAATATATATATGATAAATACATATTATTATAAATAAAAAGTAGTGGGCCAGATAGTGGGTTTCGACTGCAGCGCTCGTAGCGGAAAGTGCCATACACTACAGTCAATTGCTTATCCACTTTCTTTATATCGATGAAGTATACGGGTATGCGTGTACGCGTGCGTTCGGGTTTCACCCTATAGGGTGTAATAGTAATAGTATAATATACAGAGTTCGGAGTTCACTCGCGAATTTTCAACGAAAAATCGAAAATTTCACTTGGCGCTAAACCAGTTCGATTCGCTCGCGTAATAGTAGTAGGGCCGAGTAGTACCCCCTACGCCCCACTACGCGGGGTAGCTATACGGAGACGGTGGGGTTCGCTAGCTAGCCCCGTTGAAGCCGTCCACCAAGGCGTTCAGAGCGAAGTCAATGATCACCTCGTACACGTAGCGCATCTGATCGCTGTACCTGTCTCCTAGCGTCTCTTCCACCGCCTTAAGGAACGGAACCTTCATCTCCTGCACGGGGGGGGGGGGTTAGTGAGGGGTGTAGTGAGGGGGTGTAGTGAGGGGGTTTAGTGAGGGGTGTAGTGAGGTAGGGGGTGTACTGAGGGGGGTGTAGTGAGGGGTAGGGGCGATGGAACGAAAGCATATATAATGGAATATATTAGGTTAAGGATTAAACAATCAAATTAAATATTATGTTAAAAGTGGGGGGGGGACCAATACAAAGGATGTCCCCTAGATTTTAAAGTGGGGGGGGGGGTACATATCCCCCGTCCCCCCTATTGCAGCGCCCCTAGTGAGTGGGTTGTAAGTATAGTAATACGCGTAGTGTTAACATAATAATTATTATTAGACCGTTTTATTGTTGTTATATTCTATAATAACGGTAACTTGAATAGGAATATTGTTGTCATTAGTTTGTTACCGACAGGCTTCACAATAATACTAGTATTGTCTATATATAGATTATATATATGACTACATTATATACACGTATATATACAACTATAGTTGTTGCTTAGTAAATTAATCATTAAACATTAGAAGTGGTTCTACTATTTGAATAATTCTGCAATGTGATTTATTCCACCATCTGGTCAATCAGCATATATTTATAATTCATTAAATTAAATAGTTATTCATACATAATTCAGTGATATTTGTGAGGGTAGGTGCCACCTCTGTTCTATAAATAGATTTGTACATGTATTTAATAGGAAAAATAGTGATCTACTAAAAATGTATTAACTATTTTTTAATTTATTTTATCAATATAATATTTAACATATTGATATATATTATACAGATCTATAATAATTGCATTTTTTTTATATTATATAATATATATATATATATATTATAATATATATATATATATATATATATATATATATATATAATAGTATACTATAGTATATATGTTTTCCGCTGTTTATTAATATCGCTATTATTCTTGATATTAATTATAAATACAGATATAATGTCACAAATAGATGTTAGAATGTCATATGTAAATGTCGATAGATGTCATTGATATTTAATTCCTATATGTGATTTATTATATCAGAATTTAAACTATATATATTATTCATAGTCTAGACCAGTGATTCCCAACCTTTTTTCGTCATGACCCTTTTTTGATAATTTTTATTAAAAAAATATACCATGACCCAATGATAAATTTGATTTTTGTATTAATAAACTTTATTCATAAAAGAATAATATAAACTATAATATATATATATATAAATATTTTTAGAAATTATCTCATGACCCAACAAAAAAACCCAATGACCCAAAGGTTGGTTACCATTGGTCTAAAATATGTACTCTAACAGTACTATATAGTACAGTTACTATACTACAATATATATATATATATATATATATATATATATATATATATATAAACACCGTACGGCGTACGGCGTATGGTATACAATGATATAATAATCATACGATATGAGTTATTTTCAAAGATAATAACACAATTAGTCCATTTATTTAGGTAATATTTAAGTAAAATTGATTATATATATATTATAATTTCAAAATAAAAGTGTTATAAAAATAAATAAAAATAGTATAAACTAACGTGTTACCATTGGTAACTTAGCGACTATTTGTATAAGCTCTTCGCAAAATCTTTGGAGTTACTCAATAATACTAACATATTCCTAATACATCATAAATCATATGGTTATTTTAAATACACATTATGAATAACGAGTTAAAGATACATATGCACATATGTGTATATGTGTATATGTGTGGCGTTGGTATATCGATACAAATACACTGTTAGAAATAAATGGTATAACATTGATTAAAAAATGGTATAACCCCGTGGCGTCCTGGTATACCATTTACGGTATAACTAAAAAAAAACAAATGTTATACTATATAATTTGTGATCTTATACCATTTAAATTAAGCTAGCTTATAGCTATATGGTATAACTAAAAAAAAAATGTTATACCATATAATATGTGATCTTATACCATTTAACGTAATTGTATGGTATAACTAGTATTTCCATATGTTATACCATATAATTCATAATGTTATACCCTTATTTTTAACAGTGTAGTACATTATATAATGCTAATGAACCTGCCCAGCATATAAGTGAAATTGTCTTAGATTTAACAGCACGACGCCAACATAAAAATGTACATCTTATTCTGAAGTAACATTCTATATCGAATACTTTATTCTATTACTGTTATATTCAAATATAATAATAATAATTGTATATTAGAATTGTTGTATATATAATAATATAATAATTATTATATTATTAAACTAAAAAGTACTAATATATGATTATTAATACTATTATTATTATTATTTATCGACGTGGTATAGCTAAGAAACCCGTACAAAAACGTTTACCGTTAAAACGAGGTAACCGTTAAATCGGGTGACGATACGTAGAGGTTTCACTGTAGAGCTCTAGAGTGTGCTTTACACATACACACACACGCATACACACGCACACATACACACGTATATATTTTTAGAATACGTATGTATTACAATATGATGATGATGATGATGATGATGATGATGATATTAAGTTTATTAGCACTAAAATAGGGTCATGTAGACCCCTTCGCTCGTGCGGGAAGAAAATAATAATAAGATAATAGTAATACGATAATAATTTAATAATAATATACATTCAATATAAAACGGACAGTAATACTAAATAATATAAGGACTATTATATACTACAGTCTGCATTGATATGAACATACAACAGAGATAGACACGCGCGCAATACGCATGCGCGGAAGTGATTACCCATGCGCGGTCATGATTCATTACGAGAGTGCCATGGACATTTCTCTCTGTAGGACACACACACACATCAAACAATGCGCATATCAATAATTAATAATTAACGACACACGTCCCATTACCACTTCACACGCGAGTTATCCATGTCGTGCATTCCGTAAGTGTTATTCTTCTAGGCCTGCCGTGGTACTGCGGTGTGTATGCTATACTATATTGAGTATACTATAGTATACTGTAGTATACTCTTGTACATTATAGTATGCTATATTATACATTATTATATCTAGTCCGCATTATGTAAAAATAGCGATACTTGAATTTTTAGATAATAATATTATTAATTTCGCTATAGTCTGCATTTATATAAATTAGGCCACTTTAACAATAGTCAGTGAATTTAGAGTGTTTTATAAATACGTATATTCCCTATCTTTCGCATGCAAACGTACGAAGTTGACGCCCCTACATTGAATTTATATATATATAGCGCTATAGCGGCCGATTTTGATTCTATTTGTTCTGGAATATAATATACATTCTATCTAATGGTGGAATACTATACGACCAGTGACCAGCAGGGCTTTAACATGCACGTGGTGGGTTCAACATTCATGGGTAGTTACACATATTTAGTTTGTAACAGCAACATTAATGATTATTGATACTATAGTATCACTAATGAAGTAGTAAACGTATACGTAATATAACCATAAGATCGCATTCTACTTTAAAACTCTTTCATAATTATCAAGGATACTATAGATCGTCATTGATATAACTAAAGGTATATGTATATGTATATATGATATATATCATATATATATATATATATATATATATATATATATATATATATATATATATAAGCATATACAGTATATGCTTATATATATAAGCGAGGTAGGTTTATACTTGTATAAATATAATACATTATCAAATATTATTAATAATAGTTATATACTATACGTCTTCTCGGACGATTTAAACAAACCCAACTCCCTGACATGCCCGATGAACTTTCTGCAATACTTTTTCTGACTTATTTACTGATAGTATCGACACCATTCATAACAACCTTACTAACACTACCTCGACATCTAACTATAACTGGCTACCTAACTATAGTTATATGGGTATACCCACCAGCGTATATTAAAAACTTCATTCTAATCTCTTCAATCTATATTCAACATCTTATACGGACAGCTAAATCTAGCTCCCCAATTGGGTTGATCAGTTAACTGATGCACTACCTCTAGTTGTTACGAAGATTCTATTTGACCAACTATGTATCATATTTAAAGATATTATCAATCTATTGCTCTCCACGGGTGATATCCCCTCCAACTTAAACACTCAACTATAACCCCGATATTGATAAACCCACAGCTGACCAAGCTATACTTTCAACTACCGGCCAATTTCCCAACTATCTCTACTCGCCAAACTACTTGAAAATCTGTTTACTACCAACTAATATACTTATTAAACCGTTTCAACATCCTTGATCCGATACATCATGTTTTTAGATCTAATCAGAGTACCATACTATATTAGCTGTATACAGCTCCTGGATAACCTTCAAATATCAGCTGATAATAAATCACCAACCCAAGTAACCTTCCTTGACCTTTCTTCGGCATTCGATATCCTTGACCCTTATATCCTTTTAACCCGACTAGAAAAAATAGGAATTACCGGAACTGTGCTAAAATGGATCTCTAACTTTATTCGTGATCGCTACTTTTCGGTAAAAATGAATGAAAAATTGTCATCATCCCGCGAACTGTATTATGATGTTCCTAATTTTTCTATCCTCTCGCCCATCATCCTATAGATTTACCTACTACCCCTCTCAAATATACTAAATTCCTTCCCCAATGAACACTACACACTCTACGCCGACGACATTGAATTACACTCAGAAACCAAAAACTCTACTGAATTACAAATCTGCATGGATAATAGACATAACTGACTAACATCTAATCACTTGTAACATTATTATATTAATAACGCTAACTCCAACTCAGACAATTTTCCAATACTCTATATCGATTCCTCACCACTCACTCAATATAATATTAGGAACATTCACATTTCATTGACTTCCCTACCACCAAACTCCTCTTGCACTCACTTGTTCTCTCCAGACTAAATTATTGTAACACCTTTTTCATTAGTTTAAAAACTGCCTCTAATATTAAACTAGACCGAATTATTAACATATCTATACGAACCATCTACTAACTAAAAACTACTGACTATATATAGTAGTATACTACCTCTGTAGCCAACTTGCGACTACAACTTAACTGGTTTACTAAAATTCAACAAATTAACTATAAAACACTGAATCTTCTCCATAAAATACTGATAACCACCGAATTCACTCCAATATTTGACGACTTTATATATAGTAATAACACCCGTCTACTGTGATCCTCCTCTACACCCATCCTATTAGAATCACCTTACAAATTTACCAAATTTTGAAAAAAAACTTTTCACGGGAAAGATTCGATTATCTGGAAATGACTACCGAGAAATATAATGAAGACAGATATCACTTTTACAATATTCAAAAAAAGAATATTAAGAAGAATTTATCATTGACAACCCCATTGTTTAAACCCCATTTCTGTCATATCTAAATTCTTTGTTTTACCACGTATTTTTGTTTTCTCGATTTTCGTTTTTTTTCGTACTCACATTCTCAAGAATATAATATTATTTGAGTGTCTAAATAAGTATCTATCATCATCATCATAATATTAATATAAATGTATGCGCAAGAATACTAATATTAATAATATTATATAGTATAATAGTGTATAATCATATATATATTATATATATATATATATATATATTATGTATTTTTTTTAAATATATTTGATAATTTTGTCATAATATTATAATTTGGAGCCTAACATATACATATATATTATCGAGCTTTAGATATAACTCTAGCAATATATTATAGCGTATACGCAGAGTATGTCGATACCGATATATCGAACAAGTATGACGTAGAACTCGTCACTTGCCATACATTAGACACCGTCGTATACGACAGCTTCTACCGTCGTAGCCATGACGTGAATATTAATCAGTCTCCCCTCCTCATCCCCCCATCTCATCATCTCCTCATCTCCATACATATCATCGTCTCCCTCCCTCTCTCTCACTCGGTGTTGCGGCCTATGATTGGTGTTCGCCTCCGTGTTATGCTAATGTTACACGCTCTTTTTAATTAAATAACTTGCTTATGTTCAATATATATATATATTATAGTTACATCTGTTACATTATTAGTATACGCTGTTTAGTATTACAAATAATAATATTGCCATTTAGCCTAATACACATATACGAATTAGCAATTTAGCGATTTTAAAAATATATGAATAAATTCCAATTAAATTTATTAAATATATTTTTAAATAATATCTATTATTTTGATATAATATAATGTTGGCTATGAATGGCATGCTATGGCATATCATATATGATATAATCATCGATATACGCTCTCGTTTTACATGTTAGTATTACATCATAGAGATATGACCTATATGTATCTATGTTACATAATAAATTATGAACAGGGGATTTAGATATTATAATTTCCTAATAGAAATAAATATAACTTTTATTTATATTATGTGATATATATACACGTACGAATGTATATATATATATATATATATATATATATATATACATGTACACACACATGTATACGTGTTTGTATGTATGTCAGAACATGATTGTCCATGTAGATATGCGCAGATCTACTATCGACGAACACATTCGAACACAACAATACCTATAACTAACATAGAATATAGAATAGAAATATATTTCTATTCTATAGAATATAAACATAGAAAATAAATAGCCAGCCATTACGTAATCGATTACGAAACTAATAACAATGTTTCAGTGTCACCGACATGACGACAACCGTACCGTTATGGCTACCTAACTGCATAGCTAATCAAGCGCGACTGCTACTGCAGTATCGTGTTACCATACTATGTATTCTGATACCATCCATGTGTATACATTGTGTACAATGTACAGTGCCTATCGTACAATGCCCCTAGTAACTACAATCATAACAATAGATATGCCTATGGCTATTAATAATGCATGGGTCTCGCAAGTGCACTAATATTATAGTATAACCCTATAGGGTTATATTGTTAGTATACTAAATACATACAGTTACTGGGATACCTATCGATAACTAATCGACAACCTAACGCTACTCCACACACACGCACACACATACTCTACTAACTAATCACGTGATTACTTAACTACCCATGTGATTACTTAACTACCAATGTGACTACCTAACTACCCATGTGAATACTTAACTAACCATGTGACTACCTAACTACCCATGTGAATACTTAACTAACCATGTGATTTCTTAACTACCCATGTGACCACCTAACTACCCATATGACTACCTAACTACCCATGTGACTACCTAACTACTCATGTGAATACTTAACTACCCATGTGACCACCTAACTACCCATATGACTACCTAACTACCCATGTGACTACCTAACTACTCATGTGAATACTTAACTACCCATGTGAATACTTAACTACCCATGTGACTACCTAACTACTCATGTGATTACTTAACTACCCATGTGAATACTTAACTACCCATGTGAATACTTAACTAACCATGTGACTACCTAACTACCCATGTGAATACTTAACTAACCATGTGATTACTTAACTAACCATGTGACTACCTAACTACCCATGTGAATACTTAACTAACCATGTGATTACTTAACTACCCATGTGACTACCTAACTACCCATATGACTACCTAACTACCCATGTGAATACTTAACTACCCATGTGAATACTTAACTACCCATGTGAATACTTAACTAACCATGTGATTACTTAACTACCCATGTTACTACCTAACTACCCATGTGACTACCTAACTACTCATGTGAATACTTAACTACCCATGTGAATACTTAACTAACCATGTGACTACTTAACTACCCATGTGACTACCTAACTACCCATGTGACTACCTAACTACTCATGTGAATACTTAACTACCCATGTGAATACTTAACTACCCATGTGACTACCTAACTACTCATGTGATTACTTAACTACCCATGTGAATACTTAACTACCCATGTGAATACTTAACTAACCATGTGACTACCTAACTACCCATGTGAATACTTAACTAACCATGTGATTACTTAACTACCCATGTGAATACTTAACTAACCATGTGACTACCTAACTACCCATGTGACTACCTAACTACCCATGTGACCACCTAACTACCCATATGACTACCTAACTACCCATATGACTACCTAACTACTCATGTGATTACTTAACTACCCATGTGAATACTTAACTAACCATGTGATTTCTTAACTACCCATGTGACCACCTAACTACCCATATGACTACCTAACTACCCATATGACTACATAACTACTCATGTGATTACTTAACTACCCATGTGAATACTTAACTACCCATGTGAATACTTAACTAACCATGTGACTACCTAACTACCCATGTGAATACTTAACTAACCATGTGATTACTTAACTACCCATGTGACTACCTAACTACCCATATGACTACCTAACTACCCATGTGAATACTTAACTACCCATGTGAATACTTAACTACCCATGTGAATACTTAACTAACCATGTGATTACTTAACTACCCATGTTACTACCTAACTACCCATGTGACTACCTAACTAATCACGTGACTACTTAACTACCCATGTGACTATTTAACTACCCTCCGACACCACCATTACCGCAGTAGTAACTATAATTATATGGACACGAAAAATAGAAGTAAAATAATATATTAATTTATTTTATTTATATATTTTATTTGGACTGGTATTACATTTAATGGTAATTGTCTCGATGGGCTTTAGTTTCTACCATTAAGTCCTACAATAAAGCCTAAATCTGATAATAATAATAATAATGCCTAAATCTGATAATAATAATAATTATAATAATAATAATAATAATAATAATAATAATAATAATAATAATAATAATAATAATAATAATAATAATAATAATAATAATAATAATAATAATAATAATAATAATAATAATAATAATAATAATAATAATAATAATAATAATAATAATAATAATAATAATAATAATAATAATAATAATAATAATAATAATAATAATAATAATAATAATAACACAAATAACACATGACTAGGGCTAGGAACTATAGCTGCACTAACTATAGATATCGATACCGCGTGACCCGCGTTAAGCACTAACCAGGAAGAGGTCGGGACTGTAGTCGGGGAAAGCGGTGTGCAGTTTACCGGTCGAGTGAAGCATGCCCAGCACGTAGTCCACGTCGTCAAGGTTAGAGAACGTCTCGTCCAAGGTCAACATCACCTGTTACGTAACGAGGTCAGTGAGGTTAGAGGTCAGTGAGGTTAGGGGTGTTAGGGTGGTTGGAACCCAGTGAGGTAGGGCTCGTGAGTGATGCCGTGAAGGGGTTCGCTTTCATAGACTATAGTCTAATGTGTAATTACTAATAGTGTACTTAGCTAATTACATCTAAGCATAGTAGCATATTCTTAGTTGTAATTATTTGTATTCGACTTTAAATATATATATATAGTTATTTGTCATTTTTTTTGGGGAGTCCTTTGTCCTTTCTGATTTTGAAACGGTTTAAGAAGTATATGAATTGGTGGTACACATTATTTTCAAGTAGTTTGGCGAGTAGAGTTAGGAAATAGTTATCTACTAATCATGTTAACACATATAGATTGTTAACTATTGTACAGCTGCGATGAATTAATATAGTATATATATATATATATATATATATATATATATATATATATATTGATATTGTTATTTGTTATTTTTTTATTTGGTGGAGTTCTTTAATCCCATCCAGGAACTTATACGAAGTTTCCACTTATAACCATATATGGCTCGAATGTCCCTTCGAATCCGCTCTCATGCTAATACATCCATAGTTTTAACTAGAGCCGATCATTTTTGTATACAAATTATATAAGAGCACTTCTAAATAATATTTTAAGACCCATTTATAAAATTAATTAATGATCCGGACGAGGCTCGAATCCTCGTCCTACTGCTCGTATGTCTGACGCCTTAACCACTGAGCCACACAGGCAGTTATATCACAAGTTATATCACAAGTTATATCACAAGTTATATCACAAGTTATATCATATATATATATATATATATATATATATATATTCATGTTTATGCTTAGCAACTTTTGTTTTAATCTTTACGCGTAATTCGCGGATTTATATGAGATTAATTATTCTAAGAAAGTATCATAGTTTATTCAACATATTTATAGTCAAATTGATGGAGATAATGAATAATGTGTTTTAGATCAGTAATATCTAGCTCTTTGATAATATTATACTTAGATGTACAGGGTAGTAATATACACTTTTATATGTATAGAAATATACATTAATATTAAATTTATTAATATATTAATTTATATTAAAGCTTATACGATTTTGTCTAATGAACGTATATACTTGTATTCAAATATAAGTATTAAGTTACACAATATACATGAGTATACGTTATATATGGCTTCAGACAAATACGCAGTATACCCATAGAACGCGAGTTCGAGCCCCGTCCGGACCATTACAATATGTTTAAAATAATATTTAGAAGTTATATTATATAATTATGTATAAATAAATGATCGGCTCTCATTAAAACCACGGATTCCTTAATACATGAAAAGACTAAGTCTATAAATGAAAAATTACTATAGTAATTGTATTTAAATTAAATGTGTATAATATCTACGTTAGTGTATATGTATATACACTAACGTAGAGATGATACACATTTAATTTAAAATTATTGAATATATTTTCTATATCATATATGATTGATATATATATTATTTTCTATAATCTAATGATATTATTAGCATGGTAAAAGATCAATAACATTACAATATCATGTATTATATCATATACGAGTATACGTCAAGGAACACACGATGCTACAACGAGGTTAATTGTTATATAAGCTTATATGTTATTATTAACATAAGTATATATACTTAAGTATAATTATGTAGTTATATATATAGTTCATTATATACACTTAAATAAATAGATACACACATCTACAAATACACACACAAATACACAGAAACACACACATACATCACTATACGTAATAATGGGTTGCATAATAGTTGAACGTTCTCGCGCGATAATGCGAGATTTTTTAAATGATCTATTTTTAGATTGATATCTCAAAGTGTTTCGCAACTCAATGAGGTAACTCTGCTGTTCTAACTTAACTAAATGGTTGTTGTACATGCATCGAATGTTGTCTGTATCACACACACATGCGCAGACACATAAGTGCATATATATAAACAGACATATACTTATACATACACATAATCGATATATTCTATAATCAGTGTAGACCCGTTATACGGATTAAACAATATTCAGTGGTTTTATATATATATATATATATATATGCATACTTATATGTATTGTATACAAAAATGTATATATTTAGTGAGTACTAACTATAATAGCTATGTTACCACCTATAATATGTGTATATTTAGCTTATAGTTATATATAACCCTATAGGATGTAGTCGAGGAGAACATATTAATCAACCCCGTATAACAACAAACTATAATACCGCGGTCTTCTCTGAAATACTAAACATTACATGCGTTGTCTTTAAGTAAACCATGTATTTTATATCGTTATTGTTCTTGTTATTGTTTTTGTTATTTTGATGGATTCCTTTCATCCCACCAGGAACTTAGGTTCACTACACACAAGTTACCTGTACACGTAGGTGCTACCTAAATGATATATACGTGTGTATATTTAACATATGGATTGAAATAGAAATGTTAAAGAAGGCGTTGTTTAGATTACACCGTATTATTTATGTATATTAACTTTTTATTATCTAACAGGAATTAGCGTTGTATTATAGTTATAAGTTCAGCGAGTACGGTATAACCTGTACAATACACCTACAACGGAAGTACTGTTAACTACTTTGTTATTATACTTAAGCATCACAAACTATGTTGATAACTATCATATCATATTATGTTATTTAATTATGTTTATACATTATTATGTATTCTTGTTTTACTATTGATTTAATAGTTATGTAGTTATATCGGTTATCACAAATATACGCATATATATATTGGAATATTATATATATATATATATATTAATATTATTACACACATTTTATTGTTTATGCCTACCACAATATCATATGTTTACCAATAATAATAATAGTCGTGTATTTATGATTTAATGGATGTTGTATATAAGACTATAGTCTTTGGGAGTTTCTATAATGCTTTGCATACTGGTTGACATTTATTCCACTCATAAATAATCTTATGATTACTTATGGGAATACACATATATATATATATATATATATATATATATATGTATATACATACACATGTATGTGTATGTGTGTGAGTATGTGTGTGTGTGTGTGTGTTTGTATATTGACTTACTCATATGTATATAAATTATGCTGGATTTGTAATTTCAATACTAACATATATGCCTATAATTTAACGACATTATAAGGTCTTATAAGAGGGCCCTGAATTAACAGATGAGAATATATTCGTCATACATGGCATAATTAAGTAGGATAATTACCTGCAAGGTATCCTGATACACCGTATGACGTTAGTCATTCACACGGTCACCTACATTGTCATCTACATTATCATCTACATTATCATCTACACGATCACCTACATTGTCATCTACATTATCATCTACACGATCACCTACATTGTCATCTACATTAACATTAACAATACCTCATTACCTTCAATGTTTACTAGTGTTAACTATTATATACATAATGTTACTACTAATAATTCTAATAATAGGTAATAGCCATACAATATATTGTTTTATATATCGATATATTGGTTATCTGTTGACGATTACTAATTTACTCAGATTTTTTTATAACTAATGATATTACTATATATACTATATATATATATATATATATATATATACTATATTATATTGTAAACACATTAAAAGCTTTTAAAAGAGTTTTAACTTGATTTTATGCTAACATATATTAGTAATGCTCTACCAATATTAGAATTGTATACGACTATTTTAAACCGTGATCTTAAATCAAGATTATTCAATGGTGCACCTGACAAGATAGAAATGGTTCAGCGAGTATATACGAGACAATTATTTAAGGGAAGATGTGGAGTGAAGTATATTAGTTATAGCGAACGTTTTATTACATTGGTTTGCAATCATTATAATTAATAAGTTTGTATACATATATAATTATTATATATACATTAAATAGCAATATGTGCAATATCGAGTATACTAATATACTCAATCTAATATAGAAATATATTCGTTTCTGATCTATCTATGGTCATGCCAAACTATAGTGGCTAAAAGGTATCGTTCAAATTTGATATATTATACATAAATATGAACTATTTTAACAATCGTGTATTATAAATATACGGAACACTCTTGATTATGAAATAGTTAAACCTCATTCGTTGAACTGTTTTAAATATCGATTTATTAAACTTAATTTTAATAAATAGCTGTCAATTATGAGATGTACACTCTCTTTATTATTTATTTATATTATTATACATACCCGTCGATATTATATATATTATTAATAATTCCTATTTCATATTTAGTTATATTACATATATTTAAATTTGTTGTCGGTCCATTTAATTCGTACTATCATGAGAACATTTGTATTTCTTCTTGTTTTCTCTCTATCTAACATCACTAAATCATCTAAATTATTATTTTGTTTAGTTATTTCCGTCACGTTTTATCTCCAATGTATTATTATTAGCTAATTGTTCCCGTTTTATTTGTATCTTATTATTATTTGTATTACCGTACGAGCGAAGGAGTGGCTCTATTTTAGTGCATGATAAACCTTATATCATCATAATCATCATCAGAATCTTCATCAGCATCGTATTCATCGTATATTTGTTGTTAGTTAAATGTACGTGAGCGTATTCATTATAAATACATATTTATAAACGTATCAATCGTATATCAATATAATGTGTGCTCGTCTAAATTATAACAACTTATATCAATATATTAATTAAATAATAATAATAATAAAATAATAATAATAATACTTGCAAATAATTAATTATACTATATATATAATAATAATAATAATATCAGATTCAGTTGATGACCGAGATCAAAAACCCAGGTATGGTATAGAAGTTCTATTGAACTTATCGAGATACCAACCTGCTCTTGGTAATGAGAGAATTAATACAAAATGAATAAATACAAAATGAATAAATATAAATAAATATTTTACAATTCTATATTGTTCATTCGTGTTCTGTCTCATAAAAAAGCAATACAATAAAATTAAATATATCTCTCAATACCAAGAAATCATCATGTATATAACAATAAAATATAATAAAAATATATAATAAAATATTAAAAAATGTAAAAAGATACTAAAATAATAAATAAGTTAAACTATAAAAATCAAAGAAAACTAAAGACAAAAGGCTAGAGATAAAAATATGTACAATACGAACAATTTAAAAGAGCTAAAAAGAAGAAAAGATGATCATGTAAATAAAATAACAAACAATACAGATAAGGTGTAAGTGATTAAATATAACTATTTAAAAGCATGTTTTTAATATGTATTGTAAAAGTATTCAAATTCGTCAAAGATGATGTGGTTGTATTTAAAGAATTCCATAAATATGCGCCTTTGTAACGAATACTAAATTTATCATGATCAAATCTTATTTTTGGTATTAAGAATGTTCTATTTAACCTAAAAGTATATAAAGAGCAATTATAGGTAAATAACTTAAAAATTGAACTATGCAAATAATGATTGTTATATATTCTAAACATATATTTATAAATGGATATATTTATTATATCTTTAAATTTAAGAATGTTATGTCTTAAAAACATGTAATCAATATTGGTTTTGTTATCAAGTTTATATATTGCTCTCATACATTTATTTTGTAAAATTTGAATACATTTTATATTGCTATGGTAAGTACTTCCCCATATAATAGAACAATAATTAATATGAATATGAAAAAAAGAAAAATATAGCATAACTAAAGTATTAATATTAAATTTATATTTATATCTATGTAGTAAACTAAGTCCATAGTAAAGTTTATTTTTAATATTATTTATTTGCATTTTCCAATTTCGATTTTCGTCAATTAAAATGCCTAAGAATTTAAAATTAGTTGATTGTTTTATGGCTATATTATTTATTTTGATGTTCAATTTATGTTTAACTCTTGTGCGATGGAATAAAATTAATTTTGTTTTATCAATATTAAGAACTAGCTTATTACCACAAAGCCAGTCACATATTAAAACTAAAGTAGAATTTATTTCTTTTTCTAGATCATTTAACTTATGAGACTTAAATGTTAAAGTTGTGTCGTCAGCAAAAAGAGTAAAATTGCATTTATTAGTTATATTAGGTAAATCATTTATGTACATTACAAATAATACTGGTCCCAAAACTGAACCTTGTGGTACACCACATTTAATCGGAAGTATTTTAGAATTGGTATTATTATAGCTTACGTATTGATACCTGTTTGTCAAATAACTTTTTAATAATGACAAAGTGATACCTCTGAAACCATATATATATAATTTGTTTAATAAAATTTCATGATTAATAGTATCGAAAGCCTTTTTTAAATCAATCGATATTGTGGATATGAATAATTTGTAATTTATATTTAAGTAATCGATATA
Source organism: Osedax fenrisi (assembly GCA_964019155.1). NCBI lineage: Eukaryota > Metazoa > Annelida > Polychaeta > Sabellida > Siboglinidae > Osedax > Osedax fenrisi. Next base: position 24,030,443 of record OZ025244.1, on the reverse strand, counting down.
ATTTATCAAAGCATCACATGTTGATATAGATTTTTGAAATCCAAATTGAGAATTGTTTATTAAAGAATTTTTATCTAAAAATGAAAACATTCTTACTTTTAAAATTTTTTCAAAAATTGTTGAGAATTGTGATGTCAATGATATTGGCCTATAATTCGAGCAATCATTTTTATTTCCTTTTTTATATAAAATTATAACTTTAGATGTTTTAAGTACATCAGGGTAAACACCATTTCCAATGCATTTATTAAATAAAATTGATAAAATATTACTAATGGATAAAATAATGTTACGTATTAAAAAAAAGTTAAAATCATGGGAATCGGTACTATATTTTGAATCACAATTATATACAATATTTTCAATTTCTATTGATGAAACAGGCTTTATAAAATTGAACTCTTATTACTAGTAATATTTTCATATATATTTTGATTAGAGTATGGTATATTTTTATTTAATTCAACACCTATATTTGAAAAATATGAATTGAACATATTAGCATTTTGTAAATCTGTTAATTTATTATCAATAATAGTTCCTGATTTTTTATTATTTCCTATAACTTTATTTAATGTACGCCAAGTATTTTTAATATTATTATTTTTTATTTTATTTTCATAATATTTTTTCTCTGTATATTTTAATATTTTCATTAAGCAATTTTTATAATTTTTATATACATTTATTAGTGAATGATTATTTAAAGATTTTTTATACATTTTATTCTTTTTACCTATGCATTTAAGGATGGAAGGGGTTAGCCATGGTTTATCAAAAACTCCAGATTTAATGGACAATATATATTATATATATAGTATATATATAGTATTTATATATATATATATATATATATATATATATATATATATATATATATAGGTACTATTACTACATGATCATAGTAAGATGGATATAATGATATTTCGTTAACAGATATATAAATAAAAAAATATATATATATATATGAAAACAACTATAGTTGTTGGTATTTGTTATGTTGTGTGTGAGAGAACGTGATACAAACATAGCGATATATACATATATGGAGCTATAGAGGGATGGTGATATATGTAGTGATACATAGGGTGGGAGATGGCGGAATAGAGAGATAAAGGGAGGGGCGAAAGGTAGAGGGTGTGATAGTAATATATTTGTGATAACGGGGTGGATAGATAGAGAGTATCCTTGAGGACAAACCTGCAACAAACCTCAGAATACATTCAAAGTTAGGTACTATAGTATATACTATATATATATACAGACAATAGTCAACATTAACAACAATAACACACGTGGTTAGTTGTTCATCGCCATACATATTCGGTCAGCAGATACTATATAGTCAAGGATGTCCTTGCAATAGTGTTAATCTATAGAGGTCACGTGTGTAGGTACCACGTGATAATACGCGAGTAAACGCGAGAAGTTACGAGATTATAATAAGTAATAGCCTATAGCCTATAGGTATACCTATAACTGATCGTTACATAAGTGTTGTGTATGGCTACGTGCATTATACGTGTATCACATGATTGCATAATTGTTATTATCATATTGCGTAAACGTATTACGGTGTGCGTGTATGTGCGTGTGTATGTGCGTGTGTGTGCGCGTGTGGTGTCTGTGTTTGTATGTGCGTAGGTATATGTGTGTGTGTACGGTTAAAGTTAACGTTAATGAAACATATCTCGCTAAATGAAAGGGTAGCTGTTATGTAGGTATGCGTGATAAGTGATACACTGTATACCTTGTAGTATACTACGAGATACAAGGAAGTTCATAGGAGATACGTGATACTCTGATTATTATAACATATTGATGTGTGTGTGAGTGAGTGTGTGTGAGTGTGTGAGTGTGTGAGTGTGTGTGTGACTGTGTGTGAGTGAGTGTGTGAGTGAGTGTGTGAGTGTGTGAGTGACTGTGTGTGACTGTGTGAGTGTGTGTGTGACTGTGTGTATGATGTTCATATATAGCGTAACAACTGACACATCTCACTGCTGTTCCGTGTCCGATATATGTATATCGGTAACTCTATAGAGTTGTACGATATCAATTTGCATACACTATATTATTAATAATATTATTATTATTATTATTATTATTAGTATTGTTATCATAATTGTTATTAGTATTATTATTATTATTATTATTATTATTATTATTATTATTATTATTATTATTATTATTATTATTATTATTATTATTATTATTATTATTATTATTATTATTATTATTATTATTATTATTATTATTATTATTATTATTATTATTATTATTATTATTATTATTATTATTATTATTATTATTATTATTATTATTATTATTATTATTATTATTATTATTATTATTATTATTATTATTATTATTATTATTATTATTATTATTATTATTATTATTATTATTATTATTATTATTATTATTATTATTATTATTATTATTATTATTATTATTATTATTATTATTATTATTATTATTATTATTATTATTATTATTATTATTATTATTATTATTATTATTATTATTATTATTATTATTATTATTATTATTATTATTATTATTATTATTATTATTATTATTATTATTATTATTATTATTATTATTATTATTATTATTATTATTATTATTATTATTATTATTATTATTATTATTATTATTATTATTATTATTATTATTATTATTATTATTATGGCGATAATACAAAGATATAATTCATCTCTTTAAATGTGATAATAGATGATCGTATTTGATTGGTCTACCGATATACTGAATGCAGGTTTGATAATAACAATTGTATGTGTTATGATTCATAATTTATGAATCATTATTATAGAAGATATATGGTTAGCGTTTATTTATAAAGAAGTATTTATAGATAATGATGTAGATACTAAGAAAGTACATTGCATTAATGCACATTACAAAATTCTAGCTAATATTGATAGAACATGAATATATTATAATCAAATTAATCATAATACGCAAGTATAAAATATATATATATAAAATAATTAAATTTAAGCTTAAATTAAAGGTTAAATTATATGTTAAATTAGAGGTTAAATTAGTGGTTAAATTAGAGGTCAAATTAGTGGTTAAATTAGAGGAAACAATATTGTTTATCTTCGATAATTATTTAGAGGTTACATTAGAGGTTACACAAATACATCATTAGATGCAGTACACACGTATAGTTAATTAGTTATTAATTTGTGTATACGAATATGCTTATATTCATATAAACAAGCACTTTTGAATGTAAACATAAGTAATTGATTATGTTTAATGTTATGTTTACTAAACCGTTGTTTACAGATAATTAATAGTCGTTTACTAAATAAGATGTATACACATAGAACAAATATTTGCATATAAATATAAATATATATATATATATCTAAATATGTTGATTGGTTGACAATTATTACTATACTGTACAGTATCAAACATGACGCGTGCATCACTACACATAGCGGAAGGAGTTTCAAAACATTACTAAGTTTTAAAAATAATATATTTTAAATGTTGTCAGGCCCATTACTAATATTGGACATATTCAAAATGGATTGCAACTTGCAACCATTGATACAAAGAATGTACGTAGTTAATTGACCAATGAAATGCATGTAAAAGATAGACACGCGAGTGACATTTGTATCGATAAATTAACAAATAGCATTAGTGATTTTTGATTAGATTTATTATATATGTTAATATTAAAATAGTAGGACTTTCATCTAACTTTAAGTGACTATTAATATTAAAGTCTATCTATATTTATAGCGTTATATATGTTAATAAATTATAATATATCTTCAATTAAAATATATTTAAATACCAACATTATGAGTAATGTTGATGTATATTGCATTTATTATATATAACTATTATTTTCAGTATAGCTAGTATATTAAAATTTATCGTAATTATCAATATATATATAAAGTAGAAACCTATAGCTTTCTAGTAGTTTCATACTTTAGTAGTATACTACTTCTACTTCAGCGCATGTCTCGCAATGCTATACATTACATTCAATTGATTAACCACTTTCTTTATCTATCGATGGTTAAGCAATCGGTTGCAATGGTTACAATTGTATCCCATTATCTAAAAAGTCTGCTACCCTATTACTATCATGCAGAGCGTATTAGTAATGCATTATTAATGCACCAATGGGTCGAAAGGTTATGACTTGCAACCCATTATCGCGTAGGACATTTGTTAAAATGTTAGGTTTGGCGATGTGCTAATCGGTTATTTGGTGTAGATTATGTATATACATATATAATTAAATATACATATACATATATATATATATATATATATATATATATCTTTATAGGATATATTTTTATATATATATATATGTATAATATGAATCAATATAACGATAATTTTAATAATCTATATGATAATAACACACTTTGATATATATATATATATATGAGGTTTTGTATATATACATATATATATATATATATATATATATATATATATATATATATATATATATATATATGAATATGTGAACTAGATATCGGTCATGCGTAAGACGAACATAAGTAGATAGCGATATTTACTAATCAGACGACACACACATAATCGGAGTCGAGTTCTCATCGCCACTAACCTTAAGGGCGTGTTTCTCTAGGTAGTCGTTCTCTCGCATGTCAATCAAGTTGATTCCTTGCAAATTTTCGAACATTTTCGAGAATTGTTCGTTCGATCGGAAAAGCCTAGTATTTTATTGATTCTATTATTATAATATATATATATATATATATATATATATATATATTTATATATTCACCATAGATAAAATGTTAATATAAATTAAATGGTTTCTTGCAGACTATATAATATCATAATTATAGCTTAGCATTAATATCGTGGATAGCCTATATATACTATATAGATTTTATATTTATATAGCATAGTATTAAAATATAACGATATGCTTATTCTATGATTGTATTTTATATATTAATGTATATATATAACTTATATATATATATATATATATATATATATAACTTATATAACATAACTTATATATTTATAAAATATATAAATTATATATTAAACATTCTCAACAGAAATCAACAGCTCGGATGAAAATGGTTAATATATACATTAATATATACATTAAATATCGGCAATACATATTAAAACCTAAAATTATAAATGTTATATTACGTTTTTGTATCATTCAATAATATAACTATGCAACATAATATACACAAATATAGTTATAGTTATAATTATAAATATAATGAATTATAGTATAAGAATTATAGATATATAGATAGATAGATAGATAGCTATATAGAAGATTTATTTATACACAAATATATAAAGTTTGGTTCTCATTTATGTTTTAGTAAAATAATAATACATAAATAAATAAAGTATAAAATAATGTATAAGTAAAAAATAGGATTGTTAGATTAATAAACGTGAACAAAAATAAAATAATATAAAATATACGAATATTAAAAAGTCACCAATAATAAAATCTTCGACTTTAATTTTGAAACGTTCTATGGATGTAATATATTACTATATATAGTACACGTATTATAGTACTATAGTACATGACCTCAACAATAGTATACCATAACCATATATTATAGTATTGCATAACCGATCGTATACGATCTATAGAGAAGAGCATCAATATGAAAGAAAAGTTACAGTTATATTTATCAATGGTGTTAATATAATGCGAATGCACTTGGAACGTTTCACTTCACACGATTATTAATAATAATCATAACTACCTCACTCTTCCCCGGCATTGTTTCCTATAATATGATGACATATCTACGTATATATATTTATATTTTTTGTACAGCTTAAATTATACATACTTGTACTATATATATTCCTCTATTGAAGTAAATTTCAAATTTGAAAACAAAATTTGTTTTTTATAATCAATTCGAATTGTAATATAGTATGGATTTTTGGTAGTATCAATTAGGGTTTTTGTACAGTATATAGTATATACTATACAGTATATACACGACGCATTGTAATGATACGCATATAAATTGTACATTGTACATTATACAATATAATAATTATACATTGTACATTGTATACTTTAGTAATCGTACATCACATACCACTGGTATGATACGGGTAGTTAGTGATAACTATACATAACTTACGTTCTTAACTTTCTTTTTTACGCACGTATACGTAATATATAAGTTAACATTTGTATTATTATTATTCGGAGTGGTGTAAAGAGTGGCTAGGGTTACTAGTGGTTAGGGTTAATAACTATAAACACGAGGTTAGCTATGTACTTCATAGCGTATTCAATTTTGAATCCAGAAAATAAAATAATTTTAAAAATATCGTGGATAATGGTCGATTTTAAAATGTCACTCGCTTGAATACAATAACATGTTATGTTCCATGCGTGCATAACATAGTATGGTATGTCAGACATACCATGCGTGCATAACATGATAATGTGTATGCCATGCAAGGGTTACTATCCTATATGTCATAACAAACACGTATGTCATTAAAGAATAACCGAGTTAACTTTCAAATACAATATCAAATACTATAATATATCATAATATTATGTATGATAAAGACAACATATAGCAGAAGTCGTATATCGGATGTAAGTATGAGCTTATATATATATATATATATATATATATAAATATATATATATATAGTAAAATAGAATAGTAATGTATTGAGTGGCGTAATTTTTCTTATTCTATTTTGATCTTTCTTTCTGTTTTCATTTTCTTTTATTTGTTTTACCTATCAGTTGTCAGCTAGTTTCTTATTATAACTTTTAATTGCTGTCTTATTATATATATATATATATACATATATATATATATATATATATATATATATATATATATATATATATATATATATATATATATATAGATTTTTCAATGTAAATAAGATGCCATTTTCCATCCTCAAATATATATATAAATATATTATTATTATGCAATATTAAGTAATAGCGTTAAACTAGAGTTGTATACTCGAGTGGAGTGGAAGTTTCTATTGTACATCAATATTGATCATATATTACACACACACATACACACATACACACACATACACATACACACATACATATACATACACACACATACATACAAATACACATACACACATATATATATACTTATACATCATATAGATTAATCTATAGATTAGTGTAGGTCAAGTAATTAGATTATATTCACGTATTACATTAGAATAGTATTACTTATTATTAATATTTCCGGATTGAAATTCAATATTATATCGCGTGAGTTGTCCTGTCTATAGCCGTCTATCCCATCAATGAACGAAAACTGACATTTAATATGTATTTATTAATAATATGTTATTAATAATATTGTAACACACACACACATAAACACATATATATATATATATATATATATATATATATATATATATATATATATATATATATATCTAAATAGTAATCTTTTCATAGAATCGGATCGCGTTACGGTTGACTTTTTATATAGATTTTTTGTTTATTCTATCATATATTAAAATTGTAATCGTATAGGGGGAACGAGTATTTCTGAGCGCTGCCGTTACATGTCTTCGGGGAGTTCAGCAGCACACTAAAACACATCAATAGCACGTATAATAATAACTTATCATCGACGTATATTTTGTGTTCGGGAGCCTAAAATGCATACGCGAACATACAAAGATACTATCAAAGGCTAATATACATGTATGAACAATTACTGAGCAGGATCTATAGATCCTTTGATCAGTGGTTCCCAACCCATGAGTCATGACCCAAACTTGGGTCATTGGGTTTTTTGTTTGGGTCATGGGTCAATTTCTAAAAGAAATGCTCGCGTGTTATACACAGCTTAATACAAATCTATGATTTAGGAATAAAGTTTAATAATAACAAAATAATAAAATAATTATTTCATCGGGTCATGGTATATTTTTAAATTAAGAATTATCAAAAAAGGGCCACGATGAAAAGGGTTGGGAACCACTGCTTTAGAGCGTATATATATATATATACGCTATTGTAATATTAATATTACACGGGCTACTCACGTATAAACATAAACATGTTTGTGAATGTTTGTATCGCGGTAAACGTGATTTAAAGCGCACGAATTCGCTTAGATCTACGCACGACTGAACACAGAGCGCGTGTGTGCGTGTGCATGAGTGTATGTGTGCGTGTGTGTAAGTATGTGTGCGTGTGTACGTGTGCGTGAGTGTATGTGTGCGTGTGTGTAAGTATGTGTGCGTGTGTACGTGCGTGAGTGTATGTGTGTGTGTGTGTAAGTATGTGTGCGTGTGTGTAAGTATGTGTGCGTGTGTATGTGCGTGAGTGTATGTGTGTGTGTGTGTAAGTATGTGTGCGTGAGTGTGTGCATGAGTGTATGTGTGCGTGTGTGTAAGTATGTGTGCGTGTGTACGTGCGTGAGTGTATGTGTGTGTGTGTAAGTATGTGTGCGTGAGTGTGTGCGTGAGTGTATGTGTGTGTGTGTGTAAGTATGTGTGCGTGAGTGTGTGCGTGAGTGTATGTGTGCGTGTGTGTAAGTATGTGTGCGTGTGTACGTGTGCGTGAGTGTATGTGTGCGTGTGTGTAAGTATGTGTGCGTGTGTGTAAGTATGTGTGCGTGTGTATGTGCGTGAGTGTATGTGTGCGTGTGTGTAAGTATGTGTGCGTGTGTGTAAGTATGTGTGCGTGTGCGTGAGTGTATGTGTGCGTGTGTGTAAGTATGTGTGCGTGTGTATGTGTGTGTGTCGTGTAACACATAAGTATACGTGACATACACTACGTACCCTGGCAGACGTGGATTACCATGGCATAATCAACGATTTATATGTCTGCGTAGTATCCTATATAAATAACGTATTCCCATAATGCATATGAAATGTTAATATACTTTTATTATATAATTTATTATCGTACGGGTTGTATCGTATCTACCCGCTTGTATCGAACTATGGATATATCAACCTAGCTTTTATATAATCGCATTAAATATGCAATGCACCTGCAGGTGTATAGTGTATACAGTGTACAGTATATAATGTATACAGTGGCACGACGTGTACATATGTCTGACAGGATATGTACGGAAATAGATACATATTAAATGTCATGTGTTCTCAATATCTGAATAATGTCGCGATATTATTCTTGAATGGCAATTTGCCGACATGTCACGATTCCGACGAACTGCAATTTATACTCACAGGCAATATAGTATCATATTTGCATATTTGCATATATATGTATATATATATATACATATTTCTACACCACGTTTCTGTTTATACCAATACTTATAACATACCTCATGTTTAATGGTATTATATATCTACATTTAAGTATTGATATTATTTGTATAATTAATAAATATATAAATGAAATATACTTAGTTATAAATAAACTGTCTCTAAAACTTTATTAAAACTGCCAATATATGTATATAGATATATCTTACTGGTTATACCATTATTACTATTAAACTATTATTAATAATACTTATTAACTTCCTGGGTATATATATATATATATATATATATATTAGTTAGTTAATGGACTACAGAAGTTATAAAAGTTATTTTATATAATTAATGATCGGCTCATGTTAAAACTATGACGTATTTAAATGAGAGCGAATTCGAAGTAAACGTTTAGATATTTGGATAAAGGTGAATAATTCTGATAAGTTCTTGGGAGGATGACAGAACTCAACACTAATATTAATATAACAACAATAACACTAACAACTATAGTAACCACTTGTACAATATATACTGAACACACTAGTGTTCGAAATGAACCCAACTACTGGTGCTTCGAAGTTTCACTCAACAAAAAATTATATTTCAAAGTTCATTTGTAAAATAATGCAAGAGTTCGAACTTGCTTCATAAATAAATGGAATAGTTCGAACTTGCTTCAAAACTCTAAAAATATGAGTGAAACTTCGAAGCCTTATTAATACAATTGTTATTGTTATTCTATTTAGTGGAGTCCTTCCATCCAACCATGAAACTTATATGACGTTTTCACTTATAACCATATGTCTTTAATGTCCCTTCGAAGCCGTTCCCATGTTAAGACATCCATGATGTTAATGATAGCTGATCATTTATAAGATCACTTCTAAATATTATTATAATACCTATATTAATATCCCGACGGGATTTACACCCGAAAACTAATACCTGTTTATTTAATTCAACTATAAAGTATTTTTAAAGCTCTATTATAAATAATAATTATAAATGTTGCTAATGCTGTACAATTAAACTAATATATAATACTAATAATTATATAAGTATAATATAATACTCATATAATAATTCATATTATCTTTTCTATTGGTTTATAATATCTCCTGATACATTATTTATCTATGATAATATATAATTAATAAAGATATACAATTTTATTATTAAATTTTTAAATTGACAATTTATATCGATAGTTCGGTCAATGATTATAATTAAATAATAGTTCGGGTTCATTTTAAACAAAGCTTCAGTTCGGTCCGGGTCCGTTAATTTTTTTAAATGTAAGCTTCAGTTCGGGTTCAAATAAGGAAAGCTTAAGTTCGTAATGCTTCAGTTCGGGTTCATTTCGAACACAAGTATACACACAGTTGTTAGTTGTCGGTAGTATTACATAATACACCATTGTTTATCTAATTAACGTAGGCGCGAAGCTATTGTTACATATTCTATTGTGAAACCCTATTGGGACCAGAGCGACCTATATAAGGGCAATCAAGAGTTATTGATTGCAGAGCTGGTTACAGTGACATTCTATAACAATACACACATTATTGTCACGAATGAGGTATTATCATTATGTAGCTTATCTTTATAGTATAGCCTATAACCTATAGTAAATACATATATATATATATATATATATATATATATATATATATATAATCTTTATCCTAATCTAAATATTGTTTTTCAAATGAAATAAAATCAGTTATTATTTAAATCAGTTATTAATAAACTATAGTTTATAAAATTAAAACACTATAGTTTATTGTTATAACTCTTTATCTCAATATATATATATATATATATATATATATATATATATACATATATTGATATAAGTCTTTATTTTCTATTATACTTATTAGTATTAGTATTGCTAGGTAATTATGTATTATTATCATTAATGTATAATAAGCGATTGTATTCGTGTGTTAATTATTTAATAAAGTACACAATCATCAACATCGTACTATCGACACATGCATACTACATATGTAAGCCTAATAGGTAGTATACATGTAGTACATGTAGTACTATAGTACTATACGATACATGCATGTATATGAAGTAATATAGTATATTAGAATAGTATACATTAGTTATAGCACATAGTTATAGGTATGACTACTATAGTAGTTATTAACTACTATGTATTATTTATTTATTACACACACTCATATATATATATATATATATATATATATATATATATATATATATATTATATAATGTACATTGAATGTACGTATAATATATATTATATAATATACATTGAAACATGAAAACCAACAATACATATCTGCAGACAATGCCTTCATTGTTATCTTCGAGCTACGTGTTCATACATTGTAGATATTGCAATTCACGCCGTGCCATACAAGCAGGCACATTACATATCTCACACGCACACACTACACATACCCATACACACATACCTATAGTCATACGCTCACACACACACTTACGGTAATGCGCGCACACACGCACACACTTACGATGCCTGTGCTGCACAGGTATGCCTATAGGTATGCATTACACACTTCTAGGGCACACCTCGATGTCTATCTATAGAGATATGTCTTGTGGGTATGTCTAGTTATGCCCGGCACATCATCATACTTGTTAACATATGCTCTCACGCCATCAGATACATGCATACATGATATATATATATATATACAGTTTACAATATCATTGTTAATATATCGAAATATACATGACATTCTGTATCGACCTATACACGTATATATATATATATATATATATATATATATATATATATATATATATATATATATATATAATTATCATATACAGTATACTATTTACGATATTGATAAATTATACATTTTAATTTATGGAAGAAATAATGTTTGTTAATTTATCATTGATACAGTATACTGTAGTGATGCAGTAAATGATGCTCAAATATAAAGAATGATGCAGTCTCAGTCTCAGTTATATAAAGTCTCATATCGGCTAGTGCAAATTTTTTTAGAGTCACGGCTCGGCTCAGGCTCGTTTAGCTATAGTCTATAGGCTCGGCTCGGGTTCGTTTTTTTTCCGAAAATTTAAGTTTCGGCTCGGCATCAATAAGCTTGGTATTATTTACAACACTAGATGAACTTTACATTAGTATTCACTGAATCGCGAAGTTTACGCAGATTATTATTTTTTAATTGATGTCAATGCGAAATATATAAAAATTAGTATTAAAATGTAATTTCAAAAAAGCATTATTTCGGCTAGGTAATGTTTTTTAGTCTCAACTCGGCTCGGGCTCATTAGGCTAGAGTCTCCGCTCGGCTCAGGCTCGATTTTGTCTCCGAAAATGAAAGTCTCGGCTCGGCTCGGCATCAAAAACCAAATGTCTCGGCTCGGAATAAAAATCTCGGCATCATTTACATCACATACTATACTGTATGTATGAATATTGTATTTATAGAATACATATAGTTATGTGATACACACGTACGAATACAAATATACATTAACGCTTTAATTATTTATAAAACTTAATGTTACTCTGTTTGTGTAGTATATATATATATATATATATATATATATATATATATATATTTCCAGTTTTACATTACTAAATAAACAAGGCATATATACGTACTATACGTAAATTCACTTTATTTTTAATTATAATGTCCCTACTTATGCCGATATCGATAGCGATAGTACGTATAATATTCATGTTATATAACTCATGTATGGGGAAGGGTGTAACCTGCCTATACATACAAGTTATTATTATCGTTATTTATTTTGGTGGATTCCTTTCATTCCATACGAAGTTTTAACTTATAACCATATATGGCTCTCATATCCATTCTAAGCTGCTCTGATGTTAAGGAATTTATGTTTTAAACGAGAGCCGATAATTTATGTATACCCAATTATATAAGAACACTTCTAAATATTATTTGAATACCTATTTCATAGTTCTGGGCGGGGCTTGAAACCACGCTCTACTTCTTGTTGATTTGATGTACTAAAAAACTGCAGTTATTAAGCTACATAGGCAGTTTTAGTATTAAATAGAATAATTCAATTTAAAAACTCGTTTGAATGAACATTATTTTGTTATATATATATATATATATATATATATATTCGTGAATCCCCTCAAATCGTGATCAGAACTATACTAAAATAAGTCATACGCATGTAGATTTATATCGTATACAATTATATACACCTATATTATAATATAAGCAATAACCTTATACGTACGTTAATATTAAAAACAGCCTTTATTCAAATATTAAATTCAGTTTAATAATATAATGTGTTGTTTCGTACTCAATGTTTTATTATGTAACATATTATTTTAATAATATATACACATATGTATATATTCCGATATTATTAATTTAAATATAAATCGGAAACTAAAAAATATATTAAAGGAAGCAATACATACAGAACAAATAATAACACATATATCATGTTGTACAGACAAACAAATATGTATATATATATATATATATATATATATATCACATTCGATATCATAATGTATGTAGGACATAAGAGGATGCTGACTTATAAATAATATACAACTGAGAATATTTTATGTTCGTTTGGATTATAAATCGTATCACAATACGTGACTATGATATGATCACAATATACCACGCCTCCTTTCTAAATAAGGGGCGTGTTCTAATTTGTCGGGGAATGTTTGCTAATAGTGTTTATGTTTACTTAGGTGTTTTTTTCTTCTATTTACACCGGAAACGTATATTAATCATTAATGACACCGGTCGTAAAATATACAAATTGATTAATTAGTAAATAATTATTATATATAAGATTGTAATTATAAATAATTATTAAATAATTATTACCTAAATATTTTTGTATTCGTAGTTATTATTTCACAATACGCATTATTTAAGGTTATATATAACTCATATTAATTAGATACCAATGGGAATTATCATTCTAACAATTCACTTAAGTCTATCATTATAAAAGTGGGGAAGGATACTGTTTTATTGACTATACTATAGAATATAGAATATATCCCTTATATATAATCCTATAGGATTTCCCACGGTAAGTTTAATTTGAAACATGTGGGGCTTAATAGTATAAAGTAGTGTTTTCAAACGAGAGGTAATATATATATATATATATATATATATATATATATATATATACTATATTATACTATATATATATATATATATATATATATATATATATATATATATACCAATATGCACCTATACTGGAATATCGGTCACAATATTTAGAATAATTAGTTGTATGACGGATGATTATATATGATATATAGAAGAGAAGTTGTAGCAAAGCCCTTTGGTATACCTATATACCTATATATTATAGTTCCAGGGAATCCTCCCTGATATACCACTGTACAATATAGTTTCATCTTATGTGATAAAGTACTGTAACATAGGAAGGAAATGTTGTCTTAAGACAATTGTGAGAATGTTATGAAGTTTCGTTAGTATTTACAGTTTACCTGTATGTTTGTGGGAAATAAGATATTTAGGTAAGTTTAGTTTATATATATATATATATATATATATATATATATATATATATTGATATCTAAATCTACATTTAGATATATTATATATATATATATATATATATATCCTACAATTAAATATCTATAGATATATGTATGATAAGTTAATTCGACATTTAGGGGCATTACTATTAAACCGATTATTATTTATAGCATTAACATCAATAATAACAATAACAACAACAACAACAACAAAGATACGAGGGAGACTGTCCACTCTAATCTTTTAGTAACTGCAGCCCACATCTCAGATCTGATTATCTACCATTAGTATCATATATCATCTCCAACTAACTCGATTGACAATAATGTACTAAAATATATTATATAATATTAATATTTGTATATGTAAATATTAGTATATATAAATAGTATTATATATATATATATATTAATTTATTATTTATATTATAATACTATAATACTATTTATTTAATGGACCAGTATGAATTACAAATAACATATACATATATCCCCTCCTCAAGACTTTCATAGGGTACAAGATATAAATAACTCCGAGGGAATACTACAATACAATATAATATAAATAGTGATTTTATACTTGTGTTTTGTTTTCTAATATAACGAGGTAAATACTGACACGATAACTACTACATGACATATGTCATGGCGTACGTCATGGCATATGTCGCTTTCTATCAATGTATACATAACATATGTGTACTTAACTTTTATATAAATTTCCATATATACGTAGCTATAAAACTACTTTTATACTTGGCTATATCTACTTATATATATATATATATATATATATATATATATATATATATATAATATCGTCATATATATGATGATGATATTTATCACTTAGAAATCTTAACTAACGTATCACATGTTTTTTTTGATAAACAAATTAGCGAAAAAAGAGACATTCTCTGGAGTAATTGTTCAACTGGGATACACTTATATATATATATATAAACACTTATGTATATATATTTACTATATATCTACGTATGTTTACCAGATATTCTCGATACGTATATGTGTTCGAAATATATGTTCACGCACAGAACCAGGTGCAAAACGCCATAATATAATTAATTAGGCGAAGGTCAAGGTAACCTCTACAGAGAAACACCGCCTACCGGTCAACCGTGTCACTAAATAAGATAGGTGTCGCTAGTTGTCGGCATACCCGTTAACTTCTTAGTATCCCCAGTATGTACTATATTGTATTAACCCAAACACGTACACATACACATATACACACATACACACATACACACATACATACACACATACACAATAACATAGCTACGTTAACATATACACAAGCACATACACATACACGTTCGGTTTCACATGTTCACTTCAATTATCTGATTACAAAACCTCACACTAAATAACGCGCAATCTCGCGCAATCTCGACTTTTATTATTTATCGAGCTCTGCGCGCGCCCCGGGGAATAGCCGTTATGTCCTTATCGACGAATACATGTCCTATTATATCATGGATCGTGATACACTAATGTCCCCCCACAGTATCTGTGTGTATTTGAGCTCATACAATATAAATGTTAACGTACTAACAACTATATTATACTATAGGTATTATATATAGAATACATTTAAGTATAATATATTAGATACCAATAGGTCATATATATAGGTCATATATACTTATAGGTAAATCTCCAATTTAAACGCGAGTATACCATAATAACTATAATATATTCAACATTTCACTATATATTTCGTTATAATACACGTTTTATACAATCAACGTACACCTTTTCAACATAACTATTGATTTCGGAAATAATATCTACCACATATATTATCATTTTAATTACTGACTTTTTAAATTAACAATAATAATAGAATACGATTACGATTTAAAGTGTTACTCACAAATTAGCTTACGTTCACATCACCATCGACTATTTTCTATATTGATTTGTAATCTAAATTCATTGATGTATCGCATATCGCTGTCAATTAAGTATTACGTCAACAAGGTTCACTGATGATAAATAACTGTCGATGATTAATTTATCCTAGAAATATATAATAATAGTAAATATTACACAATAAAAATACACACTGACATATACATATATTTTAATATATATACATATATATATATATATATATATATATATATATATATATATATTAAATGCCTGTATACATAATAATTTCAAGTGGTATTAATGGCGAATAGTATACTATCTAAAGGTATGAATGCAGCTCGGTATTAGCTGGAGAGGTTACGTGTTAATCGTGTCGCGCATGCGCTTGGTATTGTTCTCTTTCTCTCTCGCGGTCTATCGAGCTATCTCATCAACACCTCGTATGCACACACGTGACGTACTATACTACCGTATATGGTAATCACACGTGACCGCATGTGCGGCGCGCTTCATTAGTATGCAATCGATAGATAGACACGTGACATGATCGCATACATACACGCACACCCACGCGCACACATACGCACACACAATCACCCATACGTACACATACATACACACAAACACACGCACACTCACGCATACACGCACAGTGTGCGTCGCACACACACACACGTGTACACATACACTCATAGGAAGCAGTGCGCATACATTAGCGGTAACGTCGAATACAACTGTACAACTATACAACTGTACAACTGTACAACTATAGAACTGTACAACTATAGAACTGTACAACTATAGAACTGTACAACTATAGAACTGTACAACTATAGAACTGTACAACTATAGAACTGTACAACTATACAACTGTACAACTATAGAACTGTACAACTATAGAACTGTACAACTATAGAACTGTACAACTATAGAACTGTACAACTATAGCACTGTACAACTATAGAACTGTACAACTATAGCACTGTACAACTGTAGAACTGTACAACTGTACAACTATAGAACTGTACAACTGTACAACTATAGAACTGTACAACTATAGAACTGTACAACTATAGAACTGTACAACTATAGAACTGAACAAATATATAACTGTACAACTATAGAACTGTACAACTGTACAACTGTACAACTATAGAACTGTACAACTATACAACTGTACAACTATAGAACTGTACAACTATAGAACTGTACAACTATAGAACTGTACAACTATAGAACTGTACAACTATAGAACTGTACAACTATAGCACTGTACAACTGTACAACTATAGCACTGTACAACTGTACAACTGTACAACTATAGAACTCTACAACTATAGAACTGTACAACTATAGAACTGTACAACTATACAACTGTACAACTATAGAACTGTACAACTATAGAACTGTACAACTGTACAACTGTACAACTATAGAACTCTACAACTATAGAACTGTACAACTATAGAACTGTACAACTATACAACTGTACAACTATAGAACTGTACAACTATAGAACTGTACAACTATAGAACTGTACAACTATAGAACTGTACAACTATAGAACTGTACAACTGTACAACTGTACAACTATAGCACTGTACAACTATACAACTGTACAACTATACAACTGTACAACTATAGAACTGTACAACTATAGAACTGTACAACTATAGAACTGTACAACTATAGAACTGAACAAATATATAACTGTACAACTATAGAACTGTACAACTGTACAACTGTACAACTATAGAACTGTACAACTATACAACTGTACAACTATAGAACTGTACAACTATAGAACTGTACAACTATACAACTGTACAACTATACAACTGTACAACTATACAACTGTACAACTATAGAACTGTACAACTATAGAACTGTACAACTATAGAACTGTACAACTATAGAACTGTACAACTATAGAACTGTACAACTATAGCACTGTACAACTGTACAACTATAGCACTGTACAACTGTACAACTGTACAACTATAGAACTCTACAACTATAGAACTGTACAACTATAGAACTGTACAACTATACAACTGTACAACTATAGAACTGTACAACTATAGAACTGTACAACTGTACAACTGTACAACTATAGAACTCTACAACTATAGAACTGTACAACTATAGAACTGTACAACTATACAACTGTACAACTATAGAACTGTACAACTATAGAACTGTACAACTATAGAACTGTACAACTATAGAACTGTACAACTATAGAACTGTACAACTGTACAACTGTACAACTATAGCACTGTACAACTATACAACTGTACAACTATACAACTGTACAACTATAGAACTGTACAACTATAGAACTGTACAACTATAGAACTGTACAACTATAGAACTGAACAAATATATAACTGTACAACTATAGAACTGTACAACTGTACAACTGTACAACTATAGAACTGTACAACTATACAACTGTACAACTATAGAACTGTACAACTATAGAACTGTACAACTGTACAACTGTACAACTATAGAACTGTACAACTGTACAACTGTACAACTATACAACTGTACAACTATAGAACTGTACAACTATACAACTATACAACTATAGAACTGTACAACTATAGAACTGTACAACTATAGAACTGTACAACTATAGAACTGTACAACTATAGAACTGTACAACTATAGAACTGTACAACTATAGCACTGTACAACTGTACAACTATAGCACTGTACAACTGTACAACTGTACAACTATACAACTATACAACTATACAACTGTACAACTATACAACTGTACAACTATACAACTGTACAACTATACAACTGTACAACTATACAACTGTACAACTATACAACTGTACAACTATAGAACTCTACAACTATACAACTATACAACTGTACAACTGTACAACTATAGAACTGTACAACTATAGAACTGTACAACTATAGAACTGTACAACTGTACAACTATAGAACTGTACAACTATACAACTATACAACTATACAACTGTACAACTATAGAACTGTACAACTATAGAACTGTACAACTATAGAACTGTACAACTATAGAACTGTACAACTATAGAACTGTACAACTGTACAACTATAGCACTGTACAACTATACAACTGTACAACTATAGAACTGTACAACTATAGAACTGTACAACTATAGCACTGTACAACTATAGAACTGTACAACTATAGAACTGTACAACTATACAACTGTACAACTATAGAACTGTACAACTATAGAACTGTACAACTATAGAACTGTACAACTGTACAACTGTACAACTATACAACTGTACAACTATAGAACTGTACAACTATACAACTATACAACTATAGAACTGTACAACTATAGAACTGTACAACTGTACAACTGTACAACTATAGCACTGTACAACTATACAACTGTACAACTATAGAACTGTACAACTATAGAACTGTACAACTATAGAACTGTACAACTATAGAACTGTACAACTATACAACTGTACAACTATAGAACTGTACAACTATAGAACTGTACAACTATAGAACTGTACAACTGTACAACTGTACAACTATACAACTGTACAACTATAGAACTGTACAACTATACAACTATACAACTGTACAACTGTACAACTATAGAACTGTACAACTATAGAACTGTACAACTATAGAACTGTACAACTATAGAACTGTACAACTATAGAACTGTACAACTATAGCACTGTACAACTATAGAACTGTACAACTGTACAACTGTACAACTATAGAACTCTACAACTATAGAACTGTACAACTATAGAACTGTACAACTATACAACTGTACAACTATAGAACTGTACAACTATACAACTGTACAACTATAGAACTGTACAACTATAGAACTGTACAACTATAGAACTGTACAACTATAGAACTGTACAACTATACAACTGTACAACTATACAACTGTACAACTATACAACTGTACAACTATAGAACTGTACAACTATAGAACTGTACAACTATAGAACTGTACAACTATAGAACTGTACAACTATAGAACTGTACAACTGTACAACTATAGAACTGTACAACTATACAACTGTACAACTATAGAACTGTACAACTATACAACTGTACAACTATAGAACTGTACAACTATAGAACTGTACAACTGTACAACTGTACAACTATACAACTGTACAACTATACAACTGTACAACTATACAACTGTACAACTATACAACTGTACAACTGTACAACTATACAACTGTACAACTATAGAACTGTACAACTATAGAACTGTACAACTATAGAACTGTACAACTATAGAACTGTACAACTATAGAACTGTACAACTGTACAACTATAGAACTGTACAACTATACAACTGTACAACTATACAACTGTACAACTATAGAACTGTACAACTATAGAACTGTACAACTATAGAACTGTACAACTATAGAACTGTACAACTATAGAACTGTACAACTATAGAACTGTACAACTATAGAACTGTACAACTATAGAACTGTACAACTGTACAACTGTACAACTATAGCACTGTACAACTATACAACTGTACAACTATAGAACTGTACAACTATAGAACTGTACAACTATAGCACTGTACAACTATAGAACTGTACAACTATAGAACTGTACAACTATACAACTGTACAACTATAGAACTGTACAACTATAGAACTGTACAACTATAGAACTGTACAACTGTACAACTGTACAACTATACAACTGTACAACTATAGAACTGTACAACTATAGAACTGTACAACTATAGAACTGTACAACTATAGCACTGTACAACTATAGAACTGTACAACTATAGAACTGTACAACTATACAACTGTACAACTATAGAACTGTACAACTATAGAACTGTACAACTATAGAACTGTACAACTGTACAACTGTACAACTATACAACTGTACAACTATAGAACTGTACAACTATACAACTATACAACTGTACAACTGTACAACTATAGAACTGTACAACTATAGAACTGTACAACTATAGAACTGTACAACTATAGAACTGTACAACTATAGCACTGTACAACTATAGCACTGTACAACTATAGAACTGTACAACTGTACAACTGTACAACTATAGAACTCTACAACTATAGAACTGTACAACTATAGAACTGTACAACTATACAACTGTACAACTATAGAACTGTACAACTATACAACTGTACAACTATATAACTGTACAACTATAGAACTGTACAACTATAGAACTGTACAACTATAGAACTGTACAACTATACAACTGTACAACTATACAACTGTACAACTATACAACTGTACAACTATAGAACTGGACAACTATAGAACTGTACAACTATAGAACTGTACAACTATAGAACTGTACAACTATAGAACTGTACAACTATAGCACTGTACAACTGTACAACTATAGCACTGTACAACTGTACAACTGTACAACTATAGAACTCTACAACTATAGAACTGTACAACTATAGAACTGTACAACTATACAACTGTACAACTATAGAACTGTACAACTATAGAACTGTACAACTGTACAACTGTACAACTATAGAACTCTACAACTATAGAACTGTACAACTATAGAACTGTACAACTATACAACTGTACAACTATAGAACTGTACAACTATAGAACTGTACAACTATAGAACTGTACAACTATAGAACTGTACAACTATAGAACTGTACAACTGTACAACTGTACAACTATAGCACTGTACAACTATACAACTGTACAACTATACAACTGTACAACTATAGAACTGTACAACTATAGAACTGTACAACTATAGAACTGTACAACTATAGAACTGAACAAATATATAACTGTACAACTATAGAACTGTACAACTGTACAACTGTACAACTATATAACTGTACAACTATACAACTGTACAACTATAGAACTGTACAACTATAGAACTGTACAACTGTACAACTGTACAACTATACAACTGTACAACTATACAACTGTACAACTATACAACTGTACAACTATACAACTGTACAACTATACAACTGTACAACTATACAACTGTACAACTATACAACTGTACAACTATAGAACTCTACAACTATACAACTATACAACTGTACAACTGTACAACTATAGAACTGTACAACTGTACAACTGTACAACTATACAACTGTACAACTATACAACTGTACAACTATAGAACTCTACAACTATACAACTATACAACTGTACAACTATAGAACTGTACAACTATAGAACTGTACAACTATATAACTGTACAACTATAGAACTGTACAACTATAGAACTGTACAACTATAGAACTGTACAACTGATATACAATATTGTACTTAAATCTTTAATAATATACCAACGTTTATACGTTATAATGTGATTGTCAATTACAATAACGCTCAATACTTACTCATACACATATATATATATATATATACATATATTTATACAACAATCATAAATTATTAATTAATGTATTATATATATATATATATATATATATATATTAATAATAATGATACCAGATGTGGTGTTAACATACATATATATGTATGTGTATATGTATGTGTGTATGCTTGTGTGCGTATACGTATATAAACATATATGTTTGACTCTCACAAATGATGTAATGTCCACTATTACGCAATATAACGGTTACACTGCAGTGCTATAGTATTACTAACAACAACAGTATACGCTCAGATGTCGGTGTTAGTGTGTAGCACGACACACACACACACGTGAGTGACAGTGCAACCTAGTGTAAGGACGTATCGCAAGGACAGGTCATTCAGTCTGCGAAGACAACGTACCTATAGTAACCGTATTCATACCCCTACTATATATAGTGCCTGTGATATCAGCTCTTATCTCCGGGAATTAGTCACCAAGTCATACATATAGTACACGCGTATATTTATCGGCATACCTATACATGCATACATATATATACATATGTTTTATATATATATATATATATATATATACATATTTACATATATTTCGTCTTCTTTGCATTACTCACAAGGCGATATATATGGGAGTTCCGGAATACTTATCAAATATAGTCATAATTCGAGCAACTACTTGTCCGAGTTGCAAATTTAAGCTGATGAAACTCTATGTGCAGCTTGTTTCATCTATATATGCTGCATATAAGCATATATGCTACTTTCACTGTTGCTGCTTCGAATAACTGGAACAGTCTTCCCGATGACTTACGGACCATATCATATTTTATTACCTTTAAATGTCGACTATATTCATATATGTTATCATTATAATGTCTTCTTTTAAAATTTATTATTATTCAAGTATTTATTTATTCATTTGTTTTATTATTTCAACTTGACGCATATACGTCTATCGTTTTCATTGAGTCAATACACCTTTTATATATATATTTATATATACCAAAGAAATGACCTTGACTATAGGTAGCCTAATCGGTCGGTAAAGTGGTCGCGATATAGGTCACAATGTCTCCCGCCTATCATCTTGTCTATAAGCATTATCCGTATATAACTTGATTATAAAGCCGCAGATGTGTGTGCGAGATTACATCGGTTATGTCCGTCGTCAATAGTTGTCTATTACCCAATACTGACGGCTTATAGCGGACATCGCTGCGTACTAACTCCTCTCTGTGATAGCCTATTAGCTGTGGTTCCCAACCTTTTGTCATCATGACAATTTTTTTGACAACTGTTAATTAAAAAATATACCATGGCCCAATGAACAATTTTATTTTTGTATTATTAAACTTAGTCGTATACGAATAATATAAACTATAATGCATTGGATATACATAGTATTATATATATGTTTATAAATTGGCTCATGACCCAAACAAAAAATCCAATGACTCAACTTTGGGTCATAATTTATGACTCATAACCCATATGTTGGGAACCACTGCAGTGGCCATGGCCTATAGGCACAAACACTATAGTCGTGTATGTGACGTAATGCGCTGACACTCCCCCGGTTATGTAATCGATAACACGGCCAATCAGAAGAGCTCCTCCCCCTCCTACTCGTGAGGTGCACCCTATCGAGTTGGAGGAAGGTGGCTTGTAGGGAGGAAGGGGGATGGTAGGGAGGCAACGCATTATAGTAGCACGTACCACCCACTTCCTTCTCTCTAGCGCCACTCTCTGTTTATGTACATGTCATAACATACTTATAATATCATAATACATTATTTTAAACCGTTACGTGTTTAGTATAAATGTATAATATGCATGTTAACATGTATATATACATATCTATTATATTATAAATAATATGATTTACTCTTATTGAGACCGTATTTAACTATATATGTAAATATATGACACCGCATAATATCATTTCTTCTACGATATTCGATCTATTTCCATCTCGGCTATATTGTATTTATAGTGTGTTTTATTACATAATTTATTATGTAATATGTTACATAATAACCGTTATGACTACACGATTACATAATGGTATGCGGTATACGTATACGTATATAGCACTATCTCACTCACTTGTATACATACACTAATTATGAATAATATATAGATAGATAGATAGATAGATCAAAAGTTTATTATATTACTGGTTATATATAAAGAAAGATATAATTATATATAAGAATATAATTATATAACATATAAACAAAATATATAAATGTGATAACAGTAAGACAAAACGACACAATAAAAAAAAACAAGAAATTAACGTATAAGTAAAATAAAAATAAAACATTGGATTATACGAGCCGTTGATATACGGTAAAAACATCGTCTATGAAAGATAATATAATTACGATTACAATTATAATATGAATTACATACGTATATAAAGAAACTAGTATATTAAAATCAATGCATTTTCGTCCTCCCCATAAAGATGCCACTGATACTCTGGAAGGTTCTTGTACCATATCTTTGTACGAGTACTATAAGAAAATACTCTTCGTTAACGATTTACCTACTGTTAATCTAGGATATGATTGTTTATCTAGTATCGCCTTATAAGGCGTGTTAAAGGAATGCCATATCTTCTCCAACATTTGGGGTCAGTACACACCATATATATATATATAGAGAGAGTTAATTTATCGTCCAATGAAACCAGAGTATATACTAGTACTTATACGCTACATTATATAATATTCATATGAATATGCATAGTTCAGTTAACGATTATCGTAGCTAAGACAACTCGCATTGCCGCTCTACAGTTACTGGCAACAGTGTCATCGTGTATGGTACATTTATATATATATATATATATATATATATATATATATATATATATATATAATTCGTGATAGTTTAATGGTGCATGCATTTAATACACTACATTTTATTTTAATAGCACTATAGTACTATTGTATAATATAGTTTATATTTATATATAATATTGATGCCGAAACAGTAGCCATTATATCAATAACTTATATGTGTATCGTGTATACAATGATCGACGATATCGTATACGATAATCTCTAGATAATCCGTTCATAACCCGTGCGGAACACGGCGTATACTATATATAGTATATAATGTGTTATATACTAATGCTATATAATAAGTATACTTAGCTGTTATGTAATACATACGGAGATCTAAACTATCTTGTGATATATCTTATATCGTATATTATATGATATATACATATATACATATATATATATATATATATATGTATATATGTATATATATGTATATATATATATATATATATATATATATATATATATATATACAAAATTGTTATATTTGTTATAAAATGGATATTGTATTCATATTCATAAATATAAAATAATACAAATGTAGCCTAATGTATTGTGCATGTCTGTACTTACGGCCGAGAAATTGACATTTAAGTCCCGATCTGTTTTATAAATGTATAAGTTATTATTAAAGTGCATCCGTATCATTGGAATACTCGTGTACTACATTATAATGTATTATATAGTATAGTATATTATAGTATACTATATATAGTATAGTATGGTATAGTATATTATACTTTAGACCAGTGGTTCCCAACTTTTTTTATCGTGACCCTTTTTTTTTACAACTTTTAATTAAAAAATATACCATGACCCGATGAACAATTTTATTTTTGTATTATTAAACTTAATCGTAAACGAATAATATAAACTATAATATATTGGATATAAATATTGTATAAATATTTTTATAAATTGGCTCATGACCCAAACAAAACACCCAATGACCCAAATGTGGGTCACGACCCATAGGTACGGAACCACTGGCCTATAGAATATAGTCTATAATATATGTATATAGACGCGCAATATTTACTCGTTAAAGTGATAATAGTGTCACGCGTGGCAGAGATATGGGCAGAGATTTGCCGTGTTCTCCTTATATAGCGATATTGCCGAGGTATGAATCACCACCACCATATTAGGAGTGTATTAGATTTCTGTTCTAGATCTATAAGTGATTAAAGTTCATCGGTTATGCGACTATATCATTAATGATAACTTTAATATCTATTATATGTACATTATATATACATTATTTTATACATTAGTATAATACTGTTATATCATATTGTAATTTAAAATATATATATATATATATATATATATAAGGTCAACTGACATATATCAGGTAAACGACTAGATAAGAATTGCGCTTTTTCGATTACCTTGATCATGCCAACATTCTGATATTATTATTAACGCCCGACGGGAACCCTTCTGCAAACTCAATAGGTCCGTTAATACGTATCTGAGATATCCGGCTTTTTAAATAGCAAATTGTTCTTACATGTATCGAATTATTCGTATTTACAAGAATTTAATAAGAATTTCTTAAACAACTAACCTATTACTAGTAAAACGTTCGGGTTATCGGCAGTTCTCTATATATATATATGTGTGTGTATGTGTGTGTGAGTGTGTTTGTCAGTGTGTGATAGTGTATGTGTGTGTGTATGTGTGTGTGTGTGTGTGTGTATATTCATAAATTGTGTGAGCTCGCACGTATGCACTCGTGTTTATGTATGAAAGTATATGTGTCGAGCTTATATTGTATATATATATACATATATATATATATATATATATATATATATCACGAATACGTGATATATACGTGATATATACGTTATATATATGCGATGAAGTGATTTAGGTTAATTGTCTAATAAATGTATGTAAATAATCATTAAAATATGACTAAATAATATTTAGTAAAAAAAAGTGTGTGTTTGTTTAACGTATTTTATGTTTTGTTTAGCATCAATTTAGTTATATATATATACTTATGTATATTTATGTATTATTTGTAGAAGATATAGCCTAGATATAATATCTTCTAAAGATATTGCAACACGACTCGGCGTATCGTAATGATACAGTGACCTATCGAGGACATATCCTTGGTGTTACGCGTGCGTGCTACAACGGCAACCAATCAGCGCATCGCAATCGCGGTCACGTGCCGTTATCGAGAGGTTACCAAGGTCGTGTTCTCGGATATCGAATAACCGGACACACGATGACCGGCGGTCAGTGGCCGAAGTTCTTATCGGTAGTACCACTGTAGTTATAACCACTAGCCGAGGTGTAATGAGGTGATTTCTATGTGTACGGTATATATATATATATATAATTTTTACGATGAACGGCGTACATTGTAAGTTATGTGCACGTATTGCAAAATATAATTATATCATCGTAATGCACCTATATAATTACAATTACCATATATAGATATACTTAATCAATAAATTAATTATAACTACACAATTAATCTACACATTATGTCACAAATGATGAGCGTATATGATCTGTTATCGCGGTTAATATATACAGCTGGGGAAGCCTCTATAGGAAACAGTGGCCGCCCTATGAGCCACCTTAGATAATAAGTCACTCGTAATAGCAGCGCTGTGTAGCCAGATTAACCTATATATAGATAAGTAACGAGTGATGATATAATGAAATGGCGGCAATCATTGTTATCGTTGTTAAACTGACACGCTCTGTACACCGGATGACGCGTGACCTAGATATCTTAATTAAATGTGTCACGTGATTTATAAGAATGTTATTCACAAAAGTGAACTTTGGTACACATCTTTTCGCGTACATTGTACGCCGTACACTAAAGATTCTCCTAGTAATACGCTTCGCAAAAACTTTCCACACACTCATATATATTATACTATAGTATATTATACTATAGTATAATATACTATAGTATATATATATATATATAGTAATATTATATTATCATATGTTACTAAGCTTATTTATATCTCGTATTTTAAAATGTCACGTCGAATCACATGCTACACGCACCAGGTGCGTCGCTGTAGTGTATACACTGGTACACAGTACAGTATACGGAATACACTGGTACATAGTGTATCCTGTATACTAATACAATGTAGGTCATAGAAATGTAACAATGATTACATGATGGAGTTACTATAGGTATACATTAAGGACATCACATGAATATATGCGGAGGATTCTATAGATGCCCCATAATAGCGGTGAAGTTCCAGGAAATGCGTACGACAACATACATGTACCTGCTTGAACCTGTTAAACCTGCTTATGAGTATGGTATCATACTATTTATATTGTAGTTGACTTATTTCATCGTAATGCATTACGGGAAATCGGGAGTACATATTTAGTTACAATTAACTAGAAATACTCGATCGCGTAATTAGTTAATTACAGAACTTTGTCCTAAATGGAATTACTTCCGGTAATCCGGATACCTATACCCATCTATAGATACTATATATATATATACACGTATAATGTAATTGTCAATTCGACCGGAAGTTTGTAATCGATACCATATATATGTGATTAACTAGTGATTACATAATACTAACACGTATATATATATATATATATATATATATACACACGTATACTATACGTATAGGTATAGGTATATAATTGTGGAGTATTTTAATGTAGTGATGTCATTTGATTATATATAGATTACTATCTATATTTAATATCTATAGTCGTTGCATATCTGTAGTCGTTGCAGCCGTATTAATGACGGGATGGTTTGTTTTGAAATAAATAAACACTTTTTTTATTCTATGGTATTTCATAATATATTACATAATTTATATATCATATGCGATTTGCATAAACATATAAATATCGAACTCATATGTATTTTTGTGTATGTGTGTGTGTGCGACGTACAGTGTATAGTGCGTGTGTGTGCGCACGTGTGTGTTGTGTGTATGTGTTTGTAAATTGCATGTATCTGTTTATCTAATAGTGTGCATATATATGTGTGTGTATCTATACTTGAACATGTTTATTGTGAATAGTTTACAATCATATATGTATTAACCCGTTCATTATATAGTACTAGCACATATTTTGCGAATCAGAAATCTTTAGAAAAATCGTTGGTATTATAGCTGCAGTATTTGTATGATAATGTTATGTTCAATATTAATACGTATTACAAATACGCATGTTTAGGTATACAGGTATGTGTGTGTGTGTGTGTGTGGGTGTGGGTGTGGGTGTGGGTGTGGGTGTGGGTGTGTGTTGTTAACTTAGAATTATGATATCTCTAAATGTAAAGTATACCTTCGCATTGATAGATTGTATACATGCAATGTTCGTACAGTGTATGTTACGTTACCAATATAATCAAGTATAAGTTGCCTACAGGATGATCATGGTGTGGTTGTTTGTTACTTTATGTTACTACACCGTATACATTTTATATTACGTGTAAACACATATGGGGTGTCATTTATTCATATTTTTATAAATGTGTAATTCAGAAATCAACTAGAAATGACATTGATGTGAATATTTATATAAAGTTATAATGATGTTCCTTATATTATACATGTTAATATATATATATATATATATATATATACATTTACTTATATCTGTTATAATGATTACATCGGTGTAGAACCAGCCTAGTACTACTATAATGGGTGTACTACAATAGGGGTGCCACGCCCCACGATACATGTTCTAGTTAAGATGGCGGCCTACGCGCTTACGCTGCACTATAGGCGCGTGCATTGTTATACGCTTCTATAAATAGCATCGCTATTGTTATAAATAACTTCCGGAACACCTAGTTAGCTATATTCATTAACATACATATGTTATGTAATGTAGTAATACGTGTGCTATACGAGCATGCATGTCACCTACGTAGATCGAAAGTCTAGATTTATATATAATAATAATAATAATCAGAGTTTAAGCATTAGCCTGGATGAACGAAAAATCAGAGCTTATCAAGTCGTTCACCTAATTTGATTGTGGGGGGAAAAATCATGTATAAAATTAAATTAATATTAAATAAAAATTAGATTATAAAATAAAATTTCTATCCAGGATATCAGTAAAAAAATAGTCATAAAAAATCTACCTATATATATATATATATTAATACCTATAATTATAGTAAAGTAAATACAATTACAACATCGCCACATAATAGATAGTATCCATTAGATACACTGCGACATATTATAATGAAATGATGACGATGATAAAGTGATGTATTCATACTCATCATAGGTGTGAATACCCCTCGTAGACGTTAACACCCCCTATATGTGTATATATAGGGGCGCTGCAACAGGGTGGACGGGGGATATGTCCCCCACATTAAAAGCTAGGGAGACCTACTTTGTATTGCCCCCCCCCTCCCGATTTTTACTACAAGATTTATTTTGATTGGTTTGTTCCCCTACATACAAAATCGTTCCAGCGCACCTATTCATATAACAATATAATGTATTTAATTAACGATAACAATAAATAAATAAATAAAGAGTTTCAGTACAATGATTTCATGAATAATTCGAGATAAGAGATAGGCTAGTAATGTGGCCATTAGTAATCGGTACGCGTATAGCCGTGTATAGGTATGTGTGCATTCTTATCTATTTTATATTTATCATTATTTACTATTAAATAAACTTTCTATATGCTTTTTATATATATATATATATTTAAACTATATATCAAATGTATATCACGAACAAGTATATTAGCTGTTAATTAAGATATTTCTATCTCCACAACAGCTTCACTATGTATACTATGTAACAATAGCGACGCTGGTATCATCGGTTGATTACGTACGAATTAACCACGACCTCTTATTATGTAAGAGATGCGGCACGGTGACTCACTAATAGAGGAGCGGTGGTGAGTCACTAACATAGACTGTGATTCACTAAGAGATACGGCGCGATGAGTCACTAAGATAGGCAGCACGATGAGTCACTAACCACACAAACATGGTGATCGCCGTCTCCTGCATGTTGCGAGAAATCGCCTTCCACGACTTACTGACGCAGTACACCTGGCGGGAGTTCAGAGCGAGACGACAGTCAACCTCTTTCACGATAGGCGGCGTGGCGGTACACTGATGTAAGACACGTGGTTTGTTAGTGCAGTGTAGTCGGTGTATAATTGTGTACGCAATCGTTAATTAGTAGCATTATTAATATTATCGAATAATTAATGAATGTATAATATATATAATACATATTATTATTGTTATTTTTATGTTGATGTAGTCCAGGAACTTAGATGAAGTTTTCACTTATAACCATATATGGTTCTAATGTCCCTTCGAAGCCGCTCTCATGTTATGACATCCATGGTTTTAACGAGAGTCGATAATAACTATATATACGATATAAGTAAAATTCAAAATAATATTTTAATATCTATTGTAATGCTACGGACGGGAGTTTATCCCGCGTCCTACTGTTTGTGTGCCTGACGCCTTAGCCAACATATGCAATGATATCTACTGAAATAGTATTACATTTTTTATATATATAATTGTTTACCACATTTTCATAATTGATTACATAAGGGTGGGATTATACAATTGTTCTATTAATAGATTTTTACATGTGTTTAATATGAACAATTATTTATTTATTTTATATTATGAAAGATAATATAAAGATATATACTATAAAATTCTTATTTTTGTTTCATTTATTAAAAATATTTCAAATTAATTAAGTTTAATAATAAATAATAATTATTTTTAAAATAAAAGGTTAAAAGATAGATACATTAAAACATAATGAATAACGGATACAAAAATGAGCATAGAATTTATTTATTTATTTTCTATCCTAAAGTTTCAATTAATTTAAAGCAATATTAAATGATTATATATATATATATATATATATAACATAATTAAAATAGAGAACTGATATAGTTTAGTGTACTAGATCAGGGAGGCTGAACTCATTTAGATAACCACAATAGTAACGGAGTTAAGGAGTGATGGATAAGCTCGATAATATCGCACCGCATACCGCACACATCGCACCTTATACAGCCATATTCGCACCTCATACCAGCATTGTGTATATTGTATGGGGCATATATTGTACATCATGGCCAATGGGGTAATATTCTACAGTCCTCGTATTTATATATAATATAATATAGAATACTATATAGTATATATATATACACTTACTTACTTACTTACTTACTTACTTACTGGAACGGGCGGAATGTTCAATCACTTTTCACAATATTCTTCCAACCGTCACGGTTGATCACCGCTGCTGATATTTCGATAAGCCGACATCATTTATTAGCCGATCCAGGTACGTTTTATGTGGTCTTCCAGCACTTCTCCGTCCGTGTTTTGGTTTCAACGATAAAACATTACTTACAATCTCGTTTTTACATCTAAATCAACTTTGATAAAGGTGGGATGTTTCCGTATAACTCTTTTTTAGTATGGTGTTGTCTCCGAGATGTGTTCAGTACAGACATTAGCTTCATTGTGTAGGCTCCATCTAATTTAATCTCAAGTGTTGTAGTTAGCGTCCATGATGTGGATCCGTAAAGCAGTACCGATTTTGCAACATCATATTATATATTTTGGCGCTAATGCAATTTAATGTGATACCTATATAGTATTCTGGAATTGAAAGATTTCCTATTTTAGAAATGATAAAATGCACCATTTTCTCCATTCTTCGATAATGTTTTTATTAAATTATATACACTATTGCAAAATTCTAGCAGATACTTATTAAACAGTCAGGTCTTCCAAACTTCAGTAGGGATTTATCAGTCCCAGCATCTTTCATAGTGTCATGTTTTTTTGTAATATTTCAAGTTTCGTAAAATGAAATCTCCTAGTTTTTTTTGCTAACTCGTAATCCCGTATGATGTGTACTTGGCTAGATGATGCACTTTGATTCGTATTTCCAGCTAAAAGTTTAGAGAAATGTTCTTTCCATATTTAAATTCTTTCCCCATTGTTCTGGGCTTTGATCTTGGCTTTATTTGTATTTTTCCTTCCTCGTATTTTATTCACTAGAGTGTAACATATATGTTCAAAATTAATGCAGATTGTTAATTTTCTGCTGCTGATTATTGTTGTATTGTTATTTATAGTCATTGAATATGACCTGCGACCCTTGACACATTTCACATTAACTTCCTCTTGTAAATAAATATATACCTAGTTAGACGTGTTTAATTAATATATAAAATCTTCGTAGCATAAACTCGTAACTTAGCCATTCTTTGCATCCAGATCGATTCCATTATATTTAGAACAACAAACTATTATAACATGGTGACAGCGGTAAAAAAAACGAATGCCAAAACATACATGAGCAGATCAAGAGACAAAGCCATGCAGGTCGCAAGAACGTACGAGGCACTGCAACAAGAACTCAAAGAATTCAAGACGAGCACTATCGACACACCCGTATATAACGTTAGCCATAAGCGCGATAGTTATAAATCTAAACCCGACTATCGGAAAAATAATCAACCTAATAATCACCTCGATAACAAATCTTACCACAAAGTAACTTGTAAATATTGCGGCCTAAAACATGTGGGTACCTCTTGCCCCGCCGCACAGTCCGAGTGTCGATTTTGCCATAAAATTGGGCACTGGGCAGCTGTGTGTCGCAAGAAATTGAGACCTATTTCTGCCCAATCTTCTAACCCAACAGGTCATCAGCGAACTCATGACCACAAGTTCGATGAACTAAAGTTCAACGAGATACAAACCGACTCCAACAATGATCTGACCGCCGATTTCCACTTCACGTTGAGAGGCCAACTCGCCACCATGACGGTGAAGGTAGATACGGGAGCGGAAGGAAACATACTTCATTTACGCAAGTACCTCCGTATTTACCCCGAACACTGCACGGGCCCACGACCAACCCCTGGCCACTTAAAACGTAGTCTAACCACGTTAACCGTCTACAATGGAGAATCTATGAAGCACTACGGAACTATCGACTTAGACATCACGCTAAAGGATTACACGACGCGAGCTACATTCTTCGTAGCAGGGGCCTCTGCCCTATAATATTGGGACTACCATCGACAAAACAGATGAAGATCATCACGATAAACCAAATAAAGACGCAGAAAATCAACACAATAAACGACCTCACAAGCATGTAGCCATACAGGTTCGAAGGCATCGGAAACTTCGAAGGTACATACCATATTGTAACCGATCCGACGATACCACCTGTGGTACATGCCCCTAGAAGACCGCCGATATCAATGCTACGAGAAATCAAAGAAAAACTTGACCAAATGGAGCGAACGGGAGTAATCGAGAAGGTCACGGAGCCTACCGACTGGGTTTCAAGTCCAGTATATGCACGAAAGCAGTCCGGAAAACTCAGAATCTGCCTTGACCCACGAGACCTAAACAAGGCCATAAAAAGACCCCACTACTCGACGAAGACTATAGAAGACATATCTTACAAACTTAGAGGCGCAAAGATATTTAGCAAACTTGACGCACGACAAGGATATTGGGCAATTAACATCGACCACGAATCTATTTTAAAAACAACATTCAACAGTCCGCACGGAAGGTACAGATTCAACAGACTACCATTCGGCTTGTGTCTAAGCCAGGATGTGTTCCAGCTGAAGATGGATATGATTATTGAGAACTGCCCCGGAACGCTCGGCATAGCAGACGACATTGCTGTTTTCGGGAAAACCGAAGAAGAACACGACTCAAACCTCCACCACCTAATGAAACGGGCACAAGCTGGAGGACTTATATTCAACAAAGAGAAATGCAAGATTAAGCAAAAATATATACACTTCTTCGGTCTCATCTTCAACGAAGAAGGAGCGCAGCCAGATCCAGAAAGGATAAAAGCGATTCAAGACATCAAAACCCCAACGAACAACACCCAGCTTCAAGAATTTGTGGGCATAGCTACGTACATGAGTCCTTTTATACCAAACCTATCGACGCACACAGCACCACTACGATACCTGATCAAGAAAGACACCGACTTCACCTGGACACCCTCTCATGAAAAGAAATTCAACGATATCAAATATCTAATCTATAGAGATAGCAAGCTAACATACTTCGACCCCGCTAAAGACATTGTAATTCAAGTAGACGCCTCGGGAAGAGGTATTGGAGCTGTATTGATGTAGTCCGGAAAACCAGTAGCATATGCATCAAAATCACTTACTGAATGCGAGCAGAGATACGCAAATATCGAACGAGAAATGCTCGCTGTTGTATTCGGCTGTACTCGTTTCCACACGTATATATATGGGAAACAATGCACATACAATCTGATCATAAAATACTCTCCATGATTATCCTGAAGAATATAGCAAAAGCCCCCACAAGACTACAAAGAATGCTCCTAAGTCTACAATCATATGACATCAACATAGAATACGTCCCCAGAAAAAACCTACCCCTACCAGATACGCTCTCCAGACAGCCGCTTCCAGAAAACAATGAGATACTGTTCGATAAACAGATATCCTATACCCGCTTCAGCGAGCCTAGATTGGCCCTAATTAAGAATGAAACCAAAGACGAGAAACATACGTCTCCAAACTCATACCTGGTAGATTCCGAACAACACTCAACAGTCCGGCGAAACCTGACAGACATCCGCAGAGACAACGTCGCCACTCGATAATCACCCAGCATACCCCGCCCCCTGTCGCATACGAGCGACCATCACGTCATAGGCGCCCACCCAACCACCTTGACCTATGACATGCGCAATAGCACATCACCCAAACTACGTATCCCTCACGACAAAACACAGTCCTGAGGTTGATTATTATTATACTTACATCGGTGTCGCTATGACAACCTAGCATGTACCCTCCATGTCAACAGACCTGACTTTGACTAACAAAGGGGGATGTTGTATTGTTATTTTTAGTCATTGAATATGACCTGCGACCCTTGACACATTTCACATTAACTTCCTCTTGTAAATAAATATATACCTAGTTAGACGTGTTTAATTAATATATCAAATCTTCGTAGCATAAACTCGTAACTTAGCCATTCTTTGCATCCAGATCGATTCCATTATAGTTAGAACAACAAACTATTATAACAATTATATAGCATTAATTTTACGTTGAAGGTATTTTGCATATTCATCATTGTATGTATGTCCAGATTATGTTTAGCTGAATTATAATTTGTCTCATTAGATGTACTAGGATGACATCTATTATCAAGGACTAATATTTGTAGTGTTTAACGTTTTTCAAGAATCATGTTATACTCCCAAGATACTCTTTTTCTCATTTTAGATTTAAAGGTATATGCTCCTCAGCTGTCTCAGAGTTTACTTCTCTGAAGGTTAGCCATCATTGGAGTTGTTAGTATTAGATGTTTTAGATTTTAATCGTTTTATTAGATCGCTACCAAATTCTTTTTGTAATTTGTTGTCTGTATATAATACACTCCAAATATATGGTTTTAAACTGGATTAAATATTTTACTCGAATACTTAATTTGAAGACTTACTTATATATATATATATATATATATATAACTATAATTACTATACTAAATATAGTTTATCTATATATTTATTATACTATATATATAGTATATTATATACTGTATATATATATATATATATATATATCTATTATATAAAAGAAAGTCTATTTAATTATATATATATATGTGTGTGTGTGTGTGTGTATCTGGTGAGGTAACTCGAGAACCGGGGTACGTCGCGAAAATATTTTATACCCGATCTTAATAAATTTGCAACAGTATGGTCTTGGTCCGGAAATTTTTTTGAATTTTTTACCGCGTACCCCAGAAAAACCTGAAAAATTGACTTTTTGCCATTAAAATGATTTTTTGTCGTCCAAAATCTTCGACCTCGCTTTTTTGAAATATTTTTTTGACATTTTTTCGAAGTATTTTTTTGAATTTTTTTTGATTTTTTTTTGAAATTTTTGGAAATTTTTTGAAATATTTTTGAAATATTTTTGACATTTTTTGAAATATTTTTGAAATTTTTTGAATTATTTTTAAAATTTTTTTTGAAATTTTTTTAAAATATATTTTGTAATATTATTTATATTTTTTGTATTTTAAAAAATATTATTTGAAATATTTTTTTATATTTTTCAACTATTCGTTGAAATATTATTATTTTAAGATATAATTAAAATATTATAATTATATAATAAATATATAAATATAAGATATAAATATTATACTTTTTAAAATATTTGTAGAACATTTATAAAAAATATATTTTGTAATATTTGGAAATATTTGTTGTATACTATGAATACAGAATCAGGAATAGCTATAATTAATAAATAATAGATAGGCAAACAATCAAAAATCGACCAACGCAGGGTGCGGTTTGGGTTTTCGATATTTATTAAGTAATATTTTGTAATATTAGTGTTGTATTTTTTTAAATATTATTTGAAATATTTTTGAAATATTTTTCCACTAATTTTTGAGATATTAATATTTGTATAAATTTGTTTGAATTTTAGCAACAATTTATGTTATTGTATATGAAAAGCAGAATCATGAATAGCCATAAATAATAAATAATAGATAGGTAAGCTATTAAACCACGAGTAAAGCAAAGTTGGGTACGGCAAGAAATTCCAAATCAGGAATAGTTATAATTAATAAATGATAGATAGGCAAATAATAAAAAACCGAGCAACGCCGATTTGGAACTGTTTGGGTTTTAGCAGTTAGGTATGTGCATCGTCGAAGCTTCTAGAACTGTAAGTAGGTATGTGTATATATCTTAAAAAAATCTTTTTACCGCTAACCCAGAAAAACCTAAAAAATTGACTTTTTGCCATTAAAATGATTTTTTGTCATCTAAAATCTTCGGCGTCGCTTTTTTGAGAGATTTTTTTTACATTTTTTTCAAAGTATTTTTTTAAAATTTTTTTGAATTTTTTTTTGAAATTTGTTGAAATTTTTTTGAAAATTTTGAAATATTTTTGAAATTTTTTGAAATATTTTTGAAATTTTTTGAAATATTTTTGAAATTTTTTGAAATAATTTTAAACATTTTTTTGAAATATTTTTAAACATTTTTGTGGACATTTTTTTGAAATTTTTTTAAAATATATTTTGTAATATTATCTATATTTTTTGTTTTATTTTTAAAAATATTTTAAAAAATTTGAAATATTTTTTTATATTTTTCAACTAATCGTTGTTATATTATTTAAAGATATAATTAAAATATTATAATTATATAATAAAGATATAAATATTATAAGATATAAATATTATACTTTTTAAAATATTTGTAGAACATTTATAGAAAATATTTTTGTAATATTTGGAAATATTTATTATATACTAACAATACAGAATCAGGAATAGCTATAATTAATAAATAATAGATAGGCAACAACAATCAAAAATCAAAAATCGAACAACGCAGGGTGCGGTTTGGGTTTTCTGAATTTTGTAAGTAATATTTTGTAATATTGGAAATATGTGTTGTATTTTTTTTAATATTTTTTGAAATATTCTTGAAATATTTTTCCACTAATTTTTGAGATATTAAAAACGAATATTTGTCTAAATTTGTTTGAATTTTTTTATGAAAAATTTATGTTATTGTACATGAAAAGCAGAATCATATAGCCATAATTAATAAATAATAGATTGGCAAACTATCAAACAACGAGTAAAGTAGAGTTGGACACGGCAAATAATTCCAAATCAGGAATAGTTATAAATTAATAAATGATAGATAGGAAAATAATTTAAAAAAACCGAGCAACTCCGATTTGGAACGGTGTGGGTTTAGGTTTTCAACATATTTTGGAATATTTGAAATATCTGTTTTATTTTTTGAAATATTTTTTCACTAATTTTTTAAATATTAAAAAAAATATGTTTCTACATTTGTTTGTATTTTAGATAAACTTTATTTAATTGTATATACTAGAAATGTAGGATCAGGAACAGCTCTAATTAATAAATTGTAAATAGGAAAACAATCAAAAACCGATAAATGTACTGTTTGTATTTGGATTTAGGTTTGAGTTTTCGACATTTTTTTAAAAATTATTTTGTAATATTTTAAATATTTGTTGTATTTTTTAGCAATTATATATTTTAGCATAATCAGGAATAGCTATAATCAATAATAATAAATAGTCAAACAATCAAAAACCTAGCAAAGCCTGGTATACTAGCCTAGGTTACTAATATATTGAAATATTTTTTATATTTAAAAAAATATTTATTGACACTTTTTTAAAATATATTTTATAATATTTTAAATTATTTTTTCTATTTTTACAAATATTTTATGAATAAATCTTAAAAAGAACAACGCTAGATCTACATCGGATACAGTTAGAATTATTAAATATTAGTTAGAAACAAAATTAAAATAAGTAGATAGCATAATAAGTGCAGAGATTCCAAATATAGAAGATTAACAACTATACAATACTGTAAAGAATAATATGATTCACGGTCCTTGTGGATATTTAAATATAAAATCTCCTTGCATGAGTAATGGAAAATGTTCAAAGAATTTCCCTAATAATTTTATAGGAGAAACACAAACTGATAGAGATGGTTATCCATTGTATAGAAGAAGGGATGCAAATAATGGCGGAAAAATTGTGACTAAAATGATACACGGAAAAGAAATACAAATAGATAATAGATGGGTTGTACCTTATTGCCCATTATTATCTAAAATATTTAATGCACATATCAATGTTGAAATGTGCAATTCCGTAAAATCAATAAAATATATTTGCAAATACATTCATAAAGGTTCAGATATGGCGATAGTTGAATTAGAAGAAACTGATAAATGAGATGAGATAAAAAGATATCAGATAGCTAGATATATAAGTAGTAACGAGGCAATATGGAGAATACTAGATTTTCAAATACATCAAAGATACCCGGCCATTATTCAATTAGTGATTCATTTAGAGAATGGGCAAAGGATTTATTTTACCGAGAGTAATGTTAGGGAAAGGATTAATATACCTCCGAAGACAATGCTTACATCTTTCTTCGATTTATGCGGGATTGATAATTTTGCGAAGACTTTATTATATCAAGATATCCCGCAATATTATACTTGGCAAGTAGGAAATAGAATATGGAAAAGGAGATTACAAGGGGATCGAATTAGTGAAGGGATATTTAAATCATCTACCATTGGAAGATTATATACGGTACATCAGAAGAATCTGGAATGCTTCTATCTTCGGCTATTATTAACTAATGTGAAAGGACCAGTATCATTCGAAGATATTAGAACAGTTAATGGGGTAATATGTAATACATATAAGAAGGCATGTGCAATGTTAGATCTATTAGAAGATGATGAACACTGGGATAATACATTAAAAGAAGCATCTATATCTAGATCTCCTAGGAAAATAAGAGAACTATTCGCAATGATGATTTGTCACTGCGAAATAACAGATATACCATCATTATGGTTGAATAATAGAGAATGCATGAACGAAGATATTTTGTTGGAATATAGAAGAAATAATACCGAAGAAGTAATTGAGTATAATGAAGAAATATTTCTTGGATCTCTGGCACGCGTGCAAGGAATAGTTAAAAGAATGGGAGGAGATTCCTTACAGAAATATGGATTTGTAAATATTGAAATGGTATCCTCTATACCAAATGAACATAACTATGATAGGATTCTCCAAATAGATGAGAATAAATTAAATTATGAACAAAGAATAGTATACAATAATATATTGCAGAGTGTTATTAATGAAGAAGGGAAATTATTCTTTTTAGATGCTCCAGCTGGAACTGGTAAAACTTTCTTAATAAATTTATTATTAGCTAAGAATAAAATGTCTCGAACAGAGCAGTTGGCTGTGGCATCATCGGGTATCGCAGCTACATTACTACTAAATGGAAGAACTGCACATTCTACATTTAAAATTCCTATAAAAATAAATGAAAATTCAATTTGTAGCATAACGAGAAATTCAAAAGAGGCAGAACAATTCAGAAACTGTAAATTCATTGTATGGGATGAGTGCACAATGGCACATAAATATGCTCTTGAGGCAGTAGATAGAATGTTAAGAGATATAGTAAATGATAGAAAACCAATGGGAGGAATAACATTATTACTAAGTGGAGACTTCAGACAAATTTTACCTGTAGTACGAAGAGGAACTAAAGCTGATCATATAAATGCCTGCCTAAAAACATCAATATTATGGAAATACATAGAAAAATTGACTTTAAAAAAAAACATGCGAGTATATTTATCAAAAAATAGAGACACAGGGTCGTTTGAACAAAATCTATTAGATATTGGAAATGGGGTATTAAAGAAAAATGAAAATATGGATATAATTCCATGTGGAATCATAGTAAAAAATCATAATGAATTGATATCAAAAATATATGAAAATTTATTAGAAAAATATTTAGATGAAGATTGGCTTAGCGAAAGATGTATACTTGCCCCCAAAAATAATAATGTATGTAATATTAATAAACGTTTATTGAATTTATTTCCTGGAGATCCAAAATTATATATGTCAATCGATAGAGTAGTGAAAGAAGATGAAGTTGTTGATTACCCAATAGAATTCCTGAACTCTATTAATCTTCCAGGATTACCAGATCATATGATAGAATTGAAGGTTGGCGTTCCAATTATTCTACTTAGAAATTTAGATCCACCAAGACTTTGTAATGGGTCCAGACTTTTAGTGACCAATCTTAAAAACCATATTATAGAAGCAAGAATATTGACAGGGGAATATAAAGGATAACAAGTTATGATTCCTAAAATTCCACTAATACCTTCCGATTACCCTTTTAACTTCAAACGACTACAATTCCCTATAAGACTATGTGCTTTTCCATGACTATAAACAAATCTCAAGGACAGTCTTTTAAAGTAGTAGGATTAGATCTGGAAACAGAGTGTTTTTCCCACGGTCAATTATATGTCGGATGTTCAAGGGCCAGAGATGAAAATCAACTGTATATTCTTGCCAATAATGGAATGACTAGGAATGTGGTATACAAGGAAGTATTATAAAATATACTATATATATACAAAAATAGATATTACTTTATTGAAATTATTACATACATTATTATACAAGTGAATCAGAGTTCGGACCAGCTAGATATATCACACATGAAATTTTAGGTTGCAATTCCAGTAAAACCTACTTTAAGGCTGCGGTTTTATTAATATTTATTTCCAATATCATTTTACGTTAATTATCGAGTGGGTCTATTAAAATTAAATTTCAAAATTAAAATTAAAACTGTCTCATTACATTTATAAAATATTTGATTGGCTGTAGTTTTTTCACAATCTTTCATAATAGTTGATAAATATTTAAACATATATATTACATATATATATTATATAAATTATAATTATTTTTTAATATTACGAGAATACAAAGTGGCAAATTAATGTACTTTTAACATAAAATATAGTATATTTATCATAAATTAGAGATACAGAATGGTTTAAAAATAAAATTGATATTGGAAATTATGTATTAAAAACAATATAAAATATGGATATAATTCAATGTTGAATCATAGTAAAAATTAATTAATAGTGAGTAAAAATCCACTTTATATACGATACCTTGACGTGGTTAAGTGGCTTATATTGATCCAAATTCGTATACAACTTTTTAATATAGAACTCTAGGTTTACTCGCATTTTTTTTCTCAAAAATTAAATATTTATATTAGATAAATATTTATGTTAAAAAAATCAAAAATCGCGAAATTTCGAGTCAATTACAGCTATAGTTAGTAAATAATGAAAAATCAAAAACCGAGTAATGCCGTGTAAGCAATGCAAAATCAGGAATAACTATAATTAATAAATAATAGATAGGAAAATAATCAAAACCGAGCAACGCCGGGTCGGGTACGGCTAGTATATATATATAGTATAGTCGTATTATTTTACTATAGTATTATAATACAACTAATATAGACCTAGAGTTAAAGGTATATTACATTAATCCTCTATACATGTGGATCTCTTCCTAAAATATATATTGATATTGATATTGTATAGTATCACTTAAAATACACTATACTATACATATGTAAACAATGTAGATGTATTGAGTGATTAACTATTTATAAAGCATGAATTGTGTACGTACACATATATTCAATTAAAGCTATCCTATATATATATGTGTGTGTGTATTTAGCTCTACTCTAGATGTAGGTGTAAAGCTATAATATACAATAGTGTATAATATAGATATTCTATGTATACGATTACAATTCCCGCACTCCCCTGTATTAATCTCCTATACAAATATCACGTGATATTCGTATATATATATATATATATATATATATATGTATATATTCTTGATATATCACGTGTGAATCTATCTCGGCTAACCACGTTCACCTATCTACACGTGTTGAAATGTACGCATGCTATTATAAATGGGAGTAATACCAAAGCCCTAGGGCTTTGGTAATACTATGCATTACAAAATGGATTACCTGTCTCCCTCCATATCCATCTTTCTCATTTATCTCTCCCTACTTTCCTGCACACCTATAGGTATACTTACATGCCTACCACGATCATGACGTATAATTACCGTAATACATAGTATAGGAC
The DNA here is from genome assembly GCA_964019155.1 of Osedax fenrisi. NCBI lineage: Eukaryota > Metazoa > Annelida > Polychaeta > Sabellida > Siboglinidae > Osedax > Osedax fenrisi. The sequence goes on along the minus strand of OZ025244.1, from coordinate 23,985,704 downwards.
ATATGGAATGTAGGTAATAGGGAATTTAGGTCATAGGGAATTTAGGTCACAGGGAAAGTAGGTCATATGTAATATAGGTAAAAGTGGATGTAGGATATAGATAATGTATTACATATGGATCGTAAGGCATATGGAATATAATTTAAGACTCACACTCTAGTAATATTATCATCGAAAATACATTTAATATTTTTAGATATATTTATAGTCATATTATAGTATTAATTAATATATGTACTATATATACATTTTTATGCTGGTAATATATTTCATATATGAAATATATTTCACAATTAACATATTAAATAGCTTCCCTTATTAATTACAATTAGCATGAAATAGTTTTTTTATAATATATATAGCTATATTGATCGATTAAATTTCCATAGAAACTGAGAATTATTTGCACTATAATATATATATATATATATATATATATATATATATATAAATAAGATAACATAAATCACAGCAGTGATATAAATAAGTGTAACACTATTACCGGTTGTCTATTGTACTAAGTATTACGTAATACATCACTCGTGAACAGAGTATGCTGCGTATGTGTACGCGGTACTGTGTGTTAGTATGTGTTAGTGTGTGTTAGTGTGTGTTAGTGTGTGTAGTGATGTGTTCGTGTGTGTTAGTGTGTGTTAGTGTGTGTTAGTGTGTGTTCGTATGTGTTAGTGTGTGTAAGTGTGTGTTAGTGTGTGTTAGTGTGTGTTAGTGTGTGTTAGTGTGTGTAATGATGTGTTAGTGTGTGTTAGTGTGTGTGTTAGTGTGTGTTCGTATGTGTTAGTGTGTGTTAGTGTGTGTTAGTGTGTGTAAGTATTTGTTCGTATGTATTCGTATGTTTTCGAATACACGGGTATTCCTGCAGGGTGTATGTTATAACATATTCTATAGAATACATCGGGTATGCATTCAGGGTTTATGAGTACATGGGTGTGAGTTTGCTCGTATATATATATATATATATATATACTAGCGTTGTCATTCGGACCCGGACTTCGGAATTTAGGTCATTGATACCGGACTGATACAGTATAATTTATGATATATCGGACTCGGACCGGACTCGGACCGGACTTTAATATTTAACTCGGACTATGTCGGACTTTAAATATTAGATTCGGACTTTAAATATTAATATGTATTATTTCGGATTTTTATTATTGGATATCTAAAATACATTCCAATGTTTACCTTTGGGATTATATTTATTCGCGCCATTTTCAACCAACATAGCGGTTCTGTGTATGTATCCGCGACACTAGTACTCAGCTTAGCGTCCCTTTGTGTGAATAGGAGTCACTGTCAATCAATCTACCCCGCCATTCGTATGTATCCGCGACACTTTTAATCCACATTGCATCATTTTAAAATTATTCGTGCAACCATCAACATCATTATTTTAAATTTGTGTATTCATTTTAAATATTGTATATACATTTAAGAGATGATTCATATCGAAGAAGAAACTACACTGCCATTAAGTGCACAGTTTACATTACACTATACGATACTTATGCTGCTGTCAAACGATGCGGATACAATTATCAAACGATACTGATAGTGATACTTCTGTCAAACAATACTGAGACTTCTGTCAAATGATACTGATACGATACTGAGACTTCTGTCAAACGATACTGATACTGATACTGATACAGCTGTCAAACGATACTGATAGTGATACTTCTGTCAAACAATACTGATACAGCTGTCGAATGATACTGATACGATACTGATACAGCTATCGAATGATACTGATACGATACTGATACAGCTGTCGAATGATACTGATACGATACTGAGACTTACTTTTTAGAAAATTTGACAACACTAATATATACGTATGTGTGTGTGTATCTATGCGTGTTTAGTCTATTGGTGTTCTAGGTAGATTACACTGGAGTTGCCGTACCACCATACCACTGTGTCCCCTACCATGTATTCTATACGATTACATCCTCTACCGTATCCTCTATTGCTTACTCGCTTATTTCGGATTATTGTTTCCCGGACAGTAAAAGTTCTCCAAACATCACGGTTCATCATAGCTACTCTCATCTCGTTCGCCGGTATACCAGTTTCGCGCTCAAGATTCCTGATGTAGCTTTCTGGTGGCCTTCCCCGTCTTCTAGTTTCATGAGTAGGTTCCCAAATAACTATATATCTGAAACAACTTCATCATCTCTACGTAGGCAATGTCCTGCAAACATTAAGAATCGATGTCTGATCTTTGTATACATATTTATAGATATTTTTTATATAGCTGCATACAGTACTTCGTTTGTAAATTTCTGATACCAGTGTATATTTAATATCATTCATAGAATTCGAGTGTATGTGCCATCAAGTTGTTTGAGTAGTGTTTTTGTGAGGGTTCAAGATTTACATCCGCACAGCAGAACCGATTCAACTGCGGTGTGCATGAGCCTGCTTTTTATTTTCCTACTAAGAGTTGATTTCCAGATATTTCTCATTTGATGACATGTTCTCCAAACAAGCGCTTTTCTAATATTTTACTCTGCTGACTTATCCATGCCCCTAGGTACTTGAAGTTTTCAAACTTTTTCAGATTTAATCCATCTACATCTTTGATTTAAAACTGTTGATTAGTATTGTAGCTCATGTATTTGTTTTCCCTGTATTCATGCTTAGTCCTACTCGTTTTGCTGATTTTTTGACTCGAGTGAGCATCTCTTGGGCTTCTTTGATACCTTAACTTACTAATGCAATATAATATGCGAAGTCCATAGTATCCTCTAGAGTATATAAATTGTATTCATAATATTACTAATACGTTTATTTAGACACTTAAATTATAGTATTAACACAATTATCGTAAGTGTAATCGTATATATATATATATATATATATATATATATATATGTATAACAATGGTTATACAACTATATTGTATATTTGATGAGTACTGTATATTACAAGTATTAAATTGATCCATTGGGAGCATAGAACATAAACGTAGTTTGTAAACTATAAATCTATGATCGGGAGTATGGGGATGTTGCGGTATAGAGGCGCGCAGCAATATAGCATAGGTGTGTAACGCGAGTGTAATGTGCGACGCACAGTGTGCGTGTGGTTTAGCAGATACACAACCCATGTATAGTGGTGGTGTGAGATGACATCACGTGGTTTGGAGTAAGGTCAAGTGTCAGGGTAGAGCTAGATGTACTGCGGCTGTACGCAGCGAGGATGGAAAGAGATACATTAAGAAGTATACCTCGTTACAATATAGTAGCATTAATAATTCTCGGTATTAAATAGTCTACTAATGTACTACCATTACACTATAGCTTAATAAGGAAACTTCGCTATATATTAAAGAGTATGAGATCGACGAGTTCGCTACGTCACGTGATATAGGGTGGGACACGTGACAGGGGGGTTAAGGATGGGGTACGACCAGGTATACGAGATGAAAGCTAGTCGTATGTAGAACCAGTTATTATAATAGAATTGAAGGATGGTGCTGGATCAATGCATTGGTACCATGCACGATGCCGAAAGTTTAATATTAACACGTTGTATAGATACCTACAACACAAAAACAAACATTAGGTTACAGATGTGTAAGATGTAGGGGCGCTGCAACAGGGGGGACTGAGGGGATATTCCCCCTACTTTAAAATCTAGGAGTACCTACTATGTATTGCCCCCCCCCATTTGTACCACAACATTTATTTGGATTGGTTGGTCCCTACATATAAAAACGTTCCAGCGCCCCTAGTAATTTATATACTAATGCACGCTATAAACAGTAGAGCATGTAACCGCTAAGAACACATAGGTTAGTGCCTATATTATAGTATATTCTGAATGTTATTATAACTAATATTCGTATCACCACCTTATCGTTGTATATTTATTATTCACAGAAAGAGTATTCGAGTATAGGATATACGATATTATATATTGTGATTAATAAATTGTATTAACATTATCTTATATTATAGCATATATATATATTATAGCATTTATATATATATTGTATGTATAATCCAAGTCACGTGTAATTCAATATAAAATGGTTATGTATTTATTTCATTTTATATTTTCGGTTCATATCTTATTGTATTATTTTCATTGCCACTTTTTATTTATTTTAGTAGTAATTCAATATACTTTGTACCTATCTAGATATATACTATATATTTTATATACATACATATATATATATATATATATATATATATATGTAATTTAAATATTATAATTATGATACATAGGTATATATGTATATAAATAAGTTATATGTATATAAATAAGATACATATATTATATAACATAGACATTTATAATATAATCTTAATAATAGAAATGTTCATAACAATATATACATGGAAACATCATATATATATATATATATATATATATATATATATATATATATATATATATATATATATATTGTTATTGTTAATGTTATTGTTATTTTGATGTAGTCCTTTCAACCCATACATGAACTTAGCCGAAGTTTTCACTTATTGATAATAAAACCATATCGATCTAATATATATTCGAAGCCACTCTCATGTTAGCCATCCGTGGTTTTAAAAATAGCCGATTATTTATTTATTCAGCTATTCATAGATGATCTATAGATGTTTCTAAGTAAAAATATTACACTTGTATTTCAATGTTGTACACATAATACTAAGAGCGCGCTTGGATAGGTTGTTCTTTCGGAAAAGTATGTCATTTATAATATAAGTCGTATCAAACTATATACATTTAAAATGTAAATAAATTGTATTAAACTATTATTTGTATAATGAAAACTAAGTGTGTATTACTAATATATAACAAATTATATGCTATAAAAGAATATGGTATGTTTTTTTAAAGCTATACATATCTATGAAGTGAAATCAATATAACTTATGTTGCATATAATGTAATAGAACGATGTAAAAATTGTTGTATAAAAACGGCGACAACCCTAAATCTATTTCAGTGATTTTGATACAATTGATAGTATAGGGGCGGATAACAATTAATTACGTTGCTTAGATGGGGAGTGTTGCGTATCTGCCTCGCCCACAACGTTGATTAAACTATCGATGGGTCTATATATATATATATATATATATAGTTATATATATACTATATATAGTTATATATATATAGTATACTATAGACTATATACCTATAGGTAGTAGAAAATATAGATGTAGATAGTAGAAAGGTAGATAAGTAAAGTACAGAGATAAGAAGTGACATATCATGTATGGGTGATGACGAGGAAGATGTAGGATGATGGGGATAGAACTACACTGTATCTGTACGTGTGTCTCATTAGGCGGTATTTTATCCGATATGCTTGGATGATAATGTGTATATTTCTATATATATATATATATATATATATATATATATATAGATATATATATATATATATATATAGAAACTATAGTATATTGTTAAACAAATACAATAAGTTTTACTCAATAATATTTAGAAGTGATCATATATAATTATGTTACAATAAATTATCGACTCTCGTTAAAGCTATGAATACCTTAACATGATAGCAGCTTAGGATGGATATTAAAGCCATATGATTATAAGTAAACTTCTCCTTAGTTCATGGATGGGATGTCAATAAAAGGAATCCACGTCAATAAAATAAAAATAATAATATAATAATAACAGGTATCTATAGCCAGCTATGATACCTCGAGGTGTGATTATATGTCTGAGTTATACAACATTAGTTATAACTCATAAGATATAATACTAATACTACTAACAGATATATATATGTATATAGATACGTGACATAGATACGTATAGGTGCTTTTTTAAGATGTTGGTCTAGAAATACCATAGATAATAATAAAAAAGAAAGCATGGAAACTATAATAATGTGAAACCACGTATATATTAAAGCAATTACGCTTCGTTTGAAACTTATATAAGTTACCCAGCTAATAGTAAGAGCAGCAAAATAGCAGCATAACAGCATATGCTAAAGCCTCAACTGTTTACATTGTGCTATTATGCTGAAATTATGCTGCTATTAAATGTCTATTATGCTGCTATTAATTTGTCATGCTATTATGCTGCTGTTATGCTGCTATTATGCTGCTCTTATTGTTTGCTGGATACTGCATGCAATTCGCCGCGACCACTAATACGCATACGCATGCGCAGACACTAACCGCGGTTGCCGCCAGGGTGACCTCGTTAATACCGAGCGACGCGCTCTTCGCCGAACTGTCCACAGTTTTGTTACGTTTACCCATACTACAGCCCATCTTCTTTGTGTTTGTTCTACGCTATTCTAGAGTTATTGTTACATGGCGTACTCGACTACGACGTGTGGTGGGTAGGGGTCATCGGTGTGGTATCCTTTAGGTCGAGGTAGAGGTCAAGGTCGAGTATGAATGTAACAAATAGCCGACTTACGGTGACTTAAATGGCGATAAATGGCGAGATTCTCGATACCGATTGTGTATTAATTCGCCGTGGAGTTAGGTTGCTGATTTGTTATTAGGATGACAAGTGGGTGAGATAATTATTACTGTTAGTGTACGATTGTATTTGCGCTACGGGCCTACAGCGATTACTGAGATGGGAGGAGGAGGGTTCTGATTTGGGATAGAGAGGCTGTTAATCTCGAGGGGAACGCGCGCAATTAGCTAGCTAGCTGGGGGGCGGGTGTTTAGACCACACCCCTTTCTCTGACGTCTAAGAGCGTACGACTTTCTGAATACGGCGAACTTTTGTTCAGTACACCCACTCCGATTAATCCGTTGTATAATCGGTTCGTGATTTACGCGCCGAAAAATAGCGTGCGCGCGCGCAATTAGGGGCGGCGGTAGTCGGCTCCGATAACACGCCCCCTCCGAAATCACGCTTCCCGGTGGATAACGAAACTCCTGGTGGCCTGTAAGTTTTTCTTCTCGGCGAGACTTGCTGATGTAATCTGCACTGATTTACGTGCCATTACGTAACATTCACACACTATAGTGTATTGCACTATAGTGCAGAAGCGTTATTACACACGGCAGTATTGCATCATCGAGTGCAGACACATATAAGTGCGTGTTTTATTGCGGTCTCCCCCACACATGTTTGCTGGTTTAAAATTTCACGAAACGCGAAAAAAGCTTCTTTTCTAGATTATAATATTTATGTATATTTATAAATACTCGCAGAATATGTTATGTAATATGTAAATATATAAATATAATATAAATTAGAGCTTCTGAAATTCTTTTATAATTTATATTTTAATGTATTTTAGTATTAATATTATTAATATTTAATATTCAAATGAAATTTGATAGTATTTCATTATATGGTTAATTCGTAAACTAGAGATAAGTTTTATCCTTAAATCAGCAAAATATAAAGAGATTATTCATGTTTAATATAAATTATTAAGTTTTCGTTTTTTTCAACAACAAAAATATAAAATATTTAAATATCAAAAATTATTTTATAATTTGTATGTCAGTATTAAATTTAAAAATAAAGAATGTGGTATTTTCAGAAGTACGCAATCGTTCTCGATTACATCGTTACCAATATTCACTATAATAAAGTATCTATCTCTTATATAGTAATTTACGTGGGGCAGATGGTATAATATTCACTATTTAAAAAACACTTGTAAACACAAATACTCTTTGCGCGCATTACCAGCAACACATGTGCTTACACTCACAACGGTGAGGCGATCAATAAAGATTAACGTACACACTATCTCTACACGTTTATCAGTGACCTGTACTGGTTGACCGTATTGATGGATTGATGGTCACAGATTAACTGTAGGACTACCTAGTCGTGAGGTAATGGTATAATCCTCTAAATATGGTCATGCGTAGAGCTCGTATTGCTTATCATTAGTGAAATATACATATACAGTCAACTCCCGATAAGTCGGACTCGCAAGGGACCGGGAAAATTGTCCGACTTAGCGAGATGTCCGACTTATCCGAGATTAAGAATATCATGTAAATAAGACATGAAATGCGGGTTAAATTCAGCGCGAGTTAAATGGTTACCGAAATATAGAATTATGCAACAATCAACAACATAAAATGTTGTATTCAATAATATTACTTACTAAAATTATAATATTCATTATTTAAAGTAAACATTTCTGACAATTTATAAAAAGTCCGACTTATCCAGTATAAAAATCATAAAAATGACTATAATATGTATCCGACTTATCCAATCCAACTTATCCGACTTATCCGATTAATTTAACATGGAACTAGATACAAATCCAACCAAACCAACTAAATATGTCCGACTTATCGAGAAGTCCAACTTATCCGTAGTCCGACTTACCGAGAGTTGACTGTATATATATATATATATATATATATATATATATACATTACATAAAAAGTACATTGTCACGTGATAAGTTCCTGGAATATTGGAAGGGTGGAATTCAATAATGGTGGGACAACAATTAGAACGCGCGTTTCTGGAATTTCAAGTAAGATAGAAGTAAGCAGAGAAAGGTTAAATCCGGGTTCAACCGGATCGATTGTGCATCGTATGGGAAGTAAAATGAACAGTTAGAGGGAATGAAGGAATGGATATAGGTGTGAGTTAGAAAGAGCGGTCTAAAGAGAGATAGAATTAAGGACAGGTAGGACCAGGTAAGGACATAATTCACCAGTTATATATAGTGTATAGATATTCGGTGCAGGCATGGCCACTATTAAGTAATATATTATATACAAAACATATGCAAGAACGATTTATTCTACAGAGATGAGCAAGTGGTGAAGCAGTCAGATTAAAGGGCCCTTTGGAATACCCCGGGGTATTCCACTAGAAGTATTTCCGGCAACTTGCCAGAAATATTGTAACTTTAAATGGGGTATCCCATTAAAACTTGATAGAAAATCGTTTTTAAGTTACAATATTTCCGGTAAGTTGCCGGAAATACTGGTAATGAAAATACTGGATACCCCCTTAAGAGAGAAACTGTAACTTAAATGAGATAGAACTAATAATCACTTAAGGACTGTAGCGAGAGACCTATGTGTATACGTATAGTATGTTTACACTTAAACTATCCTACTATACAGCCACTACGTTAATATATTACTTATATATAGGTAATATATTAACGTAGTCGCAATATATTAGGATAGTTTACTATAATTAGATTACTGCGCAAGGTACATCATTATAGCTCGTGGTATACACTTTACTGTGATATTTTAGTTCTTAGCATTTATAGCCAGGTATATTATAATTATATCTATATATATAGATATCGGTAATAATATATCACCGTGTTATTTCATTAAAATTGCATGATATATATCTGTGTAAACATATATATATATATATATATATATATATATATATATATATAGATTTCACTTATAATCATGATACCAAGTGAAATCTATATTATATATCTAAGGTTTACGCTTTTTGCATGTAATATAATATATCATCATCTTAGTAGGAGAGCAAACATGTGCTTGAAATGCAATTATAATAATGATAACAAATAAAATAAAAAATAATCTGAAAAATAATCCGAGGTATACCTTATATCTGACGAGGTATATATACTTATCATATGATTCCCAAGGTAGACTTTAAAGTTATATATATATAAATTTATATATAGTTAAGGGGATATAACAGTTATCAGATATTACACATGATTATATATATATATATATATATATATGCGATAATCAGTATAAATATAATTGTATCCGTTACGTGAATAACTTGAATATTGCCAACAAATGTTAACTATATACACTAGATATTTATAGAAATAAAATGCGAAAAGGTTTAGATGTTTATATACCATTATATATAATATAATATAACTTAATGGCATGTGTATATATATATATAAATAAATATGTTTGTTTTTTATAATTAGGATTATATAATATCTATAATAAATGATTAAAAATACACAATATAGAAATATTTCTTGGAATTATATATATATATATATATATATATATGTATATGTTTGTATGTGTGTTAGTATTAAATCACAACAAATTATTAGATTATATCATAAAGTGAGATCGATAAAATATAAAAATTATTCCGAGATAAATGATTTGGAAAAAAATAACACAATATAATTTTATTTCTTATACATTATTGTGTGTATTGTTATATTTGTATACATTTTTATATTTGTATTATTACTATTTTAATATATGTGATAACATAATATCGTAATTATTATCCGAAATATGGAACTTATAAGTTGTATATATATAATCATATATAATATATAATAAAACAATAATGATACTTATTATACTGTAATGCAATAATGGTATTATTAATTGGATAATAATTACTGAACTTAAATATTTAACACAATATTTATAGATGTAGGTTTTTGTAATTATACGTATATTATAAGTATTACGTATATAATTATAATAAGATATGTAATTTGTTTGTACATAATATTATTTATTGTTTTACTATAAAGTAATGCATTTATAATCACACCACCGCAGTTAATAAACTATGTTACACTTCGCCTCGTAAATAACCGATAACCTATGACGTTTACGTAGTACACAATGCACTTGTATAGTTAATTTGCACTTATACATATATGTATAAGTATATATGTATATATGTATAAGTGTGTGTGTATGTGTGTGTATATGTGTGTGTATATGTGTGTACGTTTATTCTAAATATAGTATATTTGTTGAATGTGATATACTTGAACAAACTTTATCATTACAAAAAGTAATTTAGTATATATATATACGTATACGCAAATATTTTGCGAAGCAAAAATACACTAGAAAAATCTTTGGTATACGTATACATGATGACGATGATGATGATGCAATACCCTGTACTTTGTCCTATATGTTATATAACATGCTTACGTGCGACGCATGTCGTGCGTGTATGTTTGATACGTCATCTATATTGATATCTCGTTGCATTGAATTATACGTATTAGCTTTAATATGCAAGTATTCTATTGTTACATGCATGATAATTTAATATATTATATAACGATATTGTATAATACACAAATATATATATATATATATATATATATATATAGAGAGAGAGAGAGAGAGAGAGAGAGAGAGAGATAGATAGAGATGTACAGTGTATTGTAATGAAACAAAACGACAAGAAATAAAAAAAAAGATATACAAAATCATAATAATAAATAAACAATTGATTTATACCTCAGGCAGATGTTGTATACTATAGTATACTATATTACTGTACATGTGCAGTATAATATTGTTACACGTTATATCAGCTATAAATTCAATTAATTATTGAATTTTCTATCTATAAACATATATATATATTGTGTGTGTGTAATACATGGTATATTACATACTGTAAAGTTATTTTACTACGTGTACAATATAGAAATAAATTTGGCTAATAAGTGATTATCGAAAAGTAATGTTAAAGTTATTACTTATTTAATTAAAGCTAAACACAATATAAATATATGAATATACATATATACTTACTTGTTTACTTACATGATCACATGGTCAGATGTCGTTCCGGTAGAATATGATTCATCACCGAGTGCAACGTTTTAAACTTGACTATAGGTTAACCTATAGCGTTCACGCTTATTTAAGAGTTTACCATTATAAAACCCGTATTATCACGGGTGTCATCAATTTGGAATATCATCATTCTAGTTCCTTGTCGGTGTACATATTTACCTTCAACAATACATTGCAAACTATCATATTAGCCGTAATGAGTCATATATTGACACGTGACTAAAGTAGCTTAACTACATATTATTATTATTGTAAATACAAATGGTTCTTAGTTATCAACGAGTGACCTTGTAAGGTAACAGTCGTGTTCTGTGTTGATAATATGTTTGTTTTCACTTATCCATGTGATATTCTGAGTAATCGACTAGTTTTCTTTAGAAAGCATATCGCGTCTTCTTTAATTCTATAGAATACAATATAATAACGGTATACCACAAACATATAGTTTTGCTTATATATATATATTATAAATATAATATCATATCGTTCACTAAGATATACCTGTACACTGCATATTACAGTATACTGGATTATAACTCAATCTATAGATGACTACGCTATATAGAAGACCATAGGCTCATTATTACACCGAACACATGTGTGCACTATAAACACATACATATCTATGATAGATAGTCATGCGGTAGTCGTGAATAATAGATTACGTAACATACTGTATTACGACTCGCACATTACGTCATAGTGCGTGACGCAATGATAACATCGTTGTGTAGTACGCATCGAACCCACGCATAGGCGTAGGGACATACTGTCGTGTAGTGTGTTTGCTACCAATAATACCTGTATACACATACATACTATTAATAGTAGGCGTATACATAACGGAGGTAGTGCACTGGTAACTAGGGGCGTGTTACTTGTAGTAACTAAGGGATTATTACTAGTAGTAACTAGGGTTATAAATTCTACGATATTTTAATGATACGATCCGATACTTTTTCATATATTCCCGAGCTGATACTTTTGTGTTCGTACCTACCTGAACCCGATCTGATATCGGTAATTTTAAAATTCAGCCATACTTTATAAAATAGATTAATCGGTAAATATTATATAAATAAATGTAATGAATTATTAATAATACATTCTAACATAGTATTCATATGCATAATCATATGATTATATCATTTTTATCGGGGTTTTGATTATGTTATTCTGCATGATTATGTTATTCTCCTGTAGAACCCTATCTCCTGTAGAACCCCATCTCCTGTAGAACCCTATCTCCTGTAGAACCCCATCTCCTGTAGAACCCTATCTCCTGTAGAACCCTATCTCCTGTAGAACCCCATCTCCTGTAGAACTCCATCTCCTGTAGAACCCTATATCCTGTAGAACCCCATCTCCTGTAGAACCCTATATCCTGTAGAACCCCATCTCCTGTAGAACTCCATCTCCTGTAGAACCCTATCTCCTGTAGAACCCCATCTCCTGTAGAACCCTATATCCTGTAGAACCCCATCTCCTGTAGAACCCTATCTCCTGTAGAACCCCATCTCCTGTAGAACTCCATCTCCTGTAGAACCCTATCTCCTGTAGAACCCCATCTCCTGTAGAACTCCATCTCCTGTAGAACCCTATCTCCTGTAGAACCCCATCTCTTGTAGAACCCTATCTCCTGTAGAACCCCATCTCCTGTAGAACCCTATCTCCTGTAGAACCCTATCTCCTGTAGAACCCTATCTCCTGTAGAACTCCATCTCCTGTAGAACCCTATCTCCTGTAGAACCCCATCTCCTGTAGAACCCTATCTCCTGTAGAACCCCATCTCCTGTAGAAACCTATCTCCTGTAGAACCCTATCTCATGTAGAACCCCATCTCCTGTAGAACCCTATCTCCTGTAGAACCCCATCTCCTGTAGAACCCCATCTCCTGTAGAACCCTATATCCTGTAGAACCCCATCTCCTGTAGAACTCCATCTCCTGTAGAACCCTATCTCCTGTAGAACCCCATCTCCTGTAGAACCCTATATCCTGTAAAACCCCATCTCCTGTAGAACTCCATCTCCTGTAGAACCCTATCTCCTGTAGAACCCCATCTCCTGTAGAACCCTATATCCTGTAGAACCCCATCTCCTGTAGAACCCTATCTCCTGTAGAACCCCATCTCCTGTAGAACTCCATCTCCTGTAGAACCCTATCTCCTGTAGAACCCCATCTCCTGTAGAACTCCATCTCCTGTAGAACCCTATCTCCTGTAGAACCCCATCTCTTGTAGAACCCTATCTCCTGTAGAACCCCATCTCCTGTAGAACCCTATCTCCTGTAGAACTCCATCTCCTGTAGAACCCTATCTCCTGTAGAACCCTATCTCCTGTAGAACCCTATATCCTGTATAACCCCATCTCCTGTAGAACCCTATCTCCTGTAGAACCCCATCTCCTGTAGAACCCTATCTCCTGTAGAACCCTATCTCATGTAGAACCCCATCTCCTGTAGAACCCTATCTCCTGTAGAACCCCATCTCCTGTATAACCCTATCTCCTGTAGAACCCTATCTCCTGTAGAACCCTATCTCCTGTAGAACTCCATCTCCTGTAGAACCCCATCTCCTGTATAACCCTATCTCCTGTAGAACCCTATCTCCTGTAGAACCCTATCTCCTGTAGAACTCCATCTCCTGTAGAACCCCATCTCCTGTAGAACCCTATCTCCTGTAGAACCCCATCTCCTGTAGAACCCTATATCCTGTAGAACCCCATCTCCTGTAGAACCCTATCTCCTGTAGAACCCCATCTCCTGTAGAACTCCATCTCCTGTAGAACCCTATCTCCTGTAGAACCCCATCTCCTGTAGAACTCCATCTCCTGTAGAACCCTATCTCCTGTAGAACCCCATCTCTTGTAGAACCCTATCTCCTGTAGAACCCCATCTCCTGTAGAACCCTATCTCCTGTAGAACCCTATCTCCTGTAGAACCCTATCTCCTGTAGAACCCCATCTCCTGTAGAACCCCATCTCCTGTAGAACCCTATCTCCTGTAGAACCCTATCTCCTGTAGAACCCTATCTCCTGTAGAACCCTATCTCCTGTAGAACCCCATCTCCTGCAGAACCCTATCTCCTGTAGAACCCTATCTCCTGTAGAACCCCATCTCCTGTAGAAACCTATCTCCTGTAGAACCCCATCTCCTGCAGAACCCCACATTATTTACGATACACCATTTGTTCCAAAACTTAACACGTATTTAACAACGTGTCTATAGACATACATCAACTATGCTTGTGTTGAAGCCTTATGACTTCAGCATTGATTTGGATCCGTAATCCACATCGAGCCCCGTATAATCCCAACACGAATTTATTAGATCCTCTCAGATTATCACATTATCTTCTTCATTCGACTATAAATAAATTATGTTACGTCTAATGTTAACATATGAATTCATATAAATCAGAGATTATACGTTATAATATTTTTGAATCGACTATTAATAACCTACAATGACGTAATAGGTAAACACTTGCTTGTTATTAGGGATGTAAATGGTGCGATGTGATACTTTTAAATATGTTACCCGAGCTTAGACTTTTTATTCGTAATTATAGTTAGGTTTAGACGAACCCGATCTGATACTAGTACTTTAAATACATATATTGTTAATACTATAGAATATATATATATATATATATATATATTTATATATATATATTCTATCTATAGAATTAATAATCACGATCGTATGATCCCCATGGAGATGTATACATATATATATATATATATATATATATATAATATTATAATATAATATTACTTCGTAAATATTAATATTACCCTATATAGAATATATCCATTTTATTATATAATATAAAAAACAATTAATTACAAATTATTAATTATAGATACATATGTGTACGATCGTGTAGGCCCATGGGCTTCACTGCTGTGTTAATTCCATACTATTGACTTGTTAGGTTGTAACATATACTACCTACAAATATATTAATTATTGATATACATGATTTGTGAAATTCGTAGTATTTTTAATAAAAAATAATAATATTTTACTAACATTATTTTATATTTAATATTTACATTTTAGTATTATTGATTTACTATGCAACCTATAAATGTACCGCCATTTTATTACATTATCGAATATCATTTATCTGCATAGTGTACTCTTATATATTATAATATTATTTACCCATCATTACCCAGATTTACTCATCGTTATTTCATAATGGTGTTAAGAATTAACATATTAAATATAATTACAAATTTTTTTATAATAATTGAACAATTTTTTAAAATAACACCTTTTTTTTATAAAATGATTATTTTGATTCAATATAGATATGTATGCTTTTCTTATTTATATTATGATAGTATAATCATTTTCATATAATTTCTAAAGTATATATACTTCTATATATAGTATATATACTTCTATAATGATATAGTTTTTTTAAATATCACGTATATGAATTTATTAATGACATTAATGTATCGAGAAATCACGATAATGTTGTCAAACTCGTGTATTGCTAGGGGAAAGTAACCGAATACTGACAATCTCTGTATCTCAGAATCCATAAATCCTACAAAAAAATGTTTTATAAATAAAATATTTATAATTATATAAATAGTCTAAATAATTATTTTTTATTTTTTATGTATTCGAAATATTGCTAATATATCCAATAAACTGATTTTATTATTACGTTTTTAAATTTATTACAAAAATATTAACTTAAAACCTTCTCAAGAATATACAAATGTATCGATATAAAACATAACAATATATTATTTAAAAATAAAGCATTCTAAACATTATATACATAATTTCTATATTTGTTATAAAATATTAACTTTAATAATTAATCATTAACTTATATAAGTTCCTAATACGGATACTCTATGTGTTTTAATACAGACACCATATAACCAATCATCGCGCAGCGTGTGAACTATTCTGATTTTCATAACAAGTCGAGGGCGTTATAATATTAATAACACTAATGAAGCTAAATACGGACTCTCTCTGCTCACTATGAATCTGCTTTCTCTGTGGTAGCTCAAAAATACTGGAATGCTGTTCCATATTCAATTAGGTGTATAAAATCCCTGTCAATATTTAAATGTAAACTCTCCACGTACCTATTAACATTGTAACCTACCCTCCTTTTCCTTCATTTTTATTGTACTTTATTTATTTTATTTTTGTTTCCTCCTTATGACTCCTATAACCACCACGTGATTTTGTAGTAAATAAAACATTTTAAAATAAAAAATAAATCTAAAAATGTTATTATTTATATACTTAGTTTTAAATTATTAATAAATAAAAAAATAAAAATTAATAAATTAATATCTAATTAAATTATATTAAATTATTCATAAAATTAATTATAAATAATGTAAATGTAATTTATCTCATTAGGTCATCAATAATATATAGTTAATCTAGTGATATATAGAGTGTCCTTATTTGGACATGGGTACCGAATACGGACACCCCCGTTATCTATTGGATACAAATATTAAATAAAATTTTAAAATCACAATAATATCTATAATCATAAAATATTAATAAATTGTACTTTTTGAATAAAAATATTGAGTCATAAAATATTAAGACCATTTATTATTAAAGTGTCCGTATTAGGTGTCCACTTTCCCCTATATAGTAGCTCTTATTGCGTTACTAAATAGAATATCATGATTTACCATAT
This sequence comes from Osedax fenrisi, assembly GCA_964019155.1. Classification (NCBI taxonomy): domain Eukaryota; kingdom Metazoa; phylum Annelida; class Polychaeta; order Sabellida; family Siboglinidae; genus Osedax; species Osedax fenrisi. The sequence goes on along the minus strand of OZ025244.1, from coordinate 23,968,438 downwards.
ATGGTATATATATATATATTTCTTTTTCTGGCAATACCGGTGCTGCGGCTAAAAAGGATTTCATCCATTAGAAGGAATGATGACACTATTATTCAAACTCTTCCCGATAGCGTTATTCTAAAATGGTCTACCCCTCGATTATACGATGAATATACGTTTATTGATAACACCTCCATAAATAAATATCATTCAATATATTTAATTCTGTCGATGGCAAGGGTTTAGAATTAGGTACTCATATTCCTTTTATTAATAATTGGATAACTTCTCCTATAAAGATATTTTCTGGTCGTGATTTTGTAGATATGGTAAAGCTAAAGCACGGTCTACTATATACATATTACAGATGTAAACGTATGTTTCCAACTTTAAATACAAACCGTTTAAGGCGAGGGTGTAATTATAAATATGACTGCCTAAATCATATTATGCAGACCTGTAGATTTAATTATAATAACATTATTCACAGGCATAATTATGTTAACGATATTTTAATCACTCTACTGAATAAGTACAAATTTACAACTATACTGGAACCACACATACGAACACAACTTGGCTTACGCAAACCTGACTTACTGGCTTAACGAAATTACCTTTAACGAAATTATATTGTTTATATTATAGATACGAACATTTCAACTGATACAATATATACTGATACTAATTACCGACACAAAACTGACTACTATAACAAACCTGAAATACTATCATACGCAAAACAACTTACTGGTGCAAAGCAGGCTAAATTAAGTGCCTCGTGTTGGAACTGGCGTGGTATACCCTCATCCATAACGTTAGGCCCGAGGAAGCATGATATCACGCTAATCAGTATTCGTGTCATGACAGGCAGTCTAAATATTTATCGCAAATACTGCTGCAATGTATTATTGTAAAATTCCTAATCAACGGCCTCTCTTGCCTACTTCGTCATATTTTTATTAATATGTTTTTGCTAATAGTTGGGATAATTGGCTCTGGTTATTAACTAACCATTGTCCGAAAAAAAAATAGATATATATATATATATATATGTATATATATCCTGTCAGGGTCGATGGATCAGTGGGACAACCATGGTTTCAAAAGCTAGTAAGCCAAAGGTCATGGGTTCGACTAGAGGCAGTTCTTGTTTTTCTCTTGTGTTTATCAAGAACTTATTAAACGTTAAATCAAAATACAAGATACATATGTGTTACTATTTGTATTGTATTGTCCGGGGCCCCTCACATTTATTTACAACATGTATAAGTCTATGACTTCTTGAGTGGTCCATTTGTATCCGCTATTTGTATTGTATTCAATATATATATTTGTGATTTCAATAAATAAATAGTATTATATATATCGTATACGATGTTATCTCTCATTTCGTAGTATGTTAATATCTTGTCTAGGGCATGTGTACACGGTAGATATGTACGACGATATCATCATACATTTCATCGTTATACTTATATAGAAGTTGTATACCACACAACGAGAAGGTTGTCGCAGATTCGAATCTGCGATGATAAAATCGTGAAGACTAGAATATGTGACGATACTATTGCCCGTGTGTACG